>VZRL01001586.1:494465-526314 GCA_013397895.1 Origma solitaria | reverse complement strand
GTTGGTTGAATAGAGAGAGAGGGCAAATAGAGAAACAGTGTCTGCAGTAGAAGAATTGCGATGGACTGACCTAAGAAAAACCCCACACCCTGCCCCTGCCTGGGAGTTGTTAGTTAGTTAGAAAGGAGGGAGGGGGTGAGCTGAGAAGTGGTGCCTTAAGAGGGAAAAGAGGGGTGAGTGAAGAAATGGTGTCTTAAGAGCTTATTTTTATCTCCAATTTATCTTCTGACTCTGTTAGATTAATAAATCACTTTTTTTGCAACTTTAAGTTTCCCGCCTGCTCTTGCCCTGAATCTCGTGCGGCCCCTTATCAGTGATCTTATCTCAACTCATGAGTCCAGTGTTTTGTGTTAGTTTTTTCCTCTCCTCTGCATAGCTGCAGCAGGAGAGAGCATAGAAAGCAAACGTTGTAGGTGCCTGGCATTTAGCCAGGGTCAAACCCACGACACTTGGACAGCGCTGTTTGTGCACAACACTCAGCAATTTGGTATGGGCCAGGGATTAAACTGCTGGGCAGGGTGAAATTGTTCCTTCCTGCCACCACTGAGGGGACAGGAGAACCTTAGTCATGGCAGCAATGACTGAGATTTTACTAGAGAAAGGGCAGTTGTGAAGGCTTTCCTCTGCCTCATGCAGACTGAATTCAGGGCAACCTTGCTTTCAACAAGCAGCATGCAAAGTAGCAATAAAACAAATTATTTGCCTTAGTAATGAAGGAAGAAAATATGAGAAAGAACAAACTGCTCCAGACTTGCTCTTAGGGCTGCGCACGTGCTGCTAAACAGAGTGAGAAGCCTGGTCACAGCTGTGTGGGAGTGGGCTGAAGTGACAGACCAAAACATGGGAGCTACAAGGTAATGGATGGAGAGCTCTCCCTGCTCCTCAGGGAGCATGAGGAACGAGGACTCTTGGCTGAATTGTGCCCATGGCTTGGACTGACTTCAGCTTTCCATGGGAAACCCTCCCTGTGCTTGCCAGTCTGGCTGCGTGCCTGGGTCGGTGCCTGGGTGATGGATGGTGGTTTGGATGTCACCCAGGCAACAAAACCTTGGTGCTGTGCTCCTGGACATGTGGCACTGCCTGTGGTTGTGCAAGGACACTCATTCCCTGCTCTTCCCCATGGCTCTCGAAGGACGTGGGCAGCTCTGACCTCCCTGGAGAAAAGTTAATGTGCTTCCCTGAGCAGGCCATGAAAAACCAACAGTCCTAGGGATAATTATTTGAAGAGTATAGAGGGATGAAATGGAAAGCCTTTGAGAGCCAGTGCCCAAACAGGTGTGAGTGGGAAGCATGGTGTGGGCAGCGAGGCTGAGTTGTGTGTGTTGGAGGAATGACCATGAGGAGGGATGGCCTTCAACTGAGGGATGATCAAGAGGGATGACTGCTCCAGCCAGCCCCAGGTCCCTTGAGAGGAGCCCTGTGCAGCTGCTGAGCTTGGGTTGGGGTGACCACTTACCCCTGTTCAGCCAGCCCAGCCTGGAGGGCCTGAGACACCCTCGGGAGACTCTGTGGGACATGGGATGTGTCAGTGCTCAAACCAAGGCTTTGGGAACTGCCTGCTGGCAGTGCTGTGACAGGACAATGGGGACACAGAGCTCAGGCCCAGCCTCCCCAGGGTCCTGTAGCTTAGTGCTCGCTCCACCCTGGACCACAGAACCTGTGACAGCTTAAAAAAGCCCACATCCTATCTTTCTATGTTTCCCTGCAGTCTAAAAGGTATGAAGTGGGGATTGCTCTCACAGGGTACTCTCTGGTGTCTGGTAAGGGGCTGACCTGTCCCCAGAGGCTGTCCAGCTGGGTGTTCATCGGGGCTCTGCCTGTCCAGCTGGGTGTTCACTGCGGCTCTGCCTGTCCCTCTGCCTGTTCTGGTGGCATGTGCACAGACTGAGGCTTCTGGCAGCCTCCACCTTCCAAGCCCTGTGGGTTGGAATTAGCTGACCGATTGAGGAGTTACGAGGGTGGGCTGACACGCTGATGGGTACACGTGGTGTTCTGTTGCCTTTCTTCAGAAAACCAGGTTAATAACAGTAATAAAGCCTTCAGCTTTGTTGCTCTGGTGAGGTATCAGCGTGCTGTCATGCTCTGATGGTAAAACACTTCAATCCAAGTGCGCAGAAGGTGATGGGCCTGTGGAGAGACATGTTCCTGCTCTATTATTTTTATTGCACTTAATAGCAGTGTTTTTAAAAGCCCTCCATTTCCTGATCACACCTTTAAGTGACAAAAGCCTGTCTCCATGGAGGGGGATGGCAGGAGGAGAGACCTGGTGGAGGAAGGCACAGGGACAGCCTCTCAGACAGTGGCTGTTTAACCTCCATGAGTGTGGAGATCGCAGTGTTCCCAAGAAATCACTTGCTTTGTGCTTCACCCTCCCTGGCTGCTCTGAGCAGGGTGTGCTGTGGGAGCCCTGCCATGCTCGATACCCCATCTGTGTCCAAGCTGTGCCTGGAAGAGGAGTCAGCTCTCAGCGGGTCACTGATGGCCCATCTGGACTGATTCACAGGCAGAAGGAGCACCTGGGCTGGTTTCTTCGCTGTCCTCCCCAGAGCCATCACTGACACCTCTCTCTTGAGAGATCTTGGGAGCCAATTTCAGCTCAGCTGATCAGGAGGGGTGAAGGACGTATTTAACCCCTCCTGTTCCCAGTTCCCAGTCAAAGCAGGAATGGAGGGTGCAGTCCCCCCAGCAGTCCCCCCAGATGCCTCTAAAACTATTTTTTGCTGAATGTTGTCAAATTGCTCTCTGTCAGGGTGACCAAATGATTTAGCTGAGCTGGGGGCTGGGGTCCCTCACTGTAGTTTCATGCCAAAACTGACCAAGACACCGAATGTGGCCCATGGGCTGTCACATAGGTAGGGTGGAAATCTGCTCTGTGCTCAGAAATCCTCAGAAGCTGCTAAATCAGAGACACTTGGAGAGATCAGAAGGAATCTGTAATGCCCATGCTGAGACTTTTGGCATGACAATGTCCACTTCTAAGAATTAGAAAAAAATGTTCCCCTGCAATAGCAGTGGAGAGAGCACCTGGCCCTGGGCTGGTGATGAATTACAAATCACTGGTGTTTTGTAACAGGACAGCTTCTTGCTCTTCTCTTCACCCCCAGGAAGAGACATCTCTCCTGCAGATCAAAACAAAGTAGATTGAAGTAACAGTTCAGATGAAGGAGTCTGTCCACCCAGGGAACCCTGCAAATTGCTCTGCCATCTCCCAGAGAGAACAGAGGGATGCACATGTATTTGCTCTCCATTTCCAAAGAAAATGCGATGCAGTGAGGCTTGGAGGCAGAGAGATGGAGTTCAGAAGAGACCTGCCTGTGTGGGTGGAAGCGCTGACAACCAGGAAACCTCCAGTCTAATAGAAAATGCAACCTGATGGATGCATTTAATGACAAGGAAATCTGGGGTTTCAATGCCTGACAATCAAATGTACATGTGTGTATGGATGGAGGCTGCTGAGCAGAGTCCTGATCCAGCAGCTCCTATGTGCAGGTGAAAGCAGGATCTGTCAGGGGGTTTAAAGCTAAGCTGTGCCTAAGTGATGGTTTGAACAGAACTGACTGTTATAAATGGGAAAAATGGTCCAGCCTTCCCCAATAAATTCAGGGTATTTCCTTTCAGATGCATTAGTAGAGGGGTCCCTGCCCATCCCAAGTCCACGTTTACTTGCAGCACAGCCCCAGGGCAATGTAGTGCCTGGGCTAAGCTGTCTGAATCCAAAATGCAGCATGAGCTACATGACCTTTCCAACCTTCATGGCCCACAGCCAGGGTGTTTCACTCTATTTTTTTCATGCTGGCCAATGCAAAAATGACTGTCTTTTGCTCTGCAAAATGCTCGGAGCACCCAGCAGGAAGAAAGAAACCAGTTTTGTCTGAATGGAGAGAGGAGGAAGGGAGAAATGAAAGGACATGTCCCTGGCAGTCTGCGAGCTGGGTTGGTTTCAGTGATCAAAGGTGACTTTAGAGCAGTGCTGGGAGAGGAAATGCTTTAAATAAGTGGGTTTCATCTTAATTGCATCTTTCTAAAGCCAGTGTAGCTGTTGTGCAATGAAACCTGTCTGAGCCAGAGCCTGACTGAGAGGATGGAACAAAGGAAGAAAGAGAAAGGGGAGAGCACGGCCGTGTCCCCAGCCTTTGGTAGGGAGGGCTGGAGGAGGCTGAGATTTGCCAGAGCACAGTGGTGTGTGTGTGTCTGGCACTCTGCTGTGCTGGGGTCTTGGTTTTGAGATCTCCTTGGGGACAGCTGTCATGATGACAGACCCAAAAGGAAGAGCAGCAGCTTCCTCAGGAAATCTCCAGAGACTGCAGGTAGCCCAGGGGGATTTCTGTCCCCTGGCGCAGTTGTGAAGGAGGTGAGATGAGACCACAGTGACTCTTCTGCCTCTCCAGGGCCTGACCCTTGGAGCTGCCACATCCATAGAAACATGGAAGGGAATGGCTCCAGCACTGAGGGTCGCTGCTACCTCCATCGGAGGAGTGAGGTCTCTCAGTGTCCAAAATTCCCTGTCTGAGAGTCAGAGGCACAGCTCTGTGGTGATCAATCGACAGTCTGAAAGAGGCTCATATCCGCTGGGATGAGATTTGCTTGCCAGATCTCAGCTGTGCTCTGGAGAGCCCTTCCCCATCTGTGAGCAAAACCAAGTGGGGACAACAACAGAGCTGAGGATCTTTGACATCCCCAGATGACAGAGTTGGCCATACACCATGGGGCTGGTGTTTTATCAGCTGAAGCCAAGCAACCCTAATGAGCAGCTGATTAGTATAATCACGGCTTCACCTGTTCATCAGGAATGGAGCACTTCCTAATCAGCTACAGGAGGGGCCCTGAGAGGGGTCCAAGGTCAAGGAATTTGAAAAATAACTCAGCAGGGAAGAAGGGGACACTGGTTTTTGCAGGTGTTGGGCACAACTGTTTTTTCTTTTTTTTTTTTTTTTTTGTTATTTAGGTACTCTTTAGGTTTGGTAGCAGCCTGAGAGTATTTGGTCAGAGAGCACTTCTGCTTCTCTGTAATACATTGGTCGGACAGACACATCCAGAGGGTGATGGTCAATGGATCAGTCATGATGGACATCAGTGACAAGTGGTGCCCCTCAGGGGTCAGTGTTATTTAATATCTTCATTAACGACCTAGATGAAGGGATTGAGTGCACCCTCGGCGAGTTTGCAGATGACACCAAGCCCCTCTGCCCAGCTCTGGTGAGACCCACCTGGAGTGCTGCCTCCAGCTCTGGGGTCCCCAGCACAAGAGGGACATTGATCTGTTGGAGCACATCCAGAGGAGGCCATGAGGAGGATTAGAGGGATGGAGCACCTCTGCTATGAGAAATGATGAGAGAATTGGGATTGCTCAGTCTGGAGAAGACTTCAGGGTGACCTCATTGCAGCCTTCCAGAGCCTGAAGGGAGCCTACAAGGAAGATGTAGAGCAACTATTTACAATGGTCTGGAGTGACAGGACCAGGGGGAATGGCTTCAAACTGATAGTAAATAGGTTTAGATTAGACACTAAGAAGTTCTTTACTGTGAGGGTGGTGAGGCACTGGAACAGGTTACCCAGAGAAACTGTGGATTCCCCATCCCTGGAAGTGTTCATGGCTGGGATGGATGGGGCTCTGCGCAGCCTGGTCTAGTGGAAGGTGTCCCTGTCCATGGCAGAGGAGCTTGAACTGGATGATTTTTAAGGTCCCTTCCAACCCAAACCATTCAATGATTCTATGATTTTTGCTCAAGATGTGTCTGTAGTCAGAAATGGGAAATGCTTTGCCTGCTGCAGAAATGCAACTGTCCCAGGGAGCAGCACCACATTTCACAGCACTGAGAAGTGCTCAAGAATTGCCTAAAAGTTCAAGCCACAGACTGTGCAGTCTCTCCCTGCCTCTGTTTCCCCACTGGGTTTGATTGCTCCTAGAAGTCGCCCAGAAAGTGCCCCTTCAGCTGAAACCACCAGACCTTACCCTTGTAGCTGCTGCCCTGGGGTGCAGGGTGTCCCTGAACTGAGCTCTGGGTCTTCTGTGCCAAAGCTCAGCTGGGAGGGAAGGGCTGAGCCCTCTTCCCTGAGAGAATCTTCTGATGCCTTCACCCTCACGCAGAGGCATCTGCTTTGCCCTCTGTTTTTACCTGCCTTTGGCTTTCAAGCCCACTTCTCCCGAGCTCTCCTGAGCCCCACACTGTGCCTGTGCCAGCCCGGCTGTGCCGCCGCGGGAGGACGGGGACAGTTGCATAAGCCACTCTCTGTCCTCCAGCCCGCTCCCGCATCGGCATTCATGCTGCACAGCCCCTATTATTGGGCTTGCAAATGACACTAATTTCCCTTCCCAAGCCCTCCCTATAATTTAGCAGCAATGTCCTGTACTCAGATATTATTAGCTGTGTCTTACGTGAACAGTTGCCCTCTTTCTGTTGGTGGGGGGAGATAATGAATTTGATAGGGACGGCAGACCCGCACCAAGCGCCTTTGTCTTTATTTTTTAATTGACCTGGCTGGCTGGGTTGGAATGGCATTACACAGGCTCTGCTTCAGCCAGCCTCATTCCTCCTCAGCTGTCACCGACAGCTCAGAGGGGATCCCCAGACCTCTGCACTACAGGAGCAGGATGTCTCAGGAAGCGGCCAGCGAAGGCAGTGGACAGAGGGCTTTCTAAGCTCCAGGTAGCTGTGATCTGTTTCAAGTCCCTTCACTCCTTGAGAGGCTCAAAGCCACCCAGCTCTTTTGTTATACCTCGTTCCTTTAAGATTTCATTGTGCTGGGCTGAATACAAGGTGACCTTGAACCTTAGGCACAGCACACATACACCTGAACATGCTTTGTCAAGAGCAGAGAGAAAAAGGAACTGTGAAAGGATGAGCTCCAGATACGCTGACCTGCCCCAAGCCAGGGCCATCCATGCTGTGAGTAGCTCAGCCCACGCTGTGCTGCCTTCCTGTCCTTTCCTGCCCATGCCTCCTTTCCAGCCAGTGCACCCTTTCCAATCCAGTACAGGATGCTTTACAGGGAATTTCTGGTGGCTCCACAACTATTTGGCCTCCAGTTCCTCCTGCTCCTCCAGCGTAGATCAGACATATGTGAACAGACAAATGCTGTCAGTGTCCCCACCACTTTCCAAGTGACACTTTGTCCTTGCCCCAGCAAGCAATAAGGTGGCCATCAGAGGCTTCTAATCAGCAGAGTGGTCACTAGGATGCTTCTCTAGCTCCCATCAGGGAAAATAACCTCCAACCAACACCAGGGTTGTTTCTGGCAGGCACAGGCTGCCCAGGTGAGGGGTCTGTATCCCAAGCTGCTGCTATAGTACTCTCTCATCTGCTTCTGAGCACACATGGAGACCAGAGAATCACAGAATATCCTGAGTTGAAAGGGACCCACAAGGATAATCAAAGTCCAACTGCTGGCCTGGCAATGGTTTTGACTTCATGCCATTCCTATGTTTTGAGGCTCTCCTGCCTTAGTTCACTGGCCATGAGCAAACTCTGCTGCTGGGTGTGGACAAGAGCAAGACTCAAGCTCTGGCAGCCCGAGGAGATCACGGAAGGAGAGCAGCCAGGAGAGAGAGGGAAGCAGTGAGGTGCTGGACAGGACTTCTTGGTTATGAATTGAAGAACACTGCTGGAAACTCAGCTTTGTTTCCCCGGACACTGGAAAGAGCACATTTTCCTTCCTCCCACGTAGTCACCAGGAGTCTCACACTGGCGATAGATGAGGAATTGATGCTCCAGCTTTGTTAATTTTCTGTGCGTGCTTGTACTCCGCAGTGCCATGAGTTTGCGAAAAGGATTTGCATCTGGCTAAGTAAACATATTAGAGATTCAGTCTATAGAGGAAGACTTAGAAGATCATCTTCTGTTGACCCCTCTCCTCCTGATTACCAGCCCTCCCTCGAGTGGATGCTCAGCTCTGCAGCAGGGATCACAGATGCTGGCTTTTTCTCAGCTCAGTTTCTGCAAGAATATAATATTCCTGCCGATAATTAAAGATAAAATCCAGGGCTTTGCTACAGGCCATCTCTGCTGGTGACCCAGGAACTTAATCTGAAGCTTAGCAAAGGTTTTGCTAATTTTAAACCTGGAAGGGCTACTGGGCTGGGCTCAGTAACAGAGGGAGGGAGAAAGCCCAGACAGACTGAGTCGAATCAGCTTGTGCTGTCATTTCTTTTGGCTTTGATTCAGTTCTCCTGGGAAGACACCCAGCTGGGCCCTGCTCCTTCTCCATGTCACCTGAGGTTGCTCCACCAGCTGTCTTCAAAGCTTCAGTGCTGGCAGAGATCTCTTTGAAATATTCTGTGTTCACCCGAGAATATAAAAAATAAAAGGAAGAGTAGGAAGAAAGCAGGGAGCAGAAAAGCTCTGTGGGCTTTCGGAACTGTGTGATGGATGTGCCCCCTGCCAGCTGTGTGCTGGATCAGCTGTACAAATCCTGGGGGCTTTGAGAAGATCCACCCACCTGTTCTTGAAAGGATTCAGGTTGGGAAGAGAGAGCAGAGTGGGTGCAGAGGACAGCACCAAGCACTGGTGTGACCAGAGCCCTTCCAGGACCTGCCAGTCCTTGAGGTTGCACCTGGCACTCGGCTGACAAGAAGGGACTGAGATGGTTTGGTTGCAGGGGGTCAGGCAAGGACCAGGACTGCAGGGAGGAGACACTGATGCCAGGAGTTGCTGTTGGGAGTTTCCGTGCAATATCACAGCTGTTGATCTCTAGTGTCTGGCTGGAAGGATGTGGTGGTGATGACAGCTCCTCTTTCCTGGCCAAGATTCTTCCAGGGTGGGTGGATTAGCAGTGGTTTCACTGCCTCTTGGCATATTAAGAAACCTCCCAAGATGAGTGAATTAATGGAGCAGGTGAGCTCATGCTGGTGTTTATCACCACTCCCATCAGAGACACTCTGTAATTGTGTGGTCTTTGTTGGAGATAATGAGATTATCTTTATCACTGCTGAAATCAGCTGGGTCTACCTGTGGTGGAGGAGAAAAGCCGGGCAAACCCTGCTGCCTCTCTCCTGTCTCTCCTGCTGGCCAGCAAGAGCAATTTACACATCGAGTGTGCAGAGTCCAGAGAAGGATCTCAGTTCCTGACCCCTCCCTGGTGCTACCAATGGCTGTCCCCCTCCCTTGGCAGCAGGGTTTTATTTTTCCCTGTTAATCTGTATTTTCCCACCTGATGCCTCTTATCTCCTTGGGGAAGAGGTGGAAATGCCTTCTCTAAAAGTTTTGGAACTTGGTTTTGGTCAGGTGATCTCTCAGGATGTTTTCCCCTCTCACTTTCTTCAGTGTACTGATACAAAGATCCTTCCCCTGTTCCTCAAATGATCAACCATTAAAAACAATAATCTGATGCCATGACATTTTTCAGCAGCTATAAACAGGTTTTAATGCAGCTTGAACTATTTACACGTCTGGTCTTTTGTGTCTGGAGTGGGAAAAAAAAAAGATGGGAAAAAAGATTAGGAAAAAAAAAAACCCAAAGAAAAAAAACCCCCCACAAAACAAAAACAAACCAGAAAAACCCACCAAAATTGCAAATACCACCTTTTCTCTTTCCTTCAGTTAGTGGAGAATAACTCCTCTCAAGGCCCCCAGCCCCTTTCTCTGCCAAATCACTCACAGATGTACATGAATCTTGCAGGTTGTCTTTGGATTCCCAAGTCCTAACAGATAAATAATGTATTTATTTGGACAGTGAGCAGGAGAGGCCAGCAGCATCAGACCATGGGGGATGCGTGTGGAAAGGAACTGTTGTGCTGATTCCCAAGCCCTGACATCCCGTGAGCCTGCCAAAATTTCCTGCAGTCTGGCAGCAGATTGTGCCCAGGAATATTGCTAATGAAACAACTTTTAGAAGTGGGGAAGGCTGGGAACTGTTGTACATTCCCCAGGGGGGTGTCTGGGCTTCTGGAGATTACAGAAGCTGTGGGGAGAAGGTCCTGAAATGTGAGGGTGACATTTCTTCTGCAGCTTGGTCATGAGCTTGGAACTGGATCTCAGCCCTGCTCCACGGTCCTGGAGAGCTGCACAGGTTTGCAAAGCACTCTTGTGACCTCTCCTGTTGCTGCATGGAGTTATTATGAAAGGACAAAAGAGAGCAGGGAGTGTCTCAGAGCCACTGTATAAATCCATGAACATGAATCTTGAAGATTGGCTTTCATCCCCACACCCAGTCCTCAACCCCAAAGGCATGGCAGGGCTGGGAGAGGCAGCAAGGACAGCCACCAGTGTGTGAGGTGACTGTGCCAAGGACAAAGGGGACAGGATTGTTTGGTCTCGGAGCAGAAACATGTTTTAATGTGGGACCTTTTCTCTTTCCTGATGCTCCTAATATGAAATCAAACGTGCCTTGATTGAGCAAAACAAGGAGAAAATGGGAAATGCATAGCACAGGGCTGATGATAGGACATGTCCCTCTTGCTCTGTCTCAGGGGACTGATTTCCCCAACCTTGCCATGCACTGAGCTCTTCCAGGGAAGCAGGAGATGTTCCCTGCCGCAGTCGGACAAGGAGCTCTCGATGCCAGGCACACGGGTGCCACGTTCACAGCCCCCGAGGGATTGCTGGGTTTGTTCCACTAGGGAGGTGGTGTCTGCTCCCCGAGCCTGCAGCCGCAGTGTTTCAGGCACCGGAGGCCAATTACCTTTCACGTGGAGCAATTTGCAGTGATTTCATGCTCCCTGGGCGTACCAAAGCAATACCCAGAGAACCCGTGCTCTTGGAGCAGGGATGCTAAACATCAAACAGGACTTGAAGTTTCCAGCGTTTAATTTCCCATTTAGCCAAGGCAATTAAAAGCATCACCATGTAAAGTGGCGGATTTTCTCCTGCATTTTTATTTGCCTTAAAGAGAGCGGCTCAGAAGCAATGACATCCATCCTATTGCAGCAGGAACAAGCCCATGTGCTTGTCCCTGTCAAGGGCATCTGAATGTCTGCTCCATATTTACACACCCCTGGAAGCCTGGACTCTAAGAGGATGCCCTAATCCACCTGAATAACCACCCTGCAGGCACATCCCTGTATGAGATGGCTCTTCTGCTCCTGGCATAGCCAACAAGGCAAAAAAAAAGTAAATTAATTTTGAGAACAGACCCACTGATTGGGGTGAGAAGGTGGAGCAAGACTCTTCTTGGAGATGCCAAGTGAAACGAAGGGAGCAATGGATGCAAATTGTGGGCAGTGAAATTCCAATGAGATGTTAGGAGAGAAATTCACCCTTGGGATGGTACAGGGGCACAGGAAGGTGGAGAGCCCCAGTCATTAGAGATATTCAAGCCTTGGCTGGGCAAAGCTGGTACCACAGAGGTGCTGGCTGGCCACCTTTGAGCTTTGCTGTCTGGTCTGAAGGCATCACCTCTCTAAAAAATAAGAACAGCACTGATGACTGTAAAATTGGTGAGAGGCACCTGAAAGGGATGGTGAAGGTGCTCCTGGAAGCACCCTAGGAATAAGCCAGCCCTCCAGCATTTTGCTCCGAGTACAGGTCATCCCTGCAGCTGGCCTTTCCCAGTGGCTGTTCCACTGGGCACATCGAGGTATTTCCTCTCAGTGCTGGTTCTTGGAGAACTTTGAAGTGCATTTCCTTCCATTCAATTATCTCTGGGAGCTCTGAAGTGTGGTGGCAGAGGTGGCTGTATCAGTTCATTTGTTCCCCAGTGGCAGACAGGTTTTTAACCAAGTAATTAAGGGTTGTTTTCACTTGTACCTGAGAACCAACCAGCGAGGCAGAGATAAGGTAATGGCATCGCAGCAGGTCCTCCACTATTATTTCTGGCTATGAATTAATCACAGGCACTGAGGTCCTGAGAATAAGTGCATTGATCATTAGCTACGACAATAAGAATTTCACCCAGTTATTCTCTTTTCCTCTCTGGAAATACTTTGGGAACTGCTGACTTAATGAGCACGAGCCCAGGCTCTTCCCAGAACACTAATAGCATCCATTAAAAAAAAAAAAACCACCAAAAAACCCCAGCCCTTTATTTTGTGGCCGCTGAAAAGCCTGTCGCTGTTAACTGCCCATGTCTGGGGTCTGCTGAGGGAGACTGAACTCTCCAGTTCACAGGAGGATCCAAGCTGTTCCCTCAGAGAGACTGGGAAAGATGAAAAGCAGCTGAAAGCAAACCATGCTGGCTTGATGAATGGCATTTGGATGCTGTCATGTTGTGGCTGCTTGCAGTCTTCCTTGAGAGCTGTAGCATGAGCCTCATAAATACCAGTGCTCAGGGTAAATAAAGCCTTGAGGAGCCACAGGGTGAGCTGAGGATCCCACTTTGCCTTTCTGCTTGGGTTTTTAGAGCTTCACAGCGACGGGATGAAAACCCAAATTGAGAAATACGGTCTGATGGCCCCAAAAGGCTCAGAGGAGAAAAAAACTGAGCAAAGTGGATTATTATCTTTTGGAGCCATGCATGTGCTTTTTGAACCTTTGAAAATCACTGTCTGGGGTGAGGAAGGGGGGTAAACTCAAGACTGGTCATTCCTTTACCCAGAACGGGACAAGCCTGTACCTCGGGGGTTTGAATACAACGCATTGCTTATTTAATCATCCTCCCACTGCCCACAGGGATGGTCTCCATGGCACGAGTGCTGCAGGGCTGGGATGCCATGGATGCAGATGAAGCCAGGCTTTGTCACTCCTGCTTTCCAGAAAAGCAGCCCCGGTGGTGCTGAGCAAACAGCAACAGTGCATCCCAACAGGAATGACTCCAGCGTGTGCTCAGGACCCCTCACCATCCCTGCCACACTCATGGGATGGGTGGCACAGCTGTGAGTGACAACAGGGACAGCCTGGCTGGACCAGAATTGTCTCCAGATGGCTGCTGTCACATGTTTGTATCCTCACGTGGCTTCCAGGGAATAAAAGTGATTAAACGCGACTGTGGAAAAGCCACATTTAACAGTGTGTTTCCCTCATCCCTAAGGAGGTACTTGAGAAAAAAGGTTCATGATGTTAAGGGATGTTTTGGGCAAGATTTTTCCCTCTTGCAGGAAGGATGATCTACTCAAAATAAGGAACAGATTCAGAAAATCAAACCTAAGTTCTTTGCAGACTCTCTAGCCCTGACTGGAATAATCAAATTCCAGATTTTAAGGTTTTGGCCTTTATTATGGACTTGGTAAAGCAGGGATAACGATCTGTGGTTTGTGTATTTACACTGCAAACACTTCCATATCAAGATTACCTCCTAGCTTGTCCAGCTGGGAATTGTTGATCTAATTTTCAGATGGAAACTGGGCACAGTTTTGTAGCAAACAGTGAAGAAAATTCCCATATGTCCCTAATGACTGGAACAGGCAAGATTATTCACTCAGGTTTCCCACCCAAACAAACAGAGGAAACAGCTGTCACAACTAAAATACCTTTCAAGAGCTGAAAAAAACTTTCCAAGCATGGGCTGGGTTGGAAAGCTGAATGTTGACTTTTGTTACACTACCAAACTACTTAACCCTCAGCATGGATCAAGTAATATATTTATTTTAGATACTTTGGTATATTTTATTTTCTTTTTTGATAGTTAAACTTTATTTGAACTTTTATTTTATAAATTAAATTTATTAAATTGAAAAGAATAATAATTTTTGAAAAGCTGATGTCTGAAACTGGATTTTTTTCATTTCTCCAGCCATATGGAAAAAGAAAGAATGTGGACAGAATCAAAGTGCTTTTTTTATTTGGTTTGGGGTTTGTTTTTTTTTTGGTTGGTTGGTGGGTTTTTGGTTTTTTTTGTCTATTTGTTTGGTTTGGTGGTCAGGTTTTTTTTGTTGGGTTTTTTGTGTGTTTGTTTCAGACAAAATAGCTGCCTTCAGAAGGGTTTGGCAAACATTTGGGAGGGTGACCCAACTTTGGCCCATTTTTCCCACCTGTAGATGGACCCTGATTACAACAGCTCATGGAGTTAAGGAGTTGGGTCCAGTCACAGTAGGATTCACTCACTCGCTGGTAAACACCCATTACTGACAGGGAATTATTTCCTGCACTTCTCCAGAACTTTATGCTGAATAATCTGCCTTATTTGCCAGACAGCACAACCCAGGAAATCCCTTCACATTCAAGTGGCAAATATTTAAATACTGGTTTCACCAGCAAATAGCCCCTGGGCCAGAAAGGACTTGCTTGGTTTGTTTGTTAATAGTTTTCTTTTATTGAACACAGCTGTACAGAGGGAAAAAAAGAAAACACAGCAATACTAAAGAGGGAGCTGCCCAGACATGCCAGGAAAATCTAGACTTAGAAACCTTCTCTTATCACCAAACAGGAGGGATTCAGATGAGAAACATAGAAATTAATGCTTGAAGGTCCTTTGCTTGAGCTTTTGCTTGAGCTTAGTGTCTGTTCTCCAGAGATGCCCAGAGATGTTTGAGTTAGAAATAGGTCAAATTAAAATTAAAAACCACGAATTTTCCTGGCCAATCCAAGATCAGGCAAATCCAAAATAATGGCATTTTCTCACATACTATTTGTATATACAAAATGGTTGGAGAGAAGCCTCAACAATCTTGACTAGCACAAAGAAATGGCCATTACTAAATATATCATGCTCCTCACACCAAAAAAGATAAAGGGTACCAGTGAGGATTAGAGGATTTGAGATCAGCAAAAAAAATATACTTTTCCCCATACTGAGTTATTAAGTGATGAATGTTATTGCTCCAGGCAAAAATGTAATAGATGCAAAAACAGCCTGAAGTTTTCATGGGAGAAGTACCAGGGCCTGTTAATAGCTGTGTGTCAGCTTCCACTTCAGGAGTCCATCAGTCATGAATTGTTTGAAATAAGGAACAAATTCCAAGGAAAAATCACTGCAGACTTGAGGCTTTTTATTTTAAACAACCCCCCTGCTAGAGATCCCTACCAGTGCCAGATACAGGTGCAGGATCTGATGGACTTCTGGTAATTTTTTGGTTTATGCTTTTCATTGGCACTGCCTTAATTCCTACCCATGACAGCTCTTCCTTCCACTAGACCGGAATTTCTCACCAGCACGTGGCCGGAACAGGCTCAGCCCACCAAGCCTTTGGAAGCCCAGGCCCCGAGGATTCAGTTTTGACTTAGAAACCATCAACACTGAGCTCAGTTCATCCTGAGCTGAGTTCTTCCTGAGCTGAGTTCTTCCTGGTGATCGAGCCAGGCTTTGCCCAAAGCCTGCGCTTGAACATTTTTCTGCCCTGACAAGACCAAGGAACTTGGATTTTCTTGCAATTAGGAGACAAAGAAGTGCCAGAGCACTTTATTCATGTACCCATGTACCACAGGCTTCTAAATGCCACCTTGGAACCGACCCTGTGCCTCTCTGGCTCGAGCATGTTATCCAGCTCCCACTTGAAGGCACCCAGAGACACTGAGGCCATTCTCCTTGAGTTTGCTCTTTCCATTTATCTCCCCTCTGCTAAAGATATGTTCCCTGTGTCTTATTTGCATTTGTCTGCCTTCATCTCTCAGCCACTGGCTCTTGTTCCGGCTTTCTCTGATAGATTAAAAAGCTCTTTAGAAACTGGTGTTTTCTTCTGCTGTGGGCACTTAGGCACTGTAATCAAATCACCTCTTGACCTCCTTTCTGATAAGCTAAATAGGCTCTTTCAAGGTCTTGTTGAAATTTTTTCTGTTGCTCTCAGATTATTTGCAAGCCGTCTCGGGCAGCACTCAGCCTGCACGCAGCACTCCTGGCCTCCTCCTAGGATGGGGAGGGGAAATATGGATTTTTTAAAGAAATGGGAAAAGTTGTGGCATAGCTGAGGCTTTGGCTTAGGGTCTGACTTTTCTACAAGGGCATCTACATGATACCCATGGCATGCTCCCCCTTTATCTACACGTGCCCAAACTCACCCTCCATAAAACGAATCATGTTTTGCCCTCCTATTGACGGCACAAATGGTCTCAGAACATGTCAGCCCCAATTCCTAGGCAGGAATCCTTCTCTTCACCTGGAGCACTCGACACCCACCGAACAGACCTGCCAAAGAGTTTCTTGTGGACCTGAGACAGAGTTGTGCCCCAACACATCTGGAGCTTGCTGCTCCTGTCTCCAGCTGTCCCTTCCCAGAGCACATTTTCTTCCTCACTTTTCCTCCACCTTCACCCCCTCTGTGGACCTGCAGCCCTTCTTCTCAGCACACAATAGCATCATCCTCACCCTGCACATGTCCCTGGCAGAGGTGTCCCCCTCCCTCAGCGCCCTTCCTTTGCCGCAGGATGACCAAGCATCTTCTCTGCAGCATTAGAAGAACTGCAGGATATGGAAGATCCTGCTTTTTTGCAGCCAGATGTTGCCAGCCTTTCGTTTCTAGCACTGTTTTTATTAGAGATCCTCCAGTGCTCCCACAGCCTCTGCATTTTTTCATCGATGAAGCAACGAGCCCCAGATCTGAAGCCCTTCCTAAGTGTGTCAGACTTGGAATGACTCCACCAGCTTTTCCCACCGCTCAGAGGCATTCAAAAGATATTTAATTAAACCCACATCAGATTGCTGTTAGCAAGCTTTCTCCAATTAGCAAGGTGGAGAGGACTACATGTCATGGGGAGAAATGAGCAGACATGAAATGGTTTTGTTGCCTGTGCCTTCCTCGCTGTCAGATTAATTGGCACTTTTCTTCCAATTTGAGGCAGAGCTCTGGGTGCACACGGGTCACAGCATTGCAGAGCAATCCCATCCCATTTTGTAGTTTCCTCTCTCTCTCAGTATGATTGAAAATTTCCTTAGACACTTGAATCTTGTTGCGCTCTATCTGCCAGAGGAAAAAAAAAGAAGGAAAATTAGTGGTGCTCAGACTGGTCCTAGGTAGCGTTTTTTTCAGAATTTCTACTTTCGTCTTCCTTACCCATTTTATGTGCAAGTGTGCTGGCTTTTTGTACTCTTTAACACATGCCCCAAACCACAACCAGTTGAAATCAATCTCAAATGGACTTGCAGTGGCTCAGGCCCTCTTTGTATGGAACAAATTGAATTAATCAGATGGTCATCCACCCTGACCGAGAATCTGCCTCTGCGTTTGTCACTTTGAACTTGCAGGGATCAGCTGCAAGGAGAGCTGCCCCTTCAAAAGCAGCAAAAAGAGATTTGCCAAGCAGAGGTGCTCTCCCTGTGTCCCCCAAGGACCTGCTGGCTCTCAGGATGTGTGTGTGACACTCACTAAAGTCCCGTCACAGCCTGGTGCTGTGTCCCAGCTGGGGCTGGGTTTGCATCCTTGGAACTCCTTACAGGGGTGTCCAAGGGGTGTTGACAATCAGCTCCATTTTTTCCCTCCCACAGTTACAATTCCAACAAAATAACAAATTCTCTTGTATCAAATCAGGGCACCAGGCTTGGTTTATTATTTGGAAATTGCAAACCAGCCCTACCTCAATGTGTGAGCCCACGATGGGGACATGCTGCTATGACAACATGAGGCTGAATCATCCAGACAGACAAGACACACATAATTGTGTGATCACCTGTTCCTGCCTGTTCAAAGGAAATTTTATTAGTGCTGCTGAAGGTACATTAGTGAACAAAGCATAAAACATCCACACATCAGCTGGGGCTCAGATAATCGATGCAAGCACGGCCTGAGCCTGGTGCCTCACTGTTTTGCTACTCAGCACTTCACAGGATTCAGAACAGGATTTACAGAAGCCTGTTTCTACATGTGAGAGACAAAGAAAAACTCCGCTTCTGCTAATACGAAACATTTATACCTTTTGGGTCTTGTTGAGAACATTGGAGTTTTGACTGTAGGATATTCGTGGTCAGTGGAGGGACAGTCTGGATCCAGGATGGTGGTTAGAGAATGGACATGACTGATGGAAAACATGACTTTTTCACATTAAAAATCCCAAACCAACAATAATTGAGAATGGTAGGTGGGAGACGAAAGATGGTCTATTGTATTGCAGACAAACAGGAATGTGCAGGGTCATAATTCACTGAGGAATACACATAAATCTGAATGTGTTTGTGCTGTGCAGGTGCATCAACCACAACATCCACTTCCAGCTGCTGAGAGCACAGTTCCACTTGTTTCCTTACTCCCCTGTTGCTCCTAACATGAGGGTGCCAAAATTGCAACTCCAATCATAGCAGTGCTTTGTATGTCCTTTTTTAGCCATATAACCCCTGGGCAGCACAAAAATGGCTTAATGTCAGTTCCAGAATATCCCTAAATGGGACCGTCTGACGCTCCTTTTTAATGCTCTGTCTTTTCCAAATCTCTCGGTGGTTTTGCTTCCTGAAGTCTTTCATACCTTAATCTTGTTCACCCAGAAGACTCCAGCAGGTATAAAGGGCTGCTCAAGTGGAAAAAAGAAGCCCATTGTGTTTATTAATCACACTCTTTTTGAAAAGGTGGTCAAAACATTCATAAGGAACTTTTTTTTCTTCCCCAGGCTTTTTGTCAAGTTTTCAACACAGAGTGACAAAAAAAAAAGCAATTTCAATAGTGTATTTACAGCATTTGAAGATTTTCTACCAGAAGAATCAATAGCATTTTTACATGACTCGGGGAATTTTCTGCCAGTGCTCCATTCTGATAGTGCCCAAATAAATATCAGTCAAATTTCCTCAGAAGCTGACAGGGGGCATTGTTGGCAGCAGCAATAAGACCCGAGATGTGGATATTTCCTCTGTAGATAATGCACATGCATGAGTGTCTCACTGAGAACATTTCCATCTGCTCCATGGTGAGCGGAAAATGTGGGTATTCCACAAGAGCCATGCTGAGACCGCTCAATCAAGCACTAATAAAACCAGCCCTGGAGTAATCTGGAAACAAGAGGCTCAGATGCACAGACATGAAACATTGCTGGCTGAGCCTGTGCTACAAACCAGGGCCATTCCAGGGACAGCATCTCTCCACTTGCCCCCGTGTGTGACACCAAGGCTTAGCCAGGTGCTAAACAGCGACTGTTTGAAACTCAGCTTCAAAAAGCATTGAGGAAGGAAACCATCCTGTAACTCTGTGATTCTGAGGAGGTTTTAAAGGGGAGGTTGAACAAATACGTGTCTAGACTGTTTTAGGAGGGTGGACTAACCTTGTGAAGGCTCCCCCAGTCCTGCCTGGATTCTGGCTGGGGTTGAGAGGAGTATCTTCACACCAGGCTGGGGTTGAGAGGAGTATCTTCACACCAGGTCTACACGAGCTGGCAGTGTCTCAGACTGCCACTGGACCAAATCTAGTAGCTGCATTTGCTCAGTGACACTGTGCTGTTAATAAGAATCTTCAAGAACAGATGGTGCCAAAAGATTTCTGCTTAAGAATGGGGGAAATCTTGATGGCTTTGTTAATATTTAAACTGAAAGCTGTGTGGAAAAAAAAAGACAACATTCCACACTCTTTCTGATTTTGGGTTTCTTCTGCAACGCTTTCTCCAGTCAGAAGATCATAATCTTGCTGCACATCTAGAGAAGAAGAGGGACACCTGTGGGCATGGCTGTCACCTCTTTGCATGTTCTTGGTGCTATAGGTCTGAGTTAGAGAGACAAATTCTAAAGCAGGAATCTCAGGAAAAAAGGACATCAAGAAGCAATCCTGTGACCTTGCACTGCTTAGAAATCTGGGGATGCCTTTTGATGGCATCCTCTTGCCACAGGTGAGGCAACCTTGTGCATTAGCCTTTAAGCTCAGTTTTCTTCCACAGCTTGGCAGATGGATTTGATGATTTGGAAAGGTCTGGGTAAGCTGTAGAGAATGGAAGTGCCTCAGATCTCTGCCTTGAACCCTTCTCCTGCCAAACAAAATGCAGGAGATGGACACAGCATGAAGTGTGGGGGTGGCTGTCATTCTGCTATGCCATGTCATAAGTCATCTCCTCACCCCATCAGCCAACTTGGGAAAGATGGGATCCTTCCTTCCTGTCTCAGTGAACAGAGCCTGGGGAACACACACACACAGAGCAGAGAACAGAAATAACCTAACCTGGCAGAAAGCAGGCAGGCTGTCACACCTCCAAGAGGAAAACTGATACAGCCTCTTGCTTTTGTTTCAAAATCAATTTCAAGCTGGTTGCGTGAAGGAAATGGCAAAATGGGCATTAGGTCTGGCAACAGAGGCTGCTGTTCCCAGGATGATGTATGGGAGATGAGTACAATTACCTGCATGCCTAGAGCTGGTACAGATCCTTTCAGGTTCAGCAGACTCTGCCTGTCCTTCCCCATCAGCAGGAAGATCAAAACAAAGTCTGCAGAGCCTCTTATGGGGCTGGGCTTGTCTCTGCTCCAGCTATCTTGGAGCACAGAACAAGGAGCAGCAGTGGCAGCTACTGAGAAAGGACCATCTGTAAGGCAGTCCCAAAGAGGATCTGATGCACAGGGGAACCTCCTGTGCATCAGCAGTGCGGTGCCACGGCTGCTGTGCCACTGTTCCCTGTACCTGCCATCCCCCTCTCCCAAAGTCACCACTCCCTTCCCTCCTGCACCTGATGAGAGAAGCAAAGCAGAAAGCACAAGACCAATTCATACACTTGCCTTCTTGCAGGTGCCACCTTCTTTCTTCTGAAGGCTCACCTGGAGCTGTCATGGACAGTGGGACGATCGTGAGCTTATGGGGAAAGAGCTCAGCCAGAGCTCAGTGGGCCACCCCAAAGAATGGGGACACCTGTGCAGGAGTTGTGTGATGCTCACACGGTTGGATGTGCAGCAGGTAGAACATGATAAAACCACTGCACACCTTTAGCCCCTGGATTTCATTTCTGTGGAAGAAGGAGACAAGGGCAAGCAATGGGTGATGGCTGCAGTGTTCCCCCCTGAGTGGTAAGGGCCTAGCACTGCCTTCTTCTCTCTGCTTTTGTTTGGAGGTCAAATGCAGTAGGAAATGCCAGAAGGTGGAAGTTCTCTCTAGCTGATGGCACTGATTTTACTCAGGCCAACAAAAGCTTGGAGATCTATAGCCCATTTAGGAGAGATGGGGCCAATGGCATCCCATGTTATTTGGTGAAATTAATGAAGTCTAATCTTTTTTTTTTCCTCTTGAAAATTGAAATGCCTTGGGAAAACTGTATCCTCTGTCTCATGGCTACAGGCAGCTCTCCTGAATAAGCTATTGTCAGGCCTCAGAGATGTGAGTCACAGCATCTTTAATCTCTGGGCGGGAGCGTTCTCCATGGCTTTCATGCTTTGGAATAAATCTTCAGAGATGTTCCCAAATTAAGCACGATTCCTTTCTAATCTCCTTGCACTTCTTCCTCTCCCCATTTTATCAGCCAGGCTCAAACACATTTCGCATGGCCTACTTCGAAGCAAACTGATTAATGCGATCGCTTCAGGTTTTAGGAGGGATCAGTGCTTACAGCACGGGAAAGGGCTCCTACTGCTGCCGGCAGCCCCAGCTCCACAGAGGCTTGGGTGGCTTAGAGGGATCTGCCTGCAAGCAGAGCTGACAGCAGGGGGTGGAATCGCATCCTCACACGGGCATCTTCCCATGTCCAGCAGGACCCGGAGTCCAGGCGATCCCCAGAGCCCCCAAGGATCATTATACATCATGCTGTATAAGGTGGCTGGTGCCTCCTGGGCTTGGGGAGGAGGAGGGAGGAGCTGCTGGCCTGCAGAAGGGATGTGCTGTGCCTTTGGCAGCAGCTGGGTACCACAGCCTGCGCCTGCTCCTTCAGCCAGAGGCAGCCGAGCAGAGGATCGCGGCTCGCGCTGCTGTGCTGCAGCTGGCACACATCTGGTGTGGGAAAGAGGGCTTGGATGTGCATCCCGGCCATGTGGGATTCAGGGCTAGCTGTGGGCTGTGAAAAGCTTGAGAGGGAAGCGGTCATCTGAATGTCACTTGGGGATAGAAAGGGATGCTGGAACGGAGTGGTGAAATGCTGTGGGAAGAGCACTAACTCTGGATCCATATGTGTGTATTGATGTTGCTCACAGAGAGAAAACTCAGCTTTTGTGAATCAATTTTTCTGATAAAAGATGCAATCTCTCTCTGCCAACCTGCCTGTGCTCAGCTCATGCAGGTCATCTTCTGTTGTCTGACAGGCTCTGCTCGCCTGCGGTGTCCTTGGACAGCCCCCAAGAGCTCACAGCCTACACAGACGGAAGCTGTGCAGTGATTTACTGTGTTTTACAGACAAGGAGCTAGAGAAGGAAGAAGTATGAAGGAAGGAATCTCCCTCTGCAATTGCAGTTTTGAAGCAAGAGGATCCTGAATGCAGGGATACGTTTGCCTGGGGGTTGGGGGACTCAGAAATGTAAGGGCCCTTAGATTTGTAACCAGGCCTCAGAGTGGGACAGGCTAGAGTTTCTGAAGGTGAATGGAATAATAACTAAAATGCTGAAGTGAAACAATAGTACATTTTGATGGGTAACACTGAAATGGGACATTGCCCATGGAAAGCTGAACCTCATGGAGCTCCACAGAGCTCATGGAGCACAATAAATATTGATGATGGAGGGGATAGAAGAAGCACAACTAAATAAAAAGAATGTCTTGATGGATGTGGGCCTCCTGAAGCTTCTTGTTTCCTGCAGAGTCTCTGCTTTGAGCAGAGCAGGGTGATGAGGAGCCCTAGAGCTCCTGCCTGTGCAGTCTGGCCCATCTATCCACCGTCTTGTGTATTTCTTTTCCTTGATTGACAAGAGTGAAGGACCCTCGTGCTTTAGTGAGTGTATAATGGCTGCCTTGATGTCATTTATTGAAGCTTTGGAATAGCTGTGCTTTCTAATTACTTCTTCCCACCTGCCTGAAGAGCACCTTTTGCTTTCAGATTAACTTCTTGCTGTCTCTTTGAACTTGTGCCTCTGTACTCCAAGCACCCTGGGTTTTGTGAGATCAAGGCAGACTTGGTTAAGGTAAAAGGCAAGTAGTGATCAAGGTGGTTTTTATTGCCTTTCCTGCACAGACGTGCCAGGTTTGCTGATTAGGCTGTGTGTGGCACAATCAGAGCCCTTGTGCCTTCAAAGAGACCCTCTAAGAAGAACAAGTTGGTAAGTGGCCTTTGAAGGGGAAAAGCCTTTTTCTTAATCCTCAGAGGGGCACCAGTAGTGTCCAGCATGAGCATCCATAAGCACTGCACACATATCCTGGACGTGTGCAGTAGCTTCTTGGCTCTGGCAAGCAGAGAGATTTGGGGTCTGTGTGATAGGTGCCTCCTGTGTGAGTGATGTTTTGCAATTCAAGCTGCAAGGGTTGATTTACTGCAGACAGGCAAATGTCCTGCATAGAAATGCCAAAGTCCAGATTCAGACAGAGATTCTCCACTATATAGTGGGAGAGTGATTTGAGTTTAAATTCGCAACAATCCCGTTGTTCTTACTGAATACGGGTTCAACAGAGCTTTTAAAATGCCAATTCACTGTAGTTCAGTTGTGGCACAGAGGAAAGTCCTAATGTTTTCCTGAATACAGACAGGACATTTAGGCGTGAATGATAACCTGGAATTTGCAGCATCCTTACTGTCCAGAGCAATGGGGCGGGAGTTGTCCTTGGGCTTTGTGCAGCACTGAGCACACCAGGCAAGCTGTAAGAACAGCATCCTCTCTTCCAAGGCTTGTATCCTGCCCATCTATTTCAAACAGAGCATTAGGCTGCTGATGGTCTCCTCAGAGATGGTGGTTCCTTATGAAAAACTAGAAATTAAGTCAGGAGGGAGGTCTAAGTGTCACTTCCACCCAAAGCATAAACCCAGCTGAAGGGTGTACTGCTTGCTCTTAAAAACTGCAGAGGTGGAAGGCCACCCCTGTCCAGAGAAGGTTCTCCTTAATTTCTAGACCATACACATCCTCTTGAGCTGCAACTGAAGCCTACCACTTCCTTTCCTACTTGTTGTCATCACAGAGAAGATGCCCTACTTCACTAGAACTTCTCATTAATTTGCCGATTGCTCTCGTATTTCCCTTTCCTGAGACTAAAGCAATCACAGGCTTTTCAGACTCCCTCTGCATTTCCTATTTTCGAGGGCTTTGATAATTCCGGTCACTCTCCTCACCTCCCAACACACTGAGGTTGGGTACCCAAAACTGGGCACGGAACTGCAGCGTTGAGGGAAAGGATTCTGTGCTGTATCCAATGGTTTATGCCTGATGACACAGCTCAGGATGCAGCAGAGCTCTTTAACAGCTGCACGTGTGGTGGCTCCAGCAGCTCAGGACTAAAGGAGCCCCGAGCACAGCCTCCACCCCTGCCAGAAATGATCGCTGCTTCTGCATAAGCATTGCTCAGAGCAAACTGCAAAACCCTGCTGTAAAGCAGGACAACTTACTTGGGAGACACATGGGCTGAACCAAGCACAACCTGTTTCCCATGGAGTTATTCGTGGAGGCTGAGTTCTGCTTGGAGTCCATGGTGTCCTGTAAATGAGATACTTCATGCTCCGATGTGGCTGTCGATGAGAGGCATTTTGCACTAGCAGAGTTTCTCCCTCCTCTCCCCAGCTGCCTGTTTACTCCAGACCTGTCAGAACTGCATGTCTGGTTCCCCTGTGAAAAATTTGGTGCAAGCAGCCAAAGGATTTAAAAGTTATTAGGGAAAAAAAAAAAAAAAAAGAGAACAGCAGCATAATTCTGCTTCCTTCAAAAATAAAGCTTAAAAAAGATGAAAGGTATTTGCCTTCACTCTCTGTAGGCTCTAGCTCGGCAGCCAGCTGGAGAGAATTTGGGAAAGCAATTCCAGGAGCCCGGAGCTCTTAGCGTCAGTAAAATCTGCTGCTGGGACAGCGGAGCCATCTCACTGCAATCCGCTTTCCTCTGCTTCCTGGCACTTTCAGCTTTTTTACAGTGTTTTTTTTGGAGATGAAAGTCCCCCAGTAGCTTGATCCACTCCCTGTGCAAGATGGCAAGTGATTGCCCACAAATGGCAAGTCAATTCCTCACCTGGCAGTCCAGGCTGTGGCATTGAATTTCTTATTTGTTTGGTTTTTTTTTTGTTGCAGAGACTCATAAACAGTCTCATACAGGGGGAAAAAACAAGGATGACAATCAAGGTGTCACAGCTTCAGAGTACATCTTGTGGTGGGCTCAGTGTCTCCAGCAGGGCTGGTTTGGATGAGGCTGGTTGGGACAACACCCACACCCAATTATTCACGGTCCTACTGTGGACAGAGCATAAAGGTTTCAAAGAGCTCTGGCCCACATCTCTTCCTTTTAAAGGCTACTTCCCCCATGACTGTAGATGCTACTGCACATCCTAGATCTCCTTCCATGACAATCCCAGGGCAGTGAGAGGCATTAGGATGCTTTTTCATCAGGGCACTGAACCAGAAGGCTGAAAACTTGAGTCAGTGTGGGTGGATGAAGGTGCTGGAGTGCCCACCCCCAGAGATCCTCAAAGCTCGACCAGAAAATGCCCACAGCAAACTGATTTAATCTTTGAAGCTGGTCCTTGGAAGTTGGAACATGGGCTTGGACCAGAGACTGCCAAAGGTCCCTCCTTACCTAAATGAGTCTGTGATTGCAGGCATGGTTTGGGGTAAAATTCATCTTTCTGGCCCTGAGGTCTCCACCTCTGGTAGAAAGAAAAGTCACCTTCCTGATTCTGCATTACCCATCCAGCTGAAATCATAAAGCGGAAAGTCAAAAATAAAATACCCAATCCCTTTTTTCAAGGCTGGAAAGATTGTTGTGCTTGTCAGACATTTCATTTTTTATGACATTTTCACTGAATTTTTTTTTCCCTGAAAATGTTATTGCTTTTTAGCTTGACTGAAAACCCTGCTTTCAGAGAGAACTTCTCAATAGCCATCTTGATAATGCTTTCTGTTGTTTTTTTAAAAACCCCAAATGATTAAAAGCCCTCATTATGAATGCTGAAAAATCCCTCACAGTCTGCCTGTTTTGAACCCAGCAAAATGAGAACAACAGATAGTTCTGTATTTTTCATGAAATAGTTCTTCCCCTTTATTTTTTTAAGTCTTTCCATTCAGACTGTGAGCTTTTCAGGGCAAAAATTGCCTCTTTAACAATGTCATTTTCCAGCTCTCTCTTCACCAAGGTTTTCAATTTGGATGGGAGCTCTAAGTCAGAAAATCATTCAAGGCCACAGTCTCTGGTTCAAAGCAGCACTGACCATTTGAGCTCACAACTCCAGAATAAGACTTTCAGTTTTTTAAAGCCCTAAGTTTGAAGGTGGTTTTTTTCCTCCCAGTTGCTTTGTTCACTGGTGCCCTGTTTGTTTTGCAAGCTATTATAAAAAAGCAATTGTTTTTTCAGGGAGATGCTGTCAGTTCTTTGCTTTTTAGGAATTACAGCTATCAGAAATTATTATCTTAGTGCCTAAGAAATCTATCATGTCTGCCCCTTCCCTTAATACTTACAAACATGTATCATGTTGATGAATTTAGATGGTCATTTAAAGGCAAATTGCTTGTCCTACTTTTTGCTTCTTATTGATTGTCATATAATTAACTGATTCATTTCATTAATATAATCCAGAGTGCCTGTAACCCACTTAATCAGCAGAGCCTGATCGGAAGACTTGGGTTTAATTAGACTGCTCTAATTGCCCCAATGAAATGATGTTTCCTCTGTCCTGAGCCATTACTTATAGAAGCCAGATTTTTTTTATTTTTATATTGAGATTTAATTGGGGACAGAGAGAATAACATTTTGCCTCCTGCCAGAGGGAGGACTTCTCTAAGCAAAGACAAAGGGGTCAGGGAGAGCAGTCCCACATGGTTAGAGGTGACACATCCCTTATTACCTGGTGAGGACCCAGCAGGATCAGGGGCTGTCCATGGTCCAGAAGGCTGAAATCTGCCTTCGGATTTGCTCTGCAGCTCTCCGAGTGCTCTTTAAGTGTCTGAGCTTGGCAAGGAAAATTGTAACTGATTGTAAATTTCTTGCAAAAATGGACCTTCAGCAGGGCTAAACCAATTTGCAAAATCAAGCTGAATTAGGGAAGTCATTTCAGCTTCCCATCTTCCCCGTAAGAAATGAGGGATGTGTTTTTGGAAGTGCCAATATAGCTTGACTCTGATGTTTCCTAAATCCAGGCTTTTTCATATTCACAGGTTGTGTTGTTGGCTTGCATGTGTTCATAAAGGTGAGCGAGATAAGACTGGCTAATTAGCTTGTAAACAAAATAAGAACATTTCGCTTTGCATCAAATGAAATATTTTGGGTTGCTGAGTCAGACTTATGCATGTTTCAAAACATTTTGGCAGAAAAATTAAATTAGACACAAAGGTGGTGCAGGGGAAAATACCCTGTGGGGATTGCCCTCCTCTCGAATGAAGGACTGGCTGCTGAAAGCATCCTCGTGGAGTGGGAACATGCCTGGAGCACTCAAGCTGCTGATGCCTTTTCTCAGAGTGGGGGGATGTCACTGGGTGGGTGAGCCTCTGTTTACAGGTATTTTTCAGCCAGAGCCATGAGCCTGGAGAAGAATCAGCTGATTAATGTCAAATTAGTGCCAGAGACTGTGATTAATGCTGGATACAGCAACAGCACAGAAGGAGGAAGCTCCTGGTTTAGCCTCAGGAGAAAGCTGTTGCATTACCTGGAGGTCTCCTCTCTTCCTGCTGTCCCACTGATCCCACATCCTCCTCCTGTCCCTGTGCCACTGGTCCCTTCTCCATCTCATGACTCTCGAGCCATGGCCTGTGGCCCAGCACGGCGTGGAGGTCTCTGTCCTCAAGGGGAGGGCAGCTTGACTTCCAGCACAGGTACAAGGAGGTATTTGGAGAAGGATGCAGCAAACCCATGAGGAAGAAAGTGAGTTTGCAGCATTTCTGGGGCTCAGAGCTCAGTGGAGCAGCAGCTATGGAGATTCTTCCCTGCTCCTTTTGCCTTTGCTGTTTTAAGGAAATAGGATTTCGTGTGTCTCCTTTCTTTCTTTTTTTTTTTTTTTTTTTTTTTTTTGTAAATAAACAAGATTAGCAAAGATTTATTTTTTCTCTTCTAACGGCAATAAGGATTAGGTACCACTGGAGCCAAAGGAACAGCAGTCGAACCAACCCAAAGAAACAGTGAAATCTGGTATGTAATCTTTGACAGTGAAGGGCCCCGAGAGTGACTTGGGCAGGGTCACCCCGCTGTGCCACCCTGCCGAGGGACACAGAGCTGCGCCCTGGGCGTGATGGAGGGGCCGAGGGTGGGACGTGGCACAGCCCCCTCAGCCCTTCCCGCCAGGCACAGCTGTAGGAGCTGGAGGCTGTGCAGCTCAGCAGCAGATGCCGAGGAGGGCTGTGGATCAGCGCCTGACTCACATCACTGCGGCTCGTGACTGTGTTCTTCTGGGTGATCATCACACCAGTGCCAAGATCAGCAGCAGCGCTGGGATCCTTGCTGCCCATCTCCTGTCTCCTTCCAGCCTGCGACCTCACCGAGTGCTCAATGGCACCCAGCCTCCGGAAAGGGAAAGGATTTTTCCCCCTGAAGTTAATATTTTCGAAGCAGTCGATGTTTCCCCGCTCAGTAAGTGGCTCTGTTGGAAGGGCAGATGAGCTGTCTCTGGTGGTGATGAGATGGGATCACAGCTCCAGCTGGCAGGAACTTGGTATGATCATACTCAGTTTCCCTCTCGTGGTTTGCAAAGGAATTAACTGGAAGGATATTTAATTACTTTCTCTAGGGGAATATGGTCAAGCTATGCTGGTGCAGAGGGATCCTTATCCTGCTGTCCTGGTCCCTTCAGAGCTTCACCTGAGAAGATCCAGGTGGAACTGCTGAATTTTGTTAAAGCTGTAGCTCTGCTCTTCTGGTCATAATTACAGATTTTTGCCTCTGCTTTCCATTGCAGAATGACTGAAGCTGTTAGAACCCTCTGAAGTGTCCTTCCATTAAGAAATATTTTCTTACATTATCTCTCCCTCATGCTGTTTTCTGCCTGCTACAAAGGTCACAAGTTCTCTTGCGTAGGACCTGTCCTTATTCCTGCTGGTGAAGAGCTGGAAAAGAGGCCCCAGTTCTTCCAAAACATTTCTTAAAACCTTCCGTGGGGAACCAGGGAAGGCCTGTGCTCCACAGAAAGGGAAGGAGCCTCAAAAAGAAAAGAAAAAAGGGGGGTGGGTGTACAAGAAGGGAGATCCCACCACTCAGGGAGGTCAGTGGAGAGCCACAGCATCCACCAGGGTCTGAGTGCAATGGTGGTCCCAGGGAGATGTGGTGGTGGCTGACACCCAGGGAGTGCCACCAGCTCATACCGTGGTGGTGGCCGGAAGACAGGCTCTGTTTGATGTGGACAAACAATATAAACAATAAATATTTTTGGACTGCTTTTTTGCCTAATTCTAGAGTCCCTGAGGAAGATGTTTGGCATCCTCCCCTCTCCTTGCTTGTACTGGAGGGACTCAGTATCCTGCAGAGACAGCAAGGGAAACGACAGGATTATTCCCTATGGTGATTATCCTGTGATCTCTCAGGGCTGTACAAATGGGAGCTGATTACAGCAGAAAAGGAGTAAATTGTGTAATTAGAGAGGGGGAAGATGGGAGGACTTAACCTCTGCCTGGAGGTGCTGGTTTGGAGAGAAGAGTGGAAAAGAGAGCACTGGTGCCTGGCTGCTCCCGCTGCTTCGGGTGAGACCTTTGATCTCCCCTTCTGGAGAAAGAACAAGAGATTTCTTTCTGCTGGAACCCTTGGCCAGTTTCTCCGTAAAGAAAATCCCTCGTGCATGCCCACCTTGCCCCAGGCTCGCAGTGTGGTTGCCTTCTGAGGGGACTGGCTGTGCTCAGACATTGGCACTGCCCGAAATGTCCCTTGGGGACTTGCCATGAATGGTCAGAAGAGAAAAGCTGCTGCAGGATGGAACCCACAGCAGTTCTGTGCTGGGTGTAATATGACGCAGGTCTTTCCTGCTGCTCTACATGGAGTGGGAATTCTGCCTCCCCTTCCCTTTATTATTGACCCAGCCTGGGCTGGGCCATAAAATGTGTCTGTTCCCATTGCAGGGAAAAAGCACACAGCAGAACTGCCCTCAGTGCCATGGAGAGGGAGGCTATTAATGCGAATATTATTCATGCCAGGAAAAATAGCCAATTACCTTCCTATAGAACCACTCTCTGCCCAGTGAGCTAGTAATTGCAACATCTAACATTAATCACAGAGCTCTGAAAGCACTTTGGGAATAAAATACTGGCAAATGGATGGACTTGAAAAAGACAGGGGAAAAAAGTAAAGTTAAGGCACTAGAGATTCAGGGGGCATAAAATGACTGCAGGGAATCCATGCCCACTTACACCTCAAGTCCTACAGGTGCAAGAACTTGGCTTTGTCTTATATCCACTCTATTTTATGTTTTAAAGGTGCTGTTAATGTAGATGTTTAATAAACTGCACAGTAAAATAGGATGTAACTGAGGTGGGGATACTGCCAAAGGGGATTTCTTGTTGCTTAAGGAGGTCAGCTGGGCAACTGTAAGTAAACCAAGTAATTTTTTGCATTTAATTTATTTCCCAGGTTTACCAGTGAAGCAACCACAAAGGGGAATTCCATCCTCGCCTTCCTCCTTTTCCCCCTTGGAGGAGAAAGAGAAGACAAAGTACTTTTAAGAGCTACAGGACATTGAATATATTTGCTCTGCTGGACTGCACTGAAGGCCACGTTCCACTCTGTGCCTGCTCCCAGGTGCTCCATGGATAGTGTCTGGAGATTTATCAGGTTTCCCAAGATCTATTAAAGCTGTCAGCTCTGAGGCCTCCAGGAACCCACAAGTTCTGGGGCATGTGCTCCAGAGTCTGTGAGCAGCACCTCTTCCCCAGAAGCTGTGTGGGAATCTCATCCTGAGGAGGATGCTTTTCCTATCCCACAATGGAAGGGTTAACTGCTTGTGTCAGAGGACTTGGCTTATTTCACTGAGCTGTTTCGGGTTTTCCCTGTGTAGCCAGAAGGATAATTTAGCTGTGTGTCTCCAAAATGCTGTGGTTTTGCACCCTATAAAATGTCTGTCCTTTAAATTGCTTGGTGAGCACCAGCCCTCATTTATCATGTCAGCTGTGATCCATGGAACAGCAACAGCATTGCTCTTTCCCGAGGACTAGCCCGCCCTTCCCTTTGAAGGAAAACAGATCTACGCTGAAATTGCTGCTGCCCTGAGTTTGCTTTTTCACCCTGAGCCCTCACAAGTACCCTTTAGGGTGCTCCAAAGGTATTTTCTCTTTGTTCCATGAGTGCAGAAAACGATGCTGGCCCACAAGCAGAGATTTTGGACCAGCCGTAATGCCATATATATGTAATGTCACACCTATCAGAACACGTAAGCTTGCAAAATAACCTAAGATTGTGCCAATGGAGACACAATTGTAAAGGGACAGCTCCTCCCTCTGCACTGCTCTTTCCTGGATGCCAAGGGTCACCTGCCTGCTCCTGTCACAACACCCTGGGCGGTAATTCCTGCTGCCAGGATTCACTGCGGTCATGACAGTGCTCCTGTCTTCACACCTGTGTGTGGAGATGGCTCCCTTCATCTCCCTGCCAGAGCCACCAAAGGGCCAAAAGGAAGGACTTAATTGCATATTCCTTTGGCCTGACTTCCCTACTACAGTCCTACACTCTGACTTTTTTGTGGCACAGCTTCTGTAGGCTAGCACTACTTTTCACCCTTGCTTGAACTGAACAGACCTGGCAGGATCTTTCTTTGGAAAGAAAAAAAAAAAGCAAAACCACTTTTTTTTTCTTTCTTCTCTCCCAGTCCCCCTCTGAACAGCTCTACTTGACACAGAAACTAATGATAAATCTCAAGTCCTCTTATTGCTATATATATATGTGTGTGTGTATATGCATATAAAAGCAGTGGATAGCATTTCTTTTCTGTGACCCCTTTCCTGCCTCCCTCCTTCTCTTCTTCCCCTCCCTTCTTCCTTTCCTCTCTCCCTTCCCTCTTCTTCCCCTCTTTCCCTCCTTTTCTTCCCTTCTCTCCCTCCCTCCTTCCCTCTCCTTTCCCTCCTCTTCTTCCCTCCTCTACTCTTTCTCCTTTCCCCTCTCCTTCCCCTTCTCTCCTTCCATCTCTCCTTCCCCTCCCTCCTTCCTCTCC
>VZRL01001586.1:403876-494232 GCA_013397895.1 Origma solitaria | reverse complement strand
GCGGAGCCGGCCCGGCGCTTTTCCCGCCAGCGGCGCGCGGGGGCCGTTACCGTGTCCGCGCGCTCCCGTGAGGCGATGGTGGGTGTGTGGGAAGGGAGGGGGCGCGGACCGGACCGAACCGGGGCGGGGCGGTCGGGTCCGGTCCGGTCTGTGTCGGGAACCTCCCGGTCCATTACTCCATGTGTGTGTGTTGTGCCTCTGTTCCAGAGGAGGAGCCTGGCCCCCAGCCAGCTGGCCAAGAGGAAGGCGGGCGATGAAGATGAGGAAGAGGAGGAGGACTGGCACCCCCCGACGGTGAGCGAGGGGCGCCGGGAGGTGGCCCCGTGTGGCCCCCCGGCAATGGGCAGGGGGATGCGGGCCGGGGCGGCGCTGCACCCACGCCGTTCCTGCTGCCCCACCTCCCCCGTCCTCTGGGCATCGCGCCCCCGCTTTGTGCTGCGGTGAAACTTTGTGTCTCGGCCTGTGGTTGGTGGAAGAACTTCGTTGTGTACACATGGTGCTTCGTGGTTGTGGAAAAACTTATCCCTGGGAGAGCTTCCGAGTGCTGTGTGAAAGGAAGGGTGACTGGGTAACTAGGAGTTGGTCAATGTTTTAGACAAAACTGAATGTTACAGGCCTTTGTAACAGGTCATGGGAGGATCAATTGCACCGTTTATCTGTAAGAGACAGTAAAGACTTCGTTTAGCTATACATAATAACACTAGTTCCATCCCTAATCCTAATTTACAGTTATGTTCTATGTCATATAGGTCAAAGAGTCTCACCTAGTGTTTTCTGTGTCAAATCAATTGTCTGGGCCAGCAGGTGGTTGAAACCATGGCTCATGCTGAAGAGGACTGTGTTAAATCAGGAAATGGATCAACGACTGACTTGTTTTCATGCTTTTCTAAGTGCTTGAAATGTAGGGTTCAGGCCTACACCAGGTGCCATGGAGCCCCTGGGGACTTCGACGTAGTGGTTCCATGCTATTGACCCTTCCTTTTCTTAATTCTGCTTTTTTCTGAGTGATGGGGCAGGAAAAATCTTAGCATGGACAAGCCTGCCCTTTTACAGGTTAGAAAGTGGTAGTTATTTTCTTAACTAGGAGAATATTTTAGGTTTCATGTAAATTAAACTTCAGGGCCTAGTGACCTTGGTGGTGTTGCTGAGTCCTTTGGCAGTGGGGCTGAGTGATGGTTGTGTGTTCTCAGAGCTGCTCGGCTGCCTGGGCAATGGTCTGTGTTGTTTGGTGCTTACTGAGTGTGACAGAAGACCATCTTCTGGTCTCCCCAGCTGCCCCTGAGTTGTTTAGTTGTGGTTCTGTTTTCCAGAGCCGGAAGAGGCAGAAAGCAGCCAGTGAGACGGAGAGTGGAGAATGCTACAGGTCGCCTTTCCGCAAACCCTTGGCTCAGCTGACCAACAGACCCCACTGCCTGGACAGCAGTCAGCACGTGAGTGGGGAGTGCTGCTGGCACACACACACCTCACTCATCCAGGAAGTCCAAGTGCTTCCATGGCCTCATTTAATCAGAGGTGTTATGGAGGTGCCACGCAGACACAAAATCTTTTGGAGAGGCTTTTTGCCAGCTCCAACCCTTAAATGTTGAAGAACATGTGGTGGGGTAGCTTCCTATATTGGAAAACCTGGATGGATTTCTGTGGGGCCCAGGTGAAGGGCAGTACCCAGAGATGTGAATTACTTTCCACCCAGGTGGGTCAAGTGCTGTCTGCCTGCCTAGTTCTCTCTGGGCTTCCACTGCTGGAGACCGGATGCTGGACTAGCTGGGTGCTTGCTGGTCCAGCATGGATGTTCCTGCAGTGGTAACCCAGCTCCTTTACAGGAAATGAGTTGCCTGACTGAAATATCAAGGCAGGGGAAAGCAATAGCTTTTCAAGAAGTGAATAAAGCCAGTGGATTTAAGAAGATGGGAGCTATGAAAAATCAATTTCATGTATTAGAAAATCCAAAGGAAAATAGTTTTGAAAAGCAGAACTAGTAGAGGAAATTGTGCTGATTTGTTACTTTTTTCCTTTCGGATAGTCTTGAAAATAGTTGGAGTTGAAGCTTGAATAGATTAAATAGAGGGACTCTGAGTACTTGGCAAAACTGAGTTCTCAAAAAATGTCCTGGACTTGCTTTCTTGAGCAATCTCTGATTTCAGACTTCTGAAATGTGTTTTCTTTCTGAATTCCTAGGAGGCTTTTATCCGCAGCATTTTGTCCAAACCCTTCAAAGTCCCCATTCCAAATTATAAAGGTAAGATGAGGAGGTTTAAGGATTGTCTATGTTGGCTGATTTGGGTAAAACAGATGATGCTTAGGCCTGTCAAATATATCTGTGAGGATTATTGTTATTTTTTGCACTGATGCATATGCCCCAGAAATCCTGACTTAATTTTGAAAGAAAAATACTGGCATATTAGCAAAGTCTTCATATTTCTTACTAATGTTTAGTTTGGATAATCCCTACATTTCAGAATTGGATTTTGTAGTCTTACTGCTATGTATTTGATGTAGTGCCAGGAGATTTTACACCATATCACAAATACAAAAGCAAAATGAATTCCAAGCCACAAAGGTTTATCATTTAAATAATGATGCTAGCAGACAGAAGGCGGAGGTGAAAAAGATTGTATGTGCCAGTTTTATTTCTACTTGGCTTGGTGTCTTGAGCCTCAAGGTGATCTTCAAAACAAGATAGTTTTGAAGTTCAAATCCTCAGCTGGTTTGAATCAGTGAAACATAAGATCTCAGAAATAAATGTCCCCTGCTTCTCCTTCACCCTCCAGCTGAAAAACTCAAATGCAGATCAGCCAGTTTCACTCAAACTTTAGTTATAAAAATGTCTGTAAGCAGCCACTGAATATGGAATGACAAGCCCCAAAAGAGTTTGGCAAAGCCAGCTTCTGGAGAAGCGGATTTGTCAGGAGGCTCAAACAGAACTGTAACTGGGAAAAGCTTCTTTCTGTGGCTGTTACTTTACTCTGTTAATTGGGAAAAGCTGCTGTTTTGTGTTCTCTTTCTTGCTGTGTGTGTGCTGCTGCCTCAGTTTGTGATGCACTCCTGTTTTTCAAGGAGCTTTAGCAAGCAGTGGACAGACTGATTGAATCGTTTTCAAGCAAAATCAATCCTGGGAGCACAGTTGCCTGAGTTTTGATGGGAAAAGGGATTTCTACATACATTCTTCTTGTGCTCAGGAAACACAAGGAGCTCATGCTTGGAAAAGGGACTCATGCTTGGTTTCTGCTTTTCACAGAAATTGGCTCCAAGGCCAAACATCTACTAGCGCTCAGCAGAGAGAAAATAATACCCCAGAGCAGGTAGTGACAATATGATGCTGACTGTGATACTGTAGATCTTTGTCACTGTTAAAGATCAATTCCTGACCTTGCATGAAAGATACAGCTAAGTCTCAGTTAGGTGACCCCAAAAGAGGATTTCACCCAGCATATTCTATATGTAGGAGTGTATTTGTTAAGCTGCTGAGATGTACATTCTGGAACACTCCTTGGCTTTCAAAAAGCTTGAACAACCACCTTGGGCGAGCAGTGCAATTGCTCCATCTTTGCCTCTGTCCCCTCATTCTGTTTTTCCTGCTGCAGAGCTTCCCACTGTGTGCTGCCAGAGTGCTGCCAAACAACAGCCCTGCTTAGGTTTGCTGTCCGCACCAGCTGTGCGTGCACCTCCACTCTAGCACCCAATTAATTCACTGTTCCTAAGTGTAATCAGACTCTGCTGCAAGGCTCTGTTTTCTTCCAGGAAGATGTTGTTGTTTGAGTTGTGCCTTTGTTTGCTTTTAGGGCCCCTGGGCTTGCGCTCGCTGGGTGTCAAACGGGCAGGAGTGAGGAGTCCTCTCCATGACCCATTTGAGGAAGGAGCTCTGGTTCTCTATGACCCCCCGGTGCTGAGTGCCCATGACCAGCTGAAAATAGACAAGTGAGTCATCACCTGGCATGAATGCTGCCGCTCTGACTTCCTTCTGGATGTAGGTTTATGTGCTTCTCTCCCAAATGTGTTTGAGCCGGGGTCTGAACATCAAGAGAAGTTTGATTCCAAGTATTCTGCCTGGTTTGGTTCCCGGTATGGTTGCAATCAACTAAGGAATGTAGCCATGCTGGATTGTTTGTGTTTCATCTCCCTTGCATCAAAAATTTAAACCTGTTGCAGGGAATGAGTGTGCACCCATGGAGAAGTTGCTTAGAAAATCTTATGCCTTAGTCATTAGTCAGGAAACATCAGTATCTAAGAACAAGCAAAGGGAGATGACTGACCATCAAATGTTAGGCTACCTATTGGTATTTATTCTGAGGTAGTTTATCTTGTGCTATTGCTATAACTTTAAAGGGTTGTCAACTGCTTCATGGACTGAGGACGTGGGTTCTCTCTACAGAAATGCAGTTACAAACAAGAAAAATAATTCTGACTTTTTAACTGTGTCTCAGAACTACATTCTGCCCTTGTTTTAACCACAGCCCACATACATGGTTTCACTGATGTTTCAGATTGTGGGCAGGTCTGTAACTTTGTTCTCAAAGCTGAATTAATCCATTTTTCTTGTTCGAAGTTGCTTTCCCTGTGCCATAGGGGAGTCCTAAGTGTGGTAGTGAGATTTAGCAAAACCTGAACATGTGCTGAATTCATTAATCACACTCTCTTCCTCCTTGACTGCCTCCTGCAGGGACAAAGCACCTGTCCATGTTGTGGTGGATCCTGTCCTCAGCCGTGTGTTACGACCCCATCAGAGAGAAGTAAGTTTTCCATTGGGATCTGAGGGTGTGGCTGGAGGATTTGGTCCATTCTAAAGAGCCACCAGTTCCTCTGCTGGAGTTGTTAGAGGCCTGCATAGACCTCACAGACTGACAGTCTGACATACTCTAGTCTGTTGCAAATACAAAGTGAAACATTTATTTTAAGCATCCTCTCAGAGGCCTGAATGCTGCTGATACTCCCTGTCCCTTTTCAAGCAAAGAGTCAGGGCTGAAAGTCCTGCACTTACCTTGAAGTCCGGAGATGTAGCTCTGCTGGGTGGAATTCAGTGTGGGAGGTGATGGGATATAGTTGCAATAAACTTATGTTGCAGCCCAGTCTTGAGTCAGGCAGGGCAGACTGTCTACCACTGTTTTACTGGTCGGCAGAATTGATTGGATCTGCAATCTCTGAGCCAGGAAACACTGATGCTCCCGTTTCTGGTACCATGGTTGCCAGCAAAGTGTAGAGTAGGCTCCTACTTCAGTGTGCTTTGATTGGAGGCTGCCCTTAGTAGGTGTGAGCTGTCCCTGACCTATGCAGACTTGAGATTTGACAGTGGGGATGGCCAAAAAACATTTTATATTGTAAATATTTGCAACATCGTAATATGGCAGCAGTGGGTACAACTCTCCAAATATCTGATGTAGGCTTCTGGACAGCTTGAAGTTCATCCCAGATGTAGTATATTATCATTTAAGCCTGGAGGCGGCACAGATGGAAGCTGTGATTGCTGTTCTTGCAGGCTAAGCAGGTCAAGCTGGATGCGTCCCTGCATGGGAGATCTTCAGATGTCTCTGAGAGCACTGTAGGCTGCTCGTAGCTTGTAGTTTTATCTCGGATCTGGTACTGAACCTGTGACCCAGTGTAATGCTCATCTCTGGCTACATAGCTGGAGGCACTCTGGTTTTGGATAAGCTACTGCCTGCTGGTGCTTTTGTCAAGTAATCAAAGTTATGTTTGTGTCCTGGGTTCACTGGTTTTTGGCAGGTAAATATCGATGATAAAGCAGTGTCTGTCCTAGGCTGACTTATAAGCCTTTGCCTGCTAAGATTCATATGCTGCTTTATTCAGCTGCTGCTCCTAAATAGTTGCACAGCTCTGCTCCAACTTTGTTGTAACTTTTGCCCAGAGGCTGGTTCTGCAGCCAGATGCAGTCTTGTAGTCAGTGATGTATTTCATAATTGTTCAACTGGCTTAAATAAATTTCATTAACCTATTACTAAAGGCCTAAGAAAAGAAAAGAACTTGGAAGTGCAAGTCAAGGTGCTCCCATCTTCAAGTGCTAAGTAGTGGAGTAGAGAGGAGTGAATCCTTGCAGTGTGTTTAGCTTGTGTCCCACACTTCCTGCTCTGTTGGCACAATGCAGGTAGCTTGTACATTCCCAGCACAATGCCCTGGTTTTCTCTGACTCCCTTATCATCACATGCTACAGGAACATTTTGCAGTTTGTCTCTTTTTTTTTTTTTTTTTTTCCCTCCCCTCTCTTTTATCTGTCTTGGTGATGTGTCAGAGCCTAATGCAGGACTGAGCTCTTCTCCCACCATGTGACGTGGGTTATAACCTCAGCCCCGTGTCTTCTCTAAAGCTAAATCTGCTTTGGACCTTGAGCCCCCAGGTGAGTCACTGCTTCTAGGCAGAAGTGATGAGGGCTGCTGATGGTATTCTGAGAATTAACCAGGCAGCAAAAACAACTCTGCTTACTCTGATTCTTTAAAATTACCTGATTGGGTGTTGTTAAGATGATAAACCTCTTTGAAATGATTGATGCATGTTAGTTCATGGCCGGGACCTGCCTAATGCAGCCAAGGGTAGAAATTTCTGGGAATTCACGTCAGGAAGCTAGTTATAATTGTACAAGTAAAATGTAACAAGATTTTGTGCATGTTATGAAGTCCGTGTTGACACCAGTAATGCTGTTCCACTCCAGATGCAGCGGCATTTTAGCTGTGCCTTGGGTGATTTCCTTCTGTCTCATTAGAACACTGCATGTCCTCAGGGATGTGTGTGCCACACAGATCTGCTCTTTGTTGTACCATCAGTCGTATGCATTGTGGTAATGAAGTTGTCATTCTGCTGATGTCCCCATCCTGCTCTGAGAGAACAATTTTTTGGCAGGGGGTGAAATTCCTCTGGGACTGTGTGACGAGCCGGCGGATCCCTGGAAGCCATGGCTGTATCATGGCAGATGAAATGGGGCTGGGCAAAACTCTCCAGTGCATCACACTCATGTGGACACTTCTCCGGCAAAGCCCGGACTGCAAGCCTGAAATCGAGAAAGCCGTGGTGGTGTCTCCCTCCAGCCTGGTGAGAAACTGGTACAATGAAGTAGAGAAATGGCTGGGGGGAAGGATCCAGCCACTGGCCATTGATGGAGGCTCCAAAGAAGAGATTGACCGTAAACTAGGTACAGAAATGTTTGCAATGTGTGTGTTCGGCTGGTTTAGGTTAAAGTCTTGCCTTGGAAGAAACTCATGTGAACATCTCTGAGCTGTTACTGGATCTCTGCACACTGATGGCTGTCTCTCCACTAACATGTTTAGATCAGACCCTTGCACGTTTGGTAATAGTTATCTTTTGGCATAATCCAAATCCAGTTATGTGTTAAAGTTAGGGTAGTCTCAGTGCTCTTATTTTGCTTCAGCCAGAAGGCAGGAAAGGAGACAGAAGGGACGTGGAAATGGGAACAGTTGTGGGGAAAGGGGAATGGGTGTATGTGGGTGGAAGGGTTTTCTTAGATTTTTAAGGCAAAAATTTTGACTATTTGACTCCTTTTCTATTAGTTTTCCGCATCCTCCATTTTTTTTGGCTTTTTTTTTTTCCCCTTTTTCCCCTTCCCATCTGCAGTTGGCTTTATGAACCAGCGTGGCCTGCGAGTGCCTTCACCCATCCTGATTATCTCCTATGAGACCTTCCGACTCCACGCTGAGGTGCTGCAGAAGGGCAGTGTTGGGCTGGTCATATGTGATGAGGTATGGGGGTGCCTGTAAGGAGAATCCATTTCTGGTATTTTCTCGAGATCTGGGTGAAACTGGATCTGCTTTCTCAAAAGAAGAGTGGACAGTGGGAAACAGGACTTGGCTGTAGACAACACTCATTCTGGTGTTTCAGAGGCTCTGAGTAATAAGATCAGCCATACTGTGTGAGCCTGAACAGGAGAGGTGTCTTCATGAGCCAAGGTATGAAGAAAATCTAGTTTGTGGTAACTGTGGCCCCTTTGTAAGTCCCTGGTGGGGTAGGGGCACCTTACTAGGGCCCTCTCCATGTGAAATACCTACCAGAAAGGAGGTCCATGCCTGTCTCTGACTGTTGGGGTGGTAGTGCCCTGGCTTCCTGGTTTTCATTCATTGGTGTGGGTCTTTGTTAACGTGAGAAGTACTTTCTGTTTGGCCTGGCCTCATGTTCTGCACAGTAATTTTTAACTTGACTCTGTTTGGAGCAAGAGGTTGGACTGGAGACTCCTGAGGTCTCTCCCAACTTAAATTAATTCTCTGATTCAGCATGCTCTTTTGAGTAGTGTTGGCTGCTGTCAGTCATTTTGTCAGGCCATCTCCTTCTGTGCTTGTGGGTGAGTTTGAAGGATCATGGCAGGACTTTCTTCTTCTCTCTATAGTGTTACACCTGGAGCAGAGGTAGGAGAGCTGGGCAAGGAGTTACCTCATTGTTCAAGAGGAGACAGAGCTGGCTTGACTCCTTGCTCACTGGATCAAGCTTTGTCCAGCCTGTGTTGTCAAGCTCTGCGTTTACATGGCTTAAATTGAGTTTTTTCACTTGTCATTCCGTGTTTGTGGTTATATAGGTAGTGAGAGCCAGAGATGCTTTGAAGGACAAAATAAAACAAGTGTCCTTTGCCTCCTTGAAACGATTGATCAAGCTGGGGCCAGGCAGGGGCTGAGGTGTCCTCTGCTGCTGGGTAGAGGGGATTTATTAAATAGTGGTGCCACCCTGTGGTTTGGCTTTGTATTTGCCAGAACAGTGCCAAGAGAGGCTTAAAAGGAGTCAGTGTCCTCAGGAGTGTAACTCCCATAAACCTTTTATCTGTGAATCCATGACTGCCCATACCTCTCAGTGTCCCTGGAACGGGACCAGCACCTAGGCAGTCTGGGAGCCCATATTCTTGGCCTTGTGGCTTCTGTACATTTCCAGTAAATACTCACCTCTGCAGCGTTCTGGCACTTGTAAAAAGCATCTTATCACTTGTGCTTTGTCCTACACAGCTGTCAGATGGGGGTGTGTTGGACAAAGCTGCTTTTCCCAGGCATGAGAAATAGGGCCTGTATTCAGATTATCCCTGTAAGAGGTGTAGAACCTCTTTTTATTAGTGTGCAAAGGTCTGGCAATCAATAGGTCAATGTAGGTCTGAGTGGCTTGCGATCTTGACCTTGGGTAAAGCAATTTTACTGGTCCAGAGTTCAGTGCTTTTGTTGATAGCTGAAAGCATTCCTATCTTTGAACAGGAAATAGTTCTTAGAGTTGTACCATATGGTGGTTGTTATTTTCATGGTAGACCTTCTTGCCTAGGTGGAGCTCGGATATTCCTGGCCTGGGAAGCTTATAATCTCTTGTTTCCTCACATAATAGCTTCAGCTTTTTCACTAGATCCTTGCCTTTGAAACAAGTGTGTTGCAACACTAACTCCACTACCAGGAATGGGAAAAGTGGGGACATGTCTTTTGTCAGTGCTGATGAGGCTCTCCAAGCTGCTTCCTAACAGGCCACTGAATTTATCAGACTTACTCCTTTTTTCTGTTTTAAAGGGCCATAGACTGAAGAACTCTGAAAACCAAACTTACCAGGCTCTCAACAGCTTAAACACACCTCGCCGAGTCCTTATCTCGGGCACCCCTATTCAGAATGACCTGCTTGAGTATTTCAGCCTGGTGCACTTCGTCAATTCGGGCATCCTGGGTAAGAGATGAATGTGTGGGAGACGTGAGGGAGGGGAAGGTGCTGGCCAGGCTTCCCTCAATGCCAACAAAAGCAACAACCGAGACAGGAGTGAAAGATCATGTTAGGAGCTTGGACCTAGATGATCTCTAAGGTCTCTTCTACCTCAAACCATTCTGTGATTTTATGAGACTTAGTATCTTTCAGTTTGTATCCAGAAAGCCTAGGTCAGGGTCCCTTGTTCTAGAGGCTGTGTATCATCTGAGCTCTGCTTCTACAAGATTGTAATGCAAAGTACACCAGTCAAACAGGTATTTTGGAAGGGGAATCAGTTAAGCTAAAATGAATATGTGAAACTGAGTACTACTGTAAATGATTTCTTTGTTGCTGTAACTCATCACCCATGATTGTCTCAGGTTGTTGGGCATCCAGTCCAAGAGGCATCTCATTAATTCTAGTGCATGCACAACTGTAGTTAAACAAAATTCATCAGATTCTTAGTCTTGCAAGCAGAGTTTGGGCTATATCTTTTTCTGTTCAGCTGTTCTGCCCCCAGGAGTTCTCAGGGAAAGGATGGAATGGGGTGTAGATGTTCTACATCTGTTTTTTCCATGTGCTTCAATTTAGGGTAGTTATTACAGGGAGCTGATGGGATTTCACCTGCCCCCCTTAACCTGTATTTTGGGCAAGATTACTCTGCCTGTACTTGCAGTTCGTTCTTTCTGAGATGAGGTTAATGGTGTAACTACTGCAGCAAAGCTTCATGCACTCAGTAGGCATTTCCCACTTTCAGCCTGTGGCCAGTAATAAGCAACTGATTACAGATAATTCTGGAGTAGGCACAGATAATGCCTGTGCTGTTGCTTGCAAGGACAAAATCTGGGAATAAAACTATAACTTGAATGTGAGCAAAAGCAGTGTGTACCTGACTGTTTAAGTAAAATTGTATGACCTTTGGCTGTACACTATTGTTGGACTAAAAAATGATTTTTATTTGTACTGATTTGCCTGCCTTGTTTGAGTCTTTCCTGTCTAGAAAGAAAAACAAATCTTATGGATGGGGTGAGGGTTTGTTTTATCTGCTGGGCTCTGTGCTTGGGGTGTGATAACTGGGGCTGTGGGATTCTGATCAAAGTATCAAGGTAGTAGTTGCCACCTTTTCACATCTGTTTTATACAGGTACTGCACAGGAATTTAAAAGACATTTTGAAATGCCCATCTTGAAAGGAAGAGATGCAGATGCAAGTGAAGCTGAGCGACACAAGGGAGAAGAGAGGCTTAAAGAGCTGATCAGTATTGTGAACAGGTGAACTTCATCCCTCTTCTCTTTGCAGAGCTTTTGCATAAACCTTTTGCATAAGCCCTGCTATCTTTCCAAATTACAGTTGTAGCTGTAATGAATTCTCTTGCCTGTTACGTCTATTCAGCGAGTGATTGTGCAAGTATTTATTGCCTAAGAAATCCACATAGCATGGAGCTTTAGTCTGATAAATGGTGCTGACATGGCACAGGCAGCTGCAGTCACCCCCAAGCAGTACTCTCAGGTACTGAATTATTATTTGACTTCTATGTTTCTGTTTTCTTCTGGGATCTGAATAATCAGTCAGCATCCTTTTATTTTTGTGAAGACAGTTGAAAGTGTGGGTTGGATCGGATTTGAGATCCATCCAGCCCAGATGTTGAGTAGCAGAAGGAGTATAAGGAATGTCACTCAATTCTGCTGTTGATTGCCCAAGTCACAAAAGAGTCCAGCTCACACTTTCGTTGTTTTGTTGGCTGATAGGACAGACTACAAGTGTCAGAGATGGGACTTCTGATCCCCAAGAAGCACTTCTGTGATTTGGATTTTGGTTTGGTTTTTTTTTTGGTGGTATTTTGTTTGTTTGTTCGGTTGGTTTGGTTTTTTGTGTTTTTTGTTTTGGTTTTTTTTTTTAGGGGTTTTTTTGTTTGTTTTGTTTTCATTTTTGGCTTTTTTGTTTTGCTTTTTTAAAATCTGATCATTTGCAGCCATCACAAGTACAATTCTGCAGTTCGTAGTCTTAGTAAATTGAATTTCACACTGAGTAGAGTCACTCCGTAAGAGACAGTCCTGACCTTGACTCAGATCAGCTTGCAGAAGCCTAAGAAAAAGGAAAGGTTGAGAAAAGCTTATTCCTTCTTGAGGTGCATTTATTTCTTTTTATAGTTGATGGAAAATGGGTGTAAAAGTGTGTTCAGGAATGCCTGTGCCTGGCTCTGTTTGAGGTCTGTGTCCTTTCCTTTACTGTGCAACAGTCATGATACACAAATAGGGAAGACAAAACACAAAGTTAGTAACAGCTGAATCTGTTGAATTTGGTAGGAATTGCAAATGGGACAGTGATGCGAAGACATATGGAATCATTGAGGTAAGGCTGAAAGAGCCCTGGAGAAGGCATCTGATCAGTCTTGCTATCCTAAGGTAGAAGGTATTAGATTTAAACCATCAAGAGATGCAACCCCCACCCAGCAATGAAGACCTTGCAATTTTCCTAGGACACCTTTTCCAGGGTATTGCTGTCTTTGCAGTTAGAAAATGCTCTTAATGTGTAACATAAATCTTCCTTACTGCAGTTTAAGCCTATTACTTTTCATCCTGCTGCTTATGGGTTTGGAGACCAGATTATTCCTTTATTTACCAGCCTTTGACTGATTTTGGGGTTGTCATATATCCCTGCTACCTTTCTTCTATAGGTTTTGTAACAGTTTTGATGTTTCCTGGCAGAACTGGGTTTTTGCACCTCTTATTCTGGTTGCTCAGCTCAGCACTTTTTCTAGTCCACCCCACCTTTTCTGAAGTGTGGCAAAGCTGCTCCATGGGGCATTTTCAGAGCCGCAAAGGATATGTCTTTTGCTAGAATCTTGGGCCAGGCAATGAGCCTGACTGAGGATAGCTACTGAGTTACTAAATGGGGAGTTGCCTGCCTGTACTTTTTGGTTATGCTCACCGTTTGTGGTGGATGATTCCTGTCCATGTTTGCTGTCTATGCTGCTGCTCTGTTGTAGCTCAAATTGCAAATGCTGTTGGTAGTCTGCGGAAGAGGAGCATTTCTTTTCTGACTGAGCTCTGTCTGTGTAGGTGGAATCATGTCTGATCCCTCCAAATCTCATGAACCACATTTGGAAGCCTTGCAAAGACCATGGGTTATATGGGGCTCTGTAACACGGCTTCATGTGGATGGTGGGTGTTTGACCTTTGCCCTGTGTTGGACTGTCACAGACCTTTGGAGAGAAGACATCAAAGGGACTATGTGTTGACCACTTGAGGAATAATAGTGGTAAAACAGAGTTATATCACTAAAAGTGATCCGAGAGTCATCCAAGCATCTCATCTTATTTTCTCTCCCTGCAGGTGTTTAATTCGGAGAACTTCAGACATTCTGTCCAAATACCTACCAGTGAAGATTGAACAGGTGGTCTGCTGCAGGTACCAAAAAGCATCTACTGTGTCTGGGAAATAGTGGGAGCAACAGGAAGGTCTGAAAAATTGCAGAAAGACCTTCAAATCTTGTGGTGACTGCTTCCCTCTAGGAAGGATGTTGTAGCCATTGGCAATATATTCCTTTCCCTCCTGAAGCCACAACCCACAAGTGGTGGTTCTGCCAGCTAGCTGGTGAGTTCTGGGCAGCCGTGTAGAGCAGAGCCCTGGGCTGTGCAGTCTCTGCTAGCTCCTCTTCCAGTTCTGGAAGATAACAGTGCTCTACCAGCAGCCTTAGGGGGCAGTTCTGCTCTGTCTGTGCTGTAGCTGAAAAACAGCTGAAAGGAACACTCTGTAAATGGAGCAGGATGGGTTTTTGTTTGGCTGCAGGCTGGGACTACAGAGCTCTTGTTTCAGACTGACACCTCTGCAGACTGAGTTATACAAGAACTTCCTGAAGCAAGCCAAGCCAGTGGAGGAGCTGAAGGAGGGCAAAATCAGTGTGTCATCTCTCTCTTCCATCACTTCCTTGAAGAAGCTCTGTAATCGTGAGTTGTTCACTTGGGTTTGGGTTTTGCACTGTTGGTGGAGCTTTCTTGGGTCTCCCTTGTGCATTCCATGGTCTCTGAGCTCTGTTTATTCTCCAGATCCTGCTCTTATTTATGATAAGTGTATGGAAGAGGAAGAAGGATTTATGGGAGCCCTGGACTTATTCCCTACTGGCTACAGCACCAAATCTGTGGAGCCCCAGCTTTCAGGTACTGTGAAACTCAGCAGTACAGATGTGCTGCCTAACATAGGCAACCATGTGACTGTATTTAGCATCTTACCAAGTGCCCCTCCAAGGTCTGGAATTTGGGAATTTCTGCTCTAGCTTTTTCTTCCTTTCCTTTTTGTCCAGGAAAGATGCTGGTTTTGGATTACATCCTTGCTGTTACCAAGAGCACCAGTAATGACAAGGTGGTTTTAGTGTCTAACTACACTCAGACACTGGATCTATTTGAAAAGCTCTGCAGGAGCAGAAGGTTTGTCTTTGGGTTTCGCTGGTTTAATCCTGCTAGACTGTACTTGTAGCCTGTGCTGTAAAAGAACTGGCTGTTTCTACACTTTTTATCAGCAGGAGCTTGTGATCTGTCTTTTACCTCAGGTGTTCCTGAATTGGAGCTAATGTGGCTTGGGCTTTGTCTGCTGGGGTCACTCAGCAGAAAATCTCTGTCCCTCTGCTAACGTTTCTAAAGCCCATTCCATTGTTACAAGGCTGATGGTGACAGATTTTTTCTTTTAATTGGGATGCTCTAAAGATGGCAGCAGTCTGACTGTAGTAAATGCTGTATGTTCCAGGTATTTGTATGTCCGGCTGGATGGCACCATGTCCATTAAAAAGAGGGCAAAGATTGTGGAGCGATTCAACAGCCCCTCAGTGAGTAGAACCTGCCAGTTCTGAGTGCTGTGAGTAAAAGCATGGCTGCCTCTCTGCTCTAATCCAAATGTGCCTTTTTGCAGAGCCCTGAGTTCATCTTCATGTTAAGCAGCAAAGCAGGTGGCTGTGGTTTGAACCTGATCGGGGCCAACCGGCTGGTGATGTTCGACCCTGACTGGAACCCAGCCAACGATGAGCAGGCCATGGCTCGCGTGTGGCGGGATGGACAGAAGAAGATGTGCTACATCTACCGACTGCTTTCGGTGAGGCAAACTCCTCTCCCCTCCTCAGCATGGAGCTCTGGGTGCCAGCCCAGACTGCAGCTGCTGTGATTGGGGCCAGAAGGGAAAGAACTCTTTTGTGTTGGTGACCAGAATTGATTGGAACTTAATTGCTTCCTACCCTTAGATGTGTTGCCATGGAAAACCATGAAGGTTCTGGCTGGAGGGTCATTACCACAGCCCTTGGTTTCTAGCAGTGGCTGGCTTCTGAGAAATAGAAACAACTGTGGCTTTGCAGATAAGATGTTCCTTTGAAGTCATTTAGGCATCTGACTTCTTTAATTTCATGGGGTGTCTGATGCTGAAGTTGCTGTTTTCCAGTCAGGCTGCAGTCTGTTTTAGTTGGGTGTATGTGTACTTAAAAAACAGCAAGTACATTCCTGGAATTACCAGCAGCATTTGGGATGGGGCTGCCAGTTAGCAGGTGGGAGAGCTAGTATAGGAAAACCATGAAGAAGACTAGTCTTTCCAGGCTACACTAACACCTTGTCCAGCAGTGCCAATAGTGATTACTGAAATATCCCCTCTCTGCCCTGTTCACCTTCACCTTTCATTAGCTCAGACTGTGTGGGGGTTTTTTGTTTTGTTTGTGGGGGGAATTGTTGGGGGGTTTTTCATATGTGGGTTTCATTTCTTTTTTTTTTTTTTTTTAATGTAAGTTTGGGTTCCTTGATCAATTATTATTTTTACTTTGACAAAACAGACATTCTTTGCCTATCTTTTCCTGATGGAGTTCTTCTCTGACCTGGCTGCACTTGGAAGCAGGGAGCTCCTTTACTTTTAGAAACAGGAAACCAGTCTGCAAATCATGACTAATCACCCCCCTCCTTGGTATTACAATGGTTTGCAAAACACTCACATTATGGTCTTAGATTTTTGCCTTAGAAAAGTAGCATGCTGGGCTTTCTGCACATCTGTTCTGGAAGCAGACATCTCCCTCCAGAAAGGATGTGATTGATCTGTGTGTAGGTGAGCCAGCAAATACTGCTGATGGTCATGTCACCCAGGGCTAGACCTTGTTGCTGCTTCTTGGGAAGATTGTGGCTGGGATTTTTTTGTCAGGGAGCAGCTGTAGCTGCTCAGCCTCTTTCCCTTCCTTCCTGTCAGCACAACCTGGAGCAGTGTGTGAGCTTTAGCCATGAGTGGCAGTTCCAGCTCTTCATCATCCCTATCTCCACTGGATCCACTGCTGTAGCCATAGGGAAAGACAAGCAGAGTTGGGTTAGATCTGCAACAAAATAGATGTGGTTGGAGTGCAGCTGCTAAAACTTGCTTGTGGTCTGTACTGGCAAGGCAGTGGGTGGTCCTGACAGCTTAGTGCCATTTGATCTGTGACACTTTCCCAGCGTAGGGCTCCTTTAACACCAGTGTTCCAACTGTGCTTCATCTCTGACTCTCCTGTAGACAGGGACCATAGAGGAGAAGATTTTCCAACGTCAGACCCACAAGAAGGCCCTGAGCAGCTGCGTGGTGGATGAAGAGCAGGATGTAGAAAGGCATTTCTCACTTGGGGAGCTGAAGGAGCTCTTCACGTTGAATGAGACCACCACCAGTGACACCCATGACAAGTGAGTATTCTGAATGACCAATGGCTGCGATAGCAAAAAGAACCACTCTACAGTTTGGTCATGTAATTCAGGGATTTCCCAGGCAGCAGGAGGAAGTCCAGAGAGTGAGCCTCAAGTGTCTCTGCTTCTGAAGCCATTACCCACGTAGACATGAGCACTGCCTTGCTGTCCTCCCTTTTTGTTGTTTTAGAAAAGCAGTGCTGGCTGGGCAAGTGAGCAAACTATCTTGTAGCTGCCTGTTTTGGAGACTGTGAAATACTGCAGCTAATGAAAAGAGAAAAACAGATCAGAACTGTTCAAATTGGGGAAGACTAGCATAGTCCTTCCTTGCTGCTCTCTTCCGGGTGGTCTGTGATCTCTAAATGCTAAATTGTTTCCATACCAGGGCTTCTCCATTGGCTAAGGATTCATGAAGCCAGCCCAAGTGCTGTTCTGGGAACTAAAAAGAATCCTCTTCTCCATTGTCTGCCCTTCTCCCCAGCCCAGAGACCTGTAGTATTACAGCCATCAGAAAGGGGACAGAGAGTGCAGGAAAAATGCTTCACTGTGAAAATTAAGACTCTTAGTTCAGGCAAGAAGTGAAGAGGATTAGTTTTAAGCTGACTCAAGGCTTAGCCTGGTATAGGTATCCATTCTGCATGGCAACAGCCCTTGCTGGCAGGGGTGCTGCTGCTCTTTGTCTCCTGAAGTGACAGCTCGGCAGGGAATCTCCAAAATAGCCTGAGCACAAGCTGGTGGCTGTGGTGGGAGCCAGGATGGAGTGTTTTGGAGCATGGTGTGCTCTTCTGAATTCAGGAATCCTGATGCAATACTAACAAGGTGTTAGGAGCAGTCAATTGAGATCTGCCTTAAGCAACATCCCACACCTTTCAAGAGAAATTCCTCCTGAACTTCCTCTGGGTCCTGCTGGACCATTCCCACATGGTTAAACATAAAGAGGGACTGCCATTAGAAACAGAACTCCCAGATTTTCCAAATGTCTGTCATTCCTCATCTGTCACACACACCAGAAGGTAGCGTAAAATGCAGTAGCAATTCAGAAACTGAAAATGCAGCTCCAGGGGAGTCAATCCAAATGTCACTGCGCTGCAGTTTTAAGCAGCCCATACAGGGAAGCAGCAGGGGAGCCTTGCACTGATCTTGCCCTGACCTTGTTCCAGGATCAAGTGTCGCCGCTGTGTGAACGGGCACCAGGTGCGGCCCCCTCCTGATGGCTCTGACTGCACCTCGGACGTGTCCCAGTGGCACCACTGCGCGGACAAGCGGGGCCTGCAGGACTCCGTGCTGAAGGCTGCGTGGGATGCTGCTGTCACCTTCACTTTCCACCAACACTCCCATGAGGAGCAGCAAGGGATTCCCTAACAGGTCACTGTCCCCTGTGGGGGCAAGGGCAGGCTGCAGTGGCAGCCTGCCCATTTTAATCCCTTTCCAGGAAAGGGGCAGTGGGTAGCTGCGCATGCTGGACTGTTGTGTGGCTGTGGAATAGCAGTGGCTTCTGAGTGGCTGGAAGGCCCTTGGCAGTGTTCAGTCTACTGCAGCAGCAAAGAGTCCATGGCTTTTTCTCTGCTGTTGTATTGTGTGCCTTAAAAACAGCCCCTTGGGAACTGGGAACAACCTTGCATGCTTGAGCAGATGTAGCACTGGTTCTCTCTTGCCTTTGGTGTCTGTGCCTTCTAGTCAGCCAGGTTTTGTCTTCAGGTTTAAGTTGAGCCAGGAGTTTTATAGCACTTGATGTGCAGTCAGGTTTTTTTCTTTGACAGTGGCTGATCAAAACTTGCAGGATCCGTTTTTGCTGTGAAATGTGAACCTTGCTGATTACTTGGGAACAAGAGGATTTGGACAAGGGAAAAAGAATTTTAGCTTGTATGTTGAACATCTGGCCTGAAAGATCAAGCAAACAGTAGGAAGTAAGGCTCTATTCCAGTAACTCCATTTCTAAAACCACTTGCTTTGTTAAGGGCAGGATCCCCTGATCTAGCAATGTTTTAGTGAGATCACATTACATGACAGTAATAAAATTCACATTTTGGTACATTATGGGTCTTAATTATAATTTTATTATAAAAATGTTACAAAATAACAAACTATTCAAAACCTCTGTAAAATGACTGCAGACATTGGAAAAGGGCAGTGTGATTGCAAATAAACAGCAAGCTACTTGGTACGTAAAGAAGTTTTTCGGTAAAAAGTAAAACTTTCCAAATGGAAAAGGTAGAGGCTGGGGGCTTTGTTAGCTTGTTTTCTACTCCCTTTAAGTGGAGGAAGGAGTTCTTACTTCACAGATCACAGAAGGATGAAGTTGGAAGGGATGTCAGGTGATAGTTACGATCCAATACCCCTCCTCAAAAACAAGATCACCTAGACATGGTTGCCAAGGACCACAGCTCAATGGCTTTTGAGTTTCTCCCACCCTGGAGATGGTTATTGGTGAAACATTAGCTGAAACAACATGGAATTTGTCACAACACCCAGTGACGTAAACAGCTGTTTGTTCAGAAGCTCATTTGATATGTGTCCCACTTAAAATACTTGAAAAGATGGTAGTTAGATCACCTGGAAATACAGCTGTAGGCCCACGTGGTCTGGTGTGTGACATCAGTGTCACACCCCTTCAAATGAACAGCAAAGTGAAAAGAACAACTCTGTACTGCTTGAACTGGGGAAGAAACCCCCACCTGTGCTGTGAAACCAGAACTGCATCGTTCAAGCTGATGGGTTTTCTCCTGCTCCTGTGTCCATCACATGACACTGATGTAGTCAGCAAAGGCCTGGGAGGAGTCCCACGAGTCGTTGACTACACTGCACACGGCTTTGAGACGCTGCAGTGCCTCTTGAGCTGTTTCTGCATCCTGGTCCAGCCAATTTTGGAAGAGGCGGAGGTGTGTGAATGGAATCTGTCCCCCTCTCTGCTGGATGTGGCCTTCCAGCTTCTTTGTGAATTCCAGGAGTCCATCAGGTTTGATGCAATTTGAGCTTTCCAGGGAAAGAAGAAGGAAGTCATTAAGAGTCTAGGCTCTAATTTGAGCAGTTTAAATTATTGTTCTTTCTACTAACTGCCAGTGCAGGTACCTGAGGATGTTTCAAGGCAAAGTGCACCTTTCTTCAGCAGTACAAAGTGTGAGCATTTGTCATGAAAAACAAAATTGAGTATGAAGGGCTGAAAACTTTCTAAACTGAGGTGACTGACAAGTTAAACTCATTATCCAGACCTCTTACTCTACTGACTTAAGCAGATGTAGCTGTGGCCTTAAAATGTGGCCAGACCCAAGCTGCTGCCCCTGCAGTGTCAGAAGCATTTCAGTCTCACAGCAGCTGTCAACTGCCTGGACCAAGGGGCCTGGCCCAACCTACAGGTCCCAGTGCAAGACTCAGCAGTAAGTGATCATTTATCGCTTCCTGCTGAGAAAATCTGAAGAGCATGTGTCAGGTCCTGGTGTTTCTAGGAGATTTAAAGGTCAATTCCCAGGCACAGATGTGTAAATAAGTATCAAGTTGCATGCTGGACTTAAATCTTGTCAGAGGCACAGTAACAATCAGGCTTCAAGCCTGCTGAAGGAGTGGCCATGGTTAAATAAATTGTCAAGTCCATGTATTCTGAACGACCCGAGCCATTGGGGATGTAAAGAAGGGGGGCAGAATCAAGCAAAGCAGTTGTTAGCATTTGCAGAAATGCCACCCCATGTGCTTCATGAAGGTTACTGCCTAGCTGTAGGGCCATTCAGGGTCAAGAAGAGAGCAGCAGTTCGGGGGGAAGACCAAAGCTGAAGAAAGGAATGCAGAGGCATTCTCAGGATCTGCCAGGAACAATGACAGCATTCTCTTACTATGAAGGGGCAGTGGGAACAGAGCTGTCCACACTGATCGCCAAGAATAAAAGTATGTGGGGAAGTTAGTCCTAACCTACAGCTCAGGGAGGGCCTGCAGGAGGCTCCCAAGGGAGCAGCAAACTAAAGCTGCTTTAAAGATGGAGCTTGACTCCTTATAAAGGTGAAATGTCTCAGAGATCCTGGAGGTCCCTGAGGTTGTATGTGCCCATTGCAGCATTCTCTGAGTTTTTCTTGGGCACACATTCCCTCAAGGAAGGAACAAAGCCATGCTCAGGTTCTCCTGTCAGAGCCCAGTTCAGCTCTCTCCCTCCCAAAACAAGAAATTCAGTGTTTAGAGCTGCAGAATACCTGACATCCAGCTGGCAGAGAGAAGAGGAGGAATCTTCAGAGAAAATATCTGCAAGGGCAACCAGCCTGTGATTCCCTGAAAGGAGAGAAATGCACCTGTTAGATGCAAATTGGGAACAGTCTTAGATTTTAAGTGGCCATAGGGCTGGGATCATCGTGCAAAAAGGGAGTTTAAGCATATGAGCGCAGCCCAAAGGGCCCACCTCTGCACCCTCAGTTTGTCACCCTCAGTGGCATAAAGTGAGTTCACCCCCCTGAGCACAGTGTTCAAGACCATGAAAACATTTGCTGATTAGGGCAGTTTGTTTCCCTAGAAAAATCCTGGTTTTGTTTGAGAAGTCCATGTGCAGTTTTTAGAAATTAAGTGTGTTCAGGTTATCCCAAGCTTTCCCGGTTTACTTTGTTAAAAGAACAGAAAACAATATTCTGGATTTATCTGAAATTAATTTCTCAAACATTTTTACTTGGCCTGTGATCCAAAAAGCCTATCATTTCTGTAAATTCAGTTCTACTTCTTCGATACAGACTCCTCCTTTACTTGTTCTCATCCCTCCAGTAGCCATGAACAGCTGTTAAGACACAAATTGCCCAAACTTGGGCAAAATCTGTGCCCCTGAATCAGAGGCAATGCATCTGCTGCTGGATCTGTTCCTGTTAAAGTCTGAAGCAGATCAGTGTTCAATCAAATCTGGAGACCTGCTGGACTTACTTTTGCTGCAGAGAAAAGCAGCCATAATTCCTGCACAGCACCTGGGCCCTTGGTACACCACTGAATGCAACTGAAATCCTGCCTTTAAAAAATTGATCCTGTGCTCCTTATTTTGTGAACTAAATCCACTCTGTTCCTCCATGTGGTAAGTTCAGCACTGTGGTCACCAACTCTCAATGGTCCTGACTCCACCCTGAAGTTCCCTAGAGAGCTGCTCTACGGCCCCACACCACCACGCACTACGCACCAAGGCGATTCCCAGGGAGTTTGAGGCTCTTCAGGGATGAATTTCTTTTCACTGTATTGATTATTTCTGACAAAAACTCAGCAGTAGAGCTTTCAAACAGCCGGCAGAAGGAAAACGTGATTTCTGTGGAAGAAATCAATTGAAGTACATACGAGCACTCCCTGTTCTTCATTATTCCATAATTACATTCTGCAGATGGCTCCAGCCCCTAATCCACATGCAAGAACAAAGCTCCTCCAGCAGTGGATTGCCTACAACAGCACTTCTGCTGTGTCAGGAAGAGAGCAGAGATCACACCTCGGCAAGTGGCTCTGCCAGCTCACCCAGTTAAAGGCTGGTGTGCTCTGCTGGTTAAAAGCCTCTGTTTTATAGCTGAGACTACAGCCTCATCCCTACAGCATGCACCAGCCTTCCAGCTGCTCCTCTGCTCTGCTGGCACAAAGAATCAGGCACGTTCCTACTCTGCCAAGAGCTGCAGCTCCGCTCCAGGGACTGTGACATTTGGCTAAACATTTCACATTCAAAGATCACCTCTTAAATGTCAGCCAGCCAAAAGCAGCTACCTGCAGCACTGTTCCAAGCAACAGCACCCAGGACTTGGCTGTACCTTGCAGGCCGGGATCCTGAAGCAAAAGCAGAACTTCTTTCTGGTGGTCAGCCAGGTTCACATCATGAAAGCTCAGCTTCTTCAAATTTGGAGTACACTCTAAAAGCAAAACAAGTTCTCAGGTAAAGCACCGCACATCCTTGGGATAAAAAGACCCTGACCCAGCTACTAGCTATCACCCAGAAACTGACTTAGTCTGTGGGTAATTTGTACTGGATTGTGGATAATTTAAAAGGAACCATTGTGCTGTGCAGGACCATCCACATAGCACAGAATGTGGGATGGCTGACACCGATTTCCATTTCTCGGGAGACTTCAAGGATATCCACGCTGAAGAAATAAACCCACCTAAGCTGGCTTCATGCTAGAGGGTAGAAGACCACAGCATGAAAGCTACACTATGTGTGCTCCAGAGAAGCTGCCTACAGGTTAGCGGAGTACCTTTGAGCACCTCCAAAAGGAGCCCGAGCTCCTGGGGGCAGGGCAGTGTGGCACTGTCAAGGGACAGCTGCTGGAGGGATTTTGACGCCTTGAGCACTGGCAGCAGGAACGTAGTGTGCAGAGGTTCCCTGGGGAATCGGATCTCCAGCACCTCCAGGCAGCTTTCTGAGGGAAGAAAAACAAAGAATTTGCTGTGGAGTGCCTGTCTTCAATGTGGCTGGACCTACAGCAAGCAGGAAGCCTGTATGCCCAACACCACTATCCTTCAGGTGGGCAGAAATTGCCTATGCAACATGCGCTGCCCTGAGGAGCTCTGGCAACTCAGACCTGGGGTGATGTCAGTCACGTTTCATTCCAGGATTCCTGCCAGACCACAAGGCCACTGATTTCTACTGTGCTCAACAATGCTTGAGAAAAGGTCACCCTTTAATGCACAAGCCAGTCAGTGTCCTCCCAGAGCACAGGTCTTTCCTGACCCCACTCCAAACCCGCTCAGGCTTTGCTCACTGCTTTTCTGGCAATTTAAGGGCTAATAAGGTCGATGGAGACCTGTGAGCTGAGCACACACTGCTGCAGCTTCCAGGCTGTAATCCAAAGGCTTGGGCAGTGCTTTGCCATCACCTGTGGTACTGTGATGATCACAGGGTGCTTGCCCCCTGCTTAAGGGTGTGTTTAAGGCTTACAGCCTCACAGTCAATGGGAGGGACAGAAGGGAAGCTCCCGATAAATTTACAGATCTGGTGGAATAGGTTCCCCATGGACAGTCACAGGTAGCAGGTTATGACTGGCCCTGTAAAAAGCTGATGTTGCAGCAGGCTGGGATACAGCAATAAAACATTTTCTCCGAGACTCCAGCTCCACAGAACATCTCAGACTGGAAGTGACAAACTGCAACATCTAAATCAGAAAGGTGAGGCTGTAATTGCCAAATAACAAACCACCATACAGTGTAGGGTGAAGTGTCTGCCAAGCTTTTACAGTGCTAGCTGCCTGCCAAGTCCTGGTCATCACTCAGAATGATGATTCCTACCTGGGATTTCTGCCTTGCTGCAGCTTGGATTCTCCTCTGGCCTGTTGCCCTCCAGCTGGTTTTTGAGGTCGAAGCTGACCGAGAGCGTGTGGAGCTGGGGAAGGGCGCTCAGAACGCAGCGGACGAGCTCCATGCAGGGCATGTGGGAGAAGATGTCGCTCACGCGCAGCACGCGGAGGCGGCATTCCGGGTGGCACGACAGGGCCCGGAGCCCGGACAGGATGCAGGAGATGTTGGCATCCAGGCCTGGAACAGCATTTGTACAGAAGAGTGTCAGCTGTGTGTGTACAGACACCAACACATGCAGCTGGAGCTGGCACCAATGGCAACCTGAGTCAAGGGCTAACTCACAGACTGCTTAATCCACACATCCTTAAGCTATACTGTGTACGTGGGAGATGGAGATGTGGCTCTACCCTCCACCCCTCTCTGAAGAGTGTTTAAGCACAAAGCCAAGGGGCTGTTCTGGGGCAGATGGACCCCATTCTCTCCCTCAAGCCCCCCCGCTGTTAAACATCTCACCCAACACCCTTCTCAAGATGGGGCACCAATAATCTTACAGTGCCCCTTCCAGTGAAAATAAACCCTGGATAAACCCGGGCAGTAAGTCAGACCATTAGAGCAGGGCTGGAAGGAAGTGTCCTATTCACAGCACTGACCGTTATAAGACAGAACCAGGTTTTCTAAAGACACCCAGGAGCTCAGCAGGTTACTCAGAGTCCGACACGTCTCCCCAGTCAAAGGAATGGAGAACAATTCCAGCGTGGAGACACTTCGGAAGCGGTGAGTGGCCTTCAGAGGAAAGATTCCAGCAGGTCCTCCTCTTTTCTTACAGCCAGCATGGCCAGTGCATGGAGATCCTGGGGAGGAGCTAGTACAGTTCTCAGTGTTCTCTCCCTCTGTGGTCCTGGGTTTGTCCAGTAACCCTGAATTATCCTCTCTAGCAACAGTAAAAACAAAATCATACAGATCTTCTGGGTCAGTGTAGTGTCCCCTGCTCCGTCTGAGGCAGCGACGCTTCCTTCCCACTGCAGGTTTCAGCCGTCTGCGTGTCTTTCGAGGAACAGGGTGACAGGACAGCTGCTCTGAGCTGGAATGAGGGGGAGATCCCCCCTGAATGCTGGTGTGGTTGCAGGGCACGTCACTGCTTGTCTCCTCACACGCCGGGTTTTGCAGGGGAGGACTTCTGGGGCCAGAGAAGGCAGAGTTCATGTGAGTATCAGCCTCTTCTGGGGATCCCTTCTGTTTCTCACCATCGCTCCCGTCCCGCTCAGCATTACAGCCCCTCTCTGCTCCCCCCTGTGCTGTCTCCTGCCTTTGGGCTTTGTCCTCCTCTCTGCAGAGGTCACACGGGCTGCCGTGATAAGCGAGGGCATTTCCCGAGCGCCAAAACCCAGCGCTCATGCTCAGGATGAGAACAAGGAGAACTGTGTCGGGAACAGGCCAGGAATACATGGACACCTGGCTGACGGAGCCATGGTGGATCAGGCGGTGAAGAAGCAAAACCAGCGAGTGCCTGATGGACTGGTCGCAGGAGAGGAGGTGCTGGAACTTCAGGATGCGCAGGGAGCCGGCCAGGTTTTCAAGCACTTTGTGGTTGTGCTTGGCAGTGAGTTCCACGGCCCCCTGGAGCATGTTGCACAGGGTGAGCTGGGAAACGTGCGGGGAGCTGTGGAGCAGTGGTGAAAAGTGACGGTCATTAAGGCGCCAGTCAGAGGAAACATCCAAGACACCATGGAGGACATTGGAGAAGAACGTTTCAAGGAACTTCTTCCTCCAACAGGTTATGCTCTGCAAGTGAAAAACAGGGAATAGAACAAAATGTCAGCATCCATTTTTCTCGTTCTTTTTAAGTTAAGTTATTGCTGTCTGCCAACCTGGTGTCCAAAAAACCCCTCCTGCTAGCTCCACTGAGACCACCTCTCTAGTTCTCAGCATCCTTCCTCAGTGTATTCCTTGAAAACCTGAGTAAATCCCATTGCTCTCTTCATCCTCCTTCTGGCCTAATTTAAATACTCAGTGGTTTCAAGCTGGGCCGGTTTTTTTGCCTATTATAAACCACATCACCAGCAATTTTCTTCCAGAGCATCTATTTACAGGCTGTCATTATGTTGTCAATGATTCTTTTACGATGATGAAGCAATGAAGCTGTTTCAGTTTTTCTACATAAAACCATTCTCCACACTCACTGTCTTCTGTATTTTTCTCATGCTTTCTCATCTGCTTTTTTTTTTTTTTACCAGCGTAGGTGTAAACATGATATAAGACACTGTTTTTATCCTCTGTTTCACTGAGAATCTCTGAAGACAGACACTTGCTCTTTTGGCACACTCACTGTTGGGAGATGAAGGGTGTCGCTGTGCACTACAGTACCTTTTTGAACCCTTTTTCCCAAAATGTTTGTACTACCAGGGTCACATCTTGGTCTGGAGCTCTACAAATGCTTACAAACAGGTGCCAGGAATCGCTTGGAGGTGGCCAGAAACCTCATGGAAAATGGCAGAAACAAGGCACCTGCGTCAAGCCCCTTTTCCCACCAGAGTGTTTCCTCACCTCCGAGTTGGGCGGCCTGGTTTTCATCACATCGTCCCACAGCTTTCGCCAGATAGGCTGTGTCGAGAGGCCTGGGGGAAAAAATCATTAACCGGGCGATTTTGGCGCTGTCCCTTTCCCAGTGCGCTCCTCCGGGGCTTGATGGGGTGATGGAGGCACAGCCCCAGCCCCTGCCAGGGTGTGGGAGTGTGTCCCAGCTTCCAGGGACCCCTCTGGGTCCATTTCCAGCCCGGAGCAGCTCCTCTCTCCCGCTGAGGGTCCGTGCGCTGTGGGGCTGCTCCTGCCAGGTTTGGGGGCATCCCTCCAGCCTCTCACTCCATCAGTTTGAGGGGCCCGTCCCTCCCGCCCGGGGCTGTCCCCCCACTTCGTCGCCATCCCCGCCGGTGTCACCTGCTCTCCGCGCGGCGTCCTCGGCCCGCTCGAGGTGGAAGACGCTGAGGAGCGGCAAGAGCCCCCGCAGGAGGTGCCCGGGCAGCGCTGCGGAGAGCCAGAGGGAGAGGGCGGCAGGGTGCGGGCAGGCCCAGGCCCCGCGCCCCGCCGCCCCGCGCCGCCCGCGCCTTACCCCACACGTCCTGCTCCAGGGCGGCCATGCTGCGGCTCACGGCGGCCGCGCTCAGCGCGAACAGGCTCCGCGGCCGCTCCGCCGCCATCGCCGCCGCGGGCACGGACCGCCCGCGCTGCGCCGCCATCTTGGGGGGCGGCAGGAGCGGCCGGCCATGTTGGGGAGGTCACGCCGAGCAGCGGGACCGGACAGGCCTGCGGCGGCAGCCAGGCCGAACCGGCTCCAAGGCCGCGACCCACAGGAAGAAGGGAAAAGGAAGGCACGGAGCGCAGCGATGGCTGTCTTGGCGCGGCCACACGCGCGCGCTGCCTGCTGCCATGTTTGGAAGGGCCGCGCCCCGGGCCCGAGCACCGCCCTGCGCAGAGGCGCTTCCGCTTCCGGCGCGGGCAGGGCGCTTCCGGCGGGTGACCCTGGCGAGTCCTTCTGTGCGGCGGGAGCGCGATGGGGCACCGCGGCGAGCCCGAGGTGAGCGCGGGGCGGCAGCGGGGTCGGGCCCCTGGGGGATCCCCGGACGGGCAGGCGGGCCGTAACGCTGTGCTCTCTTTTCTTTCCGCAGGAGGAAGAGGAGGAGCTCGTGGTAAGACGGGGAGCCGCGGCGGGGACTCGCAGCTGCCAGGGGCGGCTGCCCGGGGTCGACAGACAGGCTTCGGGCCGGGCCGGGCCGCGCTGTGCCGGCCGTCCGGAACTCCGTGGGGATGCCGGGCTGCGGTGTGGATGCGGGGCTCCCTCTTGAAGCGCTGGGGCTCGGGGGGAAGCGGCGTGCGGGGGTGTCCCTGTGCTCACCGCAGCCCCGTGTCCGCAGGACCCCCTGACCACGGTGCGGGAGCACTGCGAGCAGACGGAGAAATGCGTGAAGGCGCGGGAGCGGCTGGAACTGTGTGACGCGCGGGTGTCGTCCCGCTCCGAGACAGAGGAGCAGTGCACAGAGGAGCTCTTCGACTTCCTGCACGCCAGGGACCACTGTGTAAGTGCAGCGTCCCTGCTGCGGCTCTGAGCAGAGCTGCCTTCAGCCACGCTGCTGCTGACAGTGCTGCCAGGTCGAGTGTGAGCTGTGGTGGCTGTTCAGTCGCTTTTCCTTGTTTAATGTTTGGTTCCTCCTTGTTACAGTAAATCTAGCTGGGATTTGGTACGTTATTAAACAGTTAAATAACTCAAACCCATTGTTTGTGCCCTGCAAATGGCACTCGGCTATTTCAGCCTTGTGTTTGCCATTTTAAAGTTAAACCTTTTTAACCTGAGCTGAAGCTTTGTAAGGCATCTCAGTAGTTTTCTTGAATGACTTATTGCAGACCAGCAAGAGCCAGGGGCTGTGGGGCTGCATGCATTGGTGGGCCCAGAAAACCAAGAGGCAGGTGGTAACACCCTGCTGATTTCCATCCCTAAACCATGAGTTACTGAGGGCTCTCTCTCTTTGCAGGTTGCTCACAAACTTTTCAGTAAGCTGAAGTGAAGGGAGGTGTGATTGTCCATCTGCTTCCACAGTCAGTGCCAGTGGTTCCTGGATCACAGTTCAGCTTCCTGCAGTTCATCCTCCATGCTGAGTGTGAAAGAAACGGCTTCCTGGCAGCCTGTCACTGCCTCTGTATTCCTGGAAGATGTGCAGCTGTGCGAAAAAACCGTCTTGACGTTCTGTAATTTTCCATATTAAATGTTGAGAATTCTGTGGAAGTGCTCTGTGTTTATTTCCTAGTTGTTGCGTTTCTGACTTGTACTGGGTTCAGATGAAATTGCTGGGTGTCAGAGCCCAGTTAAGGGGGTGAGAGTTTTCCACACTTGTGGGAATGTCCTTTTTGTGTTGCCATGGTGGACAGCTGTTGCTGCCCAATCCTGTGGGGAAGAAATTGTCTGTTAAAGCCACAAAGGTTATTTCTGAGCCCCTCAAGACCACTGTTGTTCAAACAGTATGTTTTGATTAAATTAGACTGAAGGGAGTGATCCTTTTCTAGGGGAGAAAAGTTCCTCCCCACCCTCGGGGAAGGCTGTCACCTGTCCCTCACTGTCTCCTGCTGCTGCCAGTGGCTGGAAGAGCCTCCTGGCTGCAGCCAGCTCTGCATTCTTGCCCAGGAAACCAACCACGTGCATGCGGAGGCGCATGGTGGTGGTTCACCTGCTCAAAGCCCGCTCAGGGTCACCTGAGGGGAACTAAAGCCTTTCTGTGTGAGTTACCAGCCTGTTCTGCTCACCTGGGACTGTCCTGTCCGCGCTCTGCCTGTTCTTTCTGCGAGAGAAAGAGGAAAATTTGGGTCTTTCGTGGGGCAGAGAATTTCTCGTCTATGCTTCGAAGTGAATGAAAACCACCACCTTATAAATTTGGCTGTTCTTTATCCATGTAGTTCACAGTCCTTTTGCTGGTGGGGTGGGCGCACCATGTAAATTCCGGGAGGTTTTGCTGTATTTTTTTTCTGTGGCACAGGGCAGGGTCCAGCCGTGCCCCTGCGTTTCTGCTGCAGGACGCGTTTGCTGCCGCATCCTGAAAAGCTGATGCCCAAACCCAGCCCGGTTATCACAGAACGTTTAGGGGACCTGAGAGGTTATTTACCTGCAGCCCACGGACACATTCCCCGAGCGCAGGCTGCTCGGAGCCCTTTCCAGCCGCACCCCGAGCACTTGCCGGTCCCGCCCCGGAAGGCGCCGCGGCCATGGCGGCGCTGGGCGGGCGCGGGCGGGCGGCGGCCGCGCTGCTGCGGCGGGGACCGGCACCGGGATCGGGACCGGGATGGGGATCGGGACCGGGAGCCGTACTGGGAGCCGGGCCCCGTCGGCACCGGCACAAGGAGAAGTGGGTGAGTGGGGCCGGGCCGGGACCGGAGCACCCATACTTCACGGCGCTGCTCGATGCCCGCTTTGTCCCCAGCTGACCCTTTTGCGGCAAATCCCCTTCTAATCTTCCCATTTCAGCCCCGCGCCGCCGCTCTGTGTGCAGCCCCGGGCCCCCAGCCCCGTTTGGCCGTTCACAGAATCCTGGAATCAGCGAATTTGCTGAGTTGGAAGGGATGCATGAGGGTGCAGCTCCTGGCCCTCCAGCAATCCCCCCCTGTGCCTGAGAGCACTGTCCAAATGCTTCCTGAGCTCTGCCAGGCTTGGGGCCGTGACCCCTGCCCTGGGGATCCTGTTCCACCTGCCGGGTGGAAAGTCTTTTGCTGTTCCCCAGCCTAATCCCCCGTCACAGCTTCACGCCATTCCCTCGGGTCCTGTCACCCTCACACCTGACAGGCCCCGTGGCCTTCTGCCTGCACAGAACCCAGTGCTGTTTTATCCCAGAAAAACCTGGATGCTGGGGGGGCGTGGGTATTGGGATATCGAGGTATTTTGTCTTTTAACACCTCTGTTATTTTTCCCCACAAGGCCACCACGGCCCCGCGCGTCCCATCCACGCGGCTGGCGCTGCACCACTTCGACACGAGCTACAGCCTGCACCTGGGGGCCCTGTGGCCCTCGGTCCGCGCTGGGCTGCTCTGTGAGCAGAAATACGGGGCCCTCCTCAACAACTTCGCTGCTGCTGACCATGTCCCCCAGGAGCTAGAGCTGCTCAACGCCACCGATTTCATTTCCGAGGCCCTGCAGAAGGCACAGCAATGGCAGCAGGGTGCGGCCAGAGGGTGCCAGGAGGGGTCTGGTGAGGGCAGGACTGTGATGCAAACAGGGATGATGACACAGGCAGAGATGTCCTCACCGTTTTGTGCCTCCATCAGCTCCAAAATCAAGTGTTACACCTTCCCCAGGGGCGACATCACGCGCTTTCGCCCTGCACGGTGAGACATGGACAGACCGCCCCTGTCTTTTCCAGCCTCGGGGGCTGCTTCCGTGTGTCCCCATCCTTACTTCCAACTGTTCTTTTGTTTTCTTTTCCCCTCCAATGTTTGCTTTTCTTATGCAAACTGATGATTTCCAGGCCGGATGCTCTGGGGCTCCTTGACTATTACCTCATGGATGCAGCATCTCTCCTGCCTGTCCTGGCGCTCAATGTGCAGCTGGATGACTTTGTCCTCGACCTCTGTGCAGCTCCAGGTGGGAAGACTCTGGCTCTGCTGCAGACTGGGTTTTGTGGTGAGTGGAGATGGGTGTTCCCTTTTTCCCGTGGGCTGGAAGAGTGTGCTGTGCCCATTAGTGTCTGACCATTAATAATTTCTGGGTGCAAGAATTGGGAATCAGGTGTGTTTTTGCAGAAATGACATTCCCGGTGTGCTTGTTCTGTCCTGTTAGGGCATCTGGCAGCCAACGATGTCTCCATTTCCCGGACAAAGAGGCTGTACCAGATTCTCCATAGCTATGTCCCCAGAGAAGTCAGGGAAACTGTGAGTGTCACATCCTACGACGGAAGGGACTGGGATCAGGTGAAAGGTGGCACTTTCCATAAGGTAGGTGTTTGGGAGCCAGTGAAGATAAACCCATCAAGTTTACTTCCCTCCTCTTTTGAGGAAGACAGCAGCTTATCCTTCTGTATAATTGTGTAGTTTTCCATAATCTTAAGTGCAGAGAAAGAGAGAAGACCAAGCTACATAAGGAGTAATATTTCCCTCTCCTATCCCTTCCTGCAGGATTTGGTGCAGATGTGCATATCAAATTGCACCTTTATTTGCCTGTGCAATACCCCATAGAAATCCTGTTCTTGTCCATCACCTGGAAGGGGTTAAATGTGAAGATGACATAATTCAGGCTTCTCAGCCATGTCCAGCCACAGGGGCTGGGTTTGGTACTCCTTTGGGGCTGGGCTGGGTACTCTGGGAGGCGTTGCTGCAGCAGCACTGGCCATGTGTGCTGCAGGAATGTCTGCCAGGGACACACACAGAGCGGGGACATTAAATGAGGACACTTGTTTAGTGCAGGGTGTTTTCTACCATTTTTGCACATTCCCAAAATGCCAAAGCAGCCAGATGATTACATGTCAGTGTGGTGCATGCATGTGCTCGGGCAGGGGTGGAGGAGGTGGGCACGCAAGGGGACTCTCTGAGCTTGGCCTGGGCAGGGGACTGAGGTGTTTCCTCTGCTGCTGCAGGTGTTGGTGGATGTGCCCTGCACAACAGACAGACACTCTGCCATGGAGGAGGACAACAACATCTTCCACAAGAGGCGAACCAAGGAGCGTCAGATGCTGCCCATGCTGCAGCTGCAGCTGCTGATGTGAGTGAGCTTGGCTGTGTTGTGTTCCCCAGGTGCTGGGAGCAGCTCTCCAGCACTGAAACCTCTTCTTTGTCCCTATTTCCACAGGGAAATGTGGAAACCTTGTGTAGTTTTTTGGAAGGGCAATAGTTGGAACACATCAAATCATAGTGTAAGAGAATGTTCTTGGTCCGATCATATATCCTTCCTGTCCCCGGCAGTAGCCATAGGATATAGGGAGAAGGGTCTAAGGAACAGGGTCTAAGGTACAGGTAGGGTGGTGATCTCCTGGGTCCTGGCAGTCAGCCCTGGAAGATTCCTGAGTGCCCACCTCTCCCAGCACACAGGAGGATATGGGGTGCTGGGAAGTGCCACAGTTTGTCACTGTGTGCTGTGGTAAGAAGGAAACTGATTATAGAGTCCCATGGCAGCATTTGACCTACAAGAGTCCCTTCCCGTGTACGTATATCCCATTCCCGTGGCCATGACTGCAGGATTATGCTGTCCAGCTGCTCCCTAGTATCATCCTCCCATGCTAAATTCTTTATCAATGTAAGTATCTAATAATATATAATAATTATATATATGTAAGAATTTACTCATTGCCCTGGCCTAAGACACTGCTCATGTTGCAGTGACACAGACTGTCAAGCCTGTGGAGCTCAAGGGGCTTTTTCTGTCCCTTCCTCTGAGTTCCCTGGTGGCTTCCCAATTTCTGTGGGTGGGAATGTCTGTGTCCCTCAGAGTCCTCCTCATCCCCTGACTGTGTGTGTGTTCACCTTGCCTGCAGGGCTGGGATCCTCGCCGCCAATCCGGGAGGAGAGGTGGTGTATTCCACGTGCTCCCTCTCCCCGCTGCAGAATGAGTGTGTGGTGGAGAGGGCGCTGGACATTGCAGAAGCCCAGTTCAACATCAGTCTCCACGTTGAGGACTTGAGCCACTTCCGGACACTTTTCCAGGACACGTTTTGCTTCTTCTCGGACTGCCGGCTGGGGGAGCTTGTCCTGCCTCACCTCACAGCCAACTTTGGGCCGATGTATTTCTGCAAATTACGTCGGATGTAGAAGGGGCAACGGACTCTGTCCGTCTGCTGTCAGGAAATACCCCAACATTTTAGGGAAAGCAGAACTGCTTTATATTTATTTTCCTTTCTAAAATGTGCCAAAGGAAGTCTACTTTTTTACTGCAGATATAGGGAATAAATGAGAAAGACCTGCTGTGGCATCTCCTGAATATTTATCTGCTTGAGGTGTTTAATCTAGGAAAGAGAGAGGGGTCTTATCAGAAGGAGCGATTTATCTGTCTGCGTGGAACAGGATAAATGGCCCTGCTCTCTCCCTCCTGTCTGACTGCTTTGATCCTACATGAGCAGGTTTGGGTTAACAAACACCATCTGGGGATATCAGCCTTTTCTGTCCCAGGTCTCACCATCTGCATAAATGAGTTGCATCTGTCTTTGCTTATCTTCTGCCTTCAGAGAGAGCAGCCTGAGGTCCTGAAATCAGAGGTTCCTAAGAATCCCCCTCCTGTGGGGTTGGAAATGTGCTTGGGATGCTGGAGATCTGGTGCTGTGGAGAGGCGAGTGACTGTTGCTATCCCTCAGAGATAGGAAGGCTATGGGAAAGTGTGAATATTCTCATGCTAGATGCCATTTAATGTCCAGTGGGCAGGTGTTGGTATGATTTTGCGTAATAACTGTTTATAGAATGATCGCCGTCAGTGAAGGATTACTGGAATTTATGATCAGAGTTGCTTAATAGTTACATTTTTATTTTTGTGAGCAAAACACAGTGATGGGAAGGGTGGACATGGCTGTATTCCTCATGGGGCAGCCCATAGTTACATCCATATGAAGTTGCTCCAATGCCAGCAAGAAAATACAATCAGACTTCTGTAATCCTTTCCTCTCAGCACCGCCCTGCTCCTGCAAGAGGCAGCCCTGATGGAATTGGGGGTGAAGGAGTGAACCCAAATCCATGGCCATCCTTGCAGGAAGGTGCATTCCTAGATTTATAACTGTTTTAACCTATCTTAAGCCAGTCCTGCAGGGCATCTTGGTTCCATACAGGATCTGTGCTTAATGGCAAGGTGAGGGATCAGGAGGTGGCATTTCCTTCCTCCTCCTCTCCTCGCTGCAGTCTGTGCACTGCTGGCGGCAGTCGTGCAGTGCTGTCCCTTCTCCTTGGGGACTGTGGTGACTATGCCACGCTCTTGGCACGGCTGAGGGTCTCCACCTCCTTCATGAAGCGCAGGCACAGCTCCTCCTGCCACGGCAAGGCCACGCACTGCACGGCCACGGGCATCCCCACAGCTCCTGACACAGCCTGTGGCAGGTACACAAGCAGTGAGGGGTCACCCGGGGGGTCAGACCTCCAGCAGATTTTGGGAATTTGGTTTAGGCCTGTGGCTCATCCCAGAGCGTGGGGAGGTTGGAGTTTGAGCCCTCTTGGTGTGCTGGGAAGAGGGAAGGCTGTTGCTCTTCTGTGATAGAAATGGTTGCCAAGCCTTGGGTAGCATCTTTGAGACACCTTCCCCCCCACAGACCCCAGCCAGCTCTGCTTTGAGCTGTCTTGTAGCCAGATGCCTTTTCCTTCAGCATTCTCATTCCTGATCCATGCTTCACTGACAACCTGGGCCTGGTTGAAGGCATCATAGAGCAGGAGGAAAGTGCAGTGCAGCGCTGTGGAGTGTGGCTGTCACAAGGACCTGCTCCCAGCTTTGTTGCATGGCTTCTTGCTGGCTTCAGCCTATAACCCAGCCTGGGGGGAGCTCCCTTAGTCCCCCCAAAGCTTAGTAACTTACCTTTTAGGGTGCTGGGGAGAAAAGCAAGGGGTACATACAAGGTGGATGTGGGGATTACAGGGGGTGTATAAAGATATGATTTTTTTTGTGCTGTGCCCATGCCAATGAAGATATTTAGGAGCCCCTGATGTCAATGAAACTTACCTGAACACCCATCAGCAGCCTCTGCTGCACCACTTCCCATACCTGTTTCAGTCTCTGGTCCCAGGGGTCACCACAGCATCCTTGGTAAAGCTTTAGCTCTTCCTCATCAGCCTTCGTCACGGTGCTGACAGGAACAACCCCGGCGGGGAAGTTCAGGACGTTGTACAGCATCGTGGAGGAGATGGCATCTGAGAGAAGCAGGAGAGGATGCAGGCAGTCACATCCTCCTGTCTTACTTCAAACTGACACATCCCATGTTCACTGAAGCCCCTGAGAACTGTGTGTCTGTCTCCACCTGCTCAGAGAGCTCTGTGGAGCAAAATTCTTGGGTGGGCTGTGAAGCCCCATGGCAGTGGATGTTTCCCTCCAGTCTCAGCCTCTGTGGTTCTCTGCCCTCCTGGGAGGGCCCCAGGCTCACTTACTGAGGAGTTTTCCAGGGAATCCCACGGTGAAGGCAGGCCCCAGGACAGGGCACAGCACAACGTCCAGCTGGAGCTCCTTCCACCGGGTGATGAACTCGGCACGGTACACCTGCGGGAGGAGAGGGGATGTCATGGGGCCAGGTCCATGCCTGGAGAATCTCAGCCTCTCCAGGCACAGCTGAGAGGCAGCAGCAGGCGGTGGTGCTCAAGGAAAGAGGCAGAGGAGCGTTTGCCTCCACAGCAGGCGGCCAGACCATGGCCAGGAATTGGAAAGGTCACTCTTGAGCCATCCCAGGAGGCTTCACTGTGCCTGGGCATCAGCACTGCAGGCAACCAATGAAGTCCTGTCTGGGCCGACTCAAAAACCCATCTACCCCATTCCTCTCCTTCTGTCGTGCCATTTTCTCCATCCTGTCTCTTCCCCAGCAACCTGTCCTGCACAAGCCCTTTCCAAACCAATGACTCTCTGACCTGGCGCTTGCCCAAAGCCTCAACTTGTAGCATGATGCCAGAGGGGAAGATCCTCAAAACACACCTGTATTTGATGGTGATGATTCCACATCTCCTTCACTGACCTGCAGGTGGAAGTTACAGTAACATCTTTAAGCTTTAAGACGAGGAGGAATTGCTTAAATAGTCCTCTGGGTTGAGATGCCCTGGTGATTTTAGCAATTGCTTCAAACAATACAGCTTTCACAATCTTCCTGAACTTTCCTTTGGCATCTGGCCAAGCAATTAAGCAGCAAATGTCTGGAAGTGCTGGGGAGAAGGTTTCCCTGATGGGCCTGGATTTAATACTCATCTCCTCCACAGGCTTCCTGTAATGACCTTATCCATTCAAGTGCCTCATTCCTGTCAGGATATCACTAGGGGCAGTGAAGCCGTGCCCAGGAATGAAGGACAGCCCCTGCAGAGAGCAGATCACAGCCAGTCATGGATCCAGTCCCCCCCCAGCCAAGGACACCTAGAAGAGAAGGTACCACCCATTTCCATGGCCATCCCTGGGGACAATGCCATCCTACCTCATTCCAGTCAAGGCACTCAGGTAGTCAGCCAGGCGGGGAAACTGGAAAGGCAAGAGGTTCCTTAGGGACATGCCATGTGGATGCAGTAACTTGTGTCACCCTGGGAAGCTCCTGTTCTTGTGCTGAGGGACAGGGACTCACCAGAGGTTTCAGAAGCAGACCCAGCAGCTTCTTCACCAGCCTCGGGAGCTTGCAGGAATTCACCTGTGTTTTCAAGCCTGGATCTACAAGATCGCCTTTGCTGAGAGACGACAGGATGGCGTTATGGCGGAGAAGCTGTTTGCTCTATCCCAGAGATCTGAGTGTTGCCTTTTTGGGCTGGGAGAGCTGGGCTCGTGGTGCCTGTGCCGTGCTCACGGCGTGGAGATGGAGGTGTTGGCAGCACTGCTGCCAGAGGGCTCCTACTTACAACACATCCAACCAGGCACGGCCTCCATCGGCAAAAAATGACTTCAGAAACAGCTCGATCATGACATAGGGGACCCGAGGTGGAGAAAAGGGCACCAGCTGCACCAAAACACAAGATTTTGTGGCTGCCTGGGGATGTGAATACTTTCCAAGGCCCAAATGGGGGGGTGGTGGTGCTCACCTGGTGCCCAGCTGCCTGCAGGGCGTGCCTGGTTTCCTTCACTGCCCTCCTCATGCAGGGGGGCAGTGGGAAGTAGCCGTCGGTGTCGAAGTACCCGACCCGCAGGGGAGTGGAGCTGGAGTACACCTGGAGCCAAGAGACACTGGTTTAGCGTTCCTATTCCTAATGGGATTGCTGGGAAAATCCTTTAGGCATACACCACTGATGGGGTCTGGGACTAAGATTGGATCCAGCCACACCCATGCTCCATCAAGAAAGCAAGGGGAAACTGAACTTGAACCCTCTCTGAACCTTGTGACACAGTGTGAGAGTCTCCCCTACTCCTTTTATTTCCCTATTGAATTCTTAGATATGAATTGTTGACCAGTCTGGGACTAGGATTGGAATCAGCTGCACCCAGGCTCTGTCAGGAATTTAGAAAGCCAAGGGGGTCCTTTCTGAACCTTGTGACTCAGTGGGAGGGTCTTCCCTACCCTTTTCACCCTTGTCCTTTGCACCCTCAGTCTCCATGCACATCATCCCAAAGTGACTCTAAGCTGATTTTCCTCTGTATGCCTCATCCATGTAATAAAACACAGAGTGGACCCTGCCATCAGGTGAACTTTGTCACCCTTTTGCAAATTTATAGTGAAACCTGCTTATTCCAATGCCTCTGGCAGTGATTCTTTAAGTGACCCAAATCACTCATTTGAGACGCCCACCCTGCTGGGGGTAGATCTGCTCCTGTGCTGACACACACTGCAGAAGGGGGTGACAGCTCCAAATGTTAAATGTTAAAATTTACTGATTTTCTGGTTCATTAATTAGAGGTACCTTTTTCAAATGTCTACCCCTGCCTTTTTCTCCAACCTCCCCTTCATCCCACCCTTCAGAAAGAGCCTAGCCACTCCAAACCAGTAGATTCAACCACTGCTAAAAAGGGTGGAGGTGGAAAAACCTCCTGAAGCTGGTGTGCTGCAGAAAGAAAGGGAACACCCTCAGTTAAGAGATTTGCTGCAGCACTTTCTGGTCTTGTCCCAATTTTCCCTAAAAATCTCCAGCTACTTGCTCCCAGTATTGCCTTCTTCCCCACTCTTTCCTGAGTTCTCTCAAAGCTGTGTTCCAGCTGAGAAGACAGACAGGATAACTACTGATTCACCTGTTTTTTTAATAATAATTATGAATGGTGCCCTCGAAGAGAACTGTGCTACTGAAAACCAGTGCTGTAAAGATAACTGGACCCTTCAGGAAGGTGTGCAGCGCCCTGGAAGGAGCCAGGGCTTGCTGACGGAAGGCCTCACCTCCTCATTGAAGGGGATGGGGGGCACGGAGGGGTCCAGCTGGAACATCTCTGGGCACAGCAGCGCCTTCATGCACAGGGCCAGGCTGTCCACGTCCCTCGCCATGGGGCCCAGGGCACACGGGACTGGATGGGACAAGAGCAAACACCCACAGTGAGCAGACAGATGTGACAAACACTGGCCCAACCCCCTGCACAGCCGTGTTGGGGTGAGCAGGCAATGAGGTGGGGTGTTTCAGATGGACTCCAGACAGGTCTTGGTTGTCTCAGGTTTTCCTCTGGCCTAAAGGAGAACATCAGGCTCTTCACAGCATATAGAGAAAAGCTATGAAAAATTCGTGTACCTGCCAGGACGCCATAGATAGGGCCAGTCACTCCAGACAGGCTGTGGGAAAAGAAAAAGAAATATATTGTTATTTCAGTAATGGGGAGATATTGCCAGAAAGTTTGAATAGCATAGTGGGGTCTGCAGCTTAGGACCAGAAACAGAAATTATTTCAAGGATTTGAATTCAGTTATGCAAAACAGGAAATTTTGGCAAAAATAAAAACAGAAACAAAAACAAAAAAAACCCAAACCTAACCCCGACCCACCTGAGCCTCTCAGCCGTGGGTTTGAGGCCGCAGAGCCCGCAGAAGCTGGAGGGCAGGCGGATGCTGCCGCCGAGGTCGGAGCCGATGCCCAGGATGGAGCCTCCCCCTGCGATCAGAGCTCCCTCCCCTCCTGAGGAGCCCCCGGGGCTCTTCTGGTGGTTGAGAGGGTTCAAGGTCCGGCCGAAGATGGGGTTGCTGCAGTCATAGCTAGGGAGAAAAAAGCCGGCTGTGAGGAGCAGCTGAATGCTTGGGTTTGTTTGCTTTCCCTTGCAGAGAGCCTGTGTGGCATTGCCAACCCCATCCTTTCATCCCATAAATCCCTCAGGACATGGCTCATTCCCATGAGTGTCTGCTCTCCCTCCCATGCACAAGTGCACTTCATTTCTCTTAACCCGTGGTAGGTTCTTCCCCTCTTAATCTTATCTGAAAGCTATTTCAGTTGAGATTGTTGCCAGATTAGGGAACAGGGACTCTTCAGGACACGTCTCAGGAGCCGGGGAGGAGCCTGTCCAGGGCCGGGTTTTTCCTTCAGAAGCACAACCAGAGGGCAGATATTTAATGGCGTGTGTCACCTGAAGAGGGATTGTGGCACGTTGGTCATTGCAAATGGGATGGCCCCTTGTCTCTTCAGGACCTTGACCAGGACGCTGTCCTCCTCCATCACAGTGCCCAGGCACTGCACAAGCCCACAGGTCGCCAATTGCCCCTGCAGAGGGGAGAAGTGACAAGGGACACAGTCAGCGCAGTTCCCTTGCTCTTTTGGAAGGATCATCTGGTGTTCCTTCAGGGGCTGTTTGTTTGGTGCCAACCCACTCCCCTGTGAGCCCTCGCACGGAGGGCCAAGGACTCCCTCTCCTTCCACCCTTTTCAGAGAGCTTGCCAAGCACTCATTGAGTTAAAGCTTCTCCTGAAGCTGTCCTTTTCCACTCTCCTTTTCTCCACTGATCCAAATGCAACTCCACAGGTGCACTAGCACAGGATCAAACCCAGCGTCCTGCTGTCCAAGCGAATTCACCAGTGGATGTTCAGGGGAGGAATAATCCCAGGTAAAGAGAGTGAGCCTTTTTCAGGTAGCCTTGGTGTCTGGGGCTTGCTTTGGTCTTAGAGGCCTCAACCTTAGTGCAGCCTGTACTGTGTCACGTATCAGAAGAGAAATCATTTGTGTCTGTAATGATCCCTGGGTTTTTTCTGCTGGTGGAGGTTTGTGCTGCTTTTGGCTAGGGTAGAGTCTATTTTCTTCACAGTAGCTACTGCAGGGCTGTGTTTTGGATTTTGAGCTGTAAACAGTGTTGATAACACAGGGATGTTATTGCTACCACTGAGCAGGGCTTGCACAGAGCTTCTCGTGCTGCCCCAGCAGCGAGCAGGCTGGGCGTGCACGAGAGGCTGGGAGGGGTCAGCCAGACCAGAGGGACACTCCATACCATGTGGGGTCACGCTCAGCATATAAAGCTGGGGCAAGAAGAAGGAAGGGGAGATGTTTGGGGTGATGGTGTTTGTTGCCATCACATGTGATGAAGCCCTGCTCTCCTGGGGATGGCTGAACACCTGCCTGTCTGAAGTAGTGAATGAGTTACTTGTTCTGCTCTGCTTGTGTGCACAGTTTACTGAACAAACTGTCTTTTTCTCAACCCACAGTTTTTCTCACTTTTACCCTTTCTATTCTCTCTCCCCCATCCCGCTGGGTGTAGGGGAAGTGAGTGAGTGCCCACCCAGCCCAGCCCAGCCCACGATGGGACACTTCACAAGCACAAAGGGATGAACCTTGTGGCCGATGTGATCCTTGATGCTGACGGGAACGCCGTAGAGCAGCCCTTTCTCCTTGTGCCGTTGTATTTCCTGGAGCTGCTCCTCACACTCTGGGATAAAGTGTCTCAAGCAGTTTGTCTGCTGGGTCACTTCCAGGGCCTGCGTTGGACATGAGGAAGAATAGGTGTTAGATAAGAACAGCATCATTACACAGCTGCATTCAGTAGCTACCTTGATCTACAAAACATGGCATGAAGAACCCTCTCCCCAGAGAATCCCAGCTCAAGCCATCTCAAAAACTGTCCAGTGATGGATCCGACCCAGGAGATGGAACATGTTTTTCGCTTATATTAAAGGCTCATCACACTCCAGCTCCAACAAGCCTTTTCAGCCACCAGCACATGCAGCATGGTCTGGAGAATGTCAGCGATTTGCTGTGTCCAGCTCACTGTGGATGGACACTCACCTTCTCTAAGTAGGTGTAGAGGACAGTCCTGGGGGACAAAGACCCTTCCCGGAGCCTTCCAGTGAGTTCCAGCAGGGGCAGGGACAGGATGGCATCTGTCTGGACACTGGGGACCTGCAGAGGAAAGACGGAGGGGATCCAGGAGCAGGAAGATGGAAGGGATCCAGGAGCAGGAAGATGGAGCAGCTCCAAGTACCCTTTGGCTCAGGGGATAAGGCTCTTCAGTTTTGTCAACATTATCGACAGAGCTGGCTGGAAAGGCAGATCCTGCATGTGGGGGTTCAGACCTTGATCTGCCAAGTGTTTTCTGCTGAGTTTGGCTATCACAAGCAGGAAGCAGACACAGGAACCCAGGTGTAGAAGGGCTTTGTCCATCCACTGCAGCAGAGGACATGACAATGCTTTCCTCCTGGCACGGTGGGGCTTACCCACTGCCCAAGGAATAACATCAGTGAACAAACACTGCCCAGGGCAGAAGGTACCAAAGCCCTTGCACACAAGTCTCAGGCTGTCCTTTCATCTGTCAGAGCAGGTGCAGGCAGTGCAGGCCAGCCCGGGCTGAGAACAAACATTTAATAGCTCAAGCCCACCAAACTGCAAGGAAGTCAGTGGGGACTTAGAGGTGGGCAAGGTCTACTCAGGTAAAGAAGACTGGCAGTTCTCAGTGCCACCAGGTTTTTAGAGGTTTTATACCATATATTTATATTTGTATAGATATATATATATATTTAAGAAAAAAAAGTTTGTAGACATACATATCACTTGTAACTGGTATGCTTTATCTCCAGGTATGTTACCTGTATAAGCATGGGCTGGTTTACCCAGTATGCATTCAAAGGTGACTGGAGCAGAAAGGGAAGGTGGTTAGAAATGAGTGTTGCAGCAGCAATTCAGGAATATGCTGGTTGGATGCCTGGCTCATTCATCCCCAGGTCCTGGTTGCTGCCAGGGGACATTGAAAACCCTGTGCTTCATTAGTGTTAAGTTAGACCAGGAATCTTCTGGGAAGCCTGATTGGAGGTGCCACTGTCTGGGAATGCTGCAAAAGTTCTTTTGGAGACACCCCAAGAGCCATCCAGAAGCCAGGTTTTAGAGACAAAGGTATAGGGGTGTGAACAGATGTGCAAACTCAGAGTTAAGTAGAGGAAAAATCTTTCTTGCATCTACCCATTATCGGCAAGAGACATTTCCAGATGGTGAAAGAATCGGGGTTTGGATCAATGAAGATCTGGTGCATCATCACCTGTATTGTTCTAAAACCTCTTCTCAGTGAGTAATTCATATTCCCCAAGCTGTAGACTCCCACCACATCTCCTCCAGCTTGGGGAGGGCAGTGATGTCCCTTTCTCCCAAGGCAGCCTTTCCCCTTTTTGAGAACTGCTAGCACATCTCCTCCTTGTAAAAGCTACGGGGCCATGAGCTGGAAGGAGGAGCTGAAGGACAGCATCAGCAGACACCCCAGTGGGACTCAGACCCCGCAGAAGGATGGGTTACCTGCTCCCTGAACTGCTGGACAGCCTTTGCCATTTTCTTCAAACTCTCATCCCGGGTCTTCCGAGCCTCTTCCATTTTCTTCTGGATCATCTTTTTTCCCAACCATTTCCAGACCACCACGGCTGCCACGGAGCCGCTGAGCAGGGCGAGGGCAGCAGAAGTGTCCACCTTCCTCTCTGGCAGGAGCTGTCTCAGCTGCTGCAGGGTCACCATGTGCATTTCTGCTCTCTGCGGATGGAGTGAGAAAGAAAAACAAGGCAGGTGCAGGAGACCTTCCCTGATTCCCCAGGCCCATCCGCCCCCCCAGCACCACGATTCTGGGTCAGCAAATAGTTCAGATAGGTCAGTCCAAAGCTGACGCCTGCAGAGCTACTGTAGGTGGAGCGTGTGGTGAAAATGATTAACCACAAAATGGAGAGCGTGAAGTTTGGCCAATGAACCTTGTGTTTGTTGGGTTTATTGGGCCTTTCTGGGCTGTGGGAAGCTCTCCGCTGGGCAGGACTGTAGGATCGACTGAGCAAATGAAGCAAAGAAATAGCTGCTCTCCTGTTTCCTGTGTAGCCTGACAGGACAATGGGAGAAGAGGAAAAAACAGCTTGAAATAACAAGGCTTCCCTGCACAGGGCTGGGGAATGGTATGCTGACAGGATGCATAGCTGTGGGGTACCCTGGGCTCACCGAGTCCCTTCTGCTGCTCCCATGGTGGCCAGAGGCTGTTTCGGCACTGCCGTGTGTCCTCATGTTCCATCCCGTGACCAAGCATGCTGGTATTGCCTTAGGAGTGGAAAATCCCACAGGCCAGAAGCAAATGATTTCCTCCAGACATTGGAATGGCTGGTGTCTGACAGCTTTCCAGCACAGATGCCTGTCACTGCGAGCACCAGGAACCACGAACTGAGCCGAGGGCAGCAGCCCAGTCAACATCAGCCATGCTATGTCTGCAATCTCCTCTGTTGCTTTTGGATGGTGGGTCCTCCCTACGGGTCCCCTCCTTGGGAAAAGTGTTTGAGTAGCTATGGACTGTGCAACAAAGCTTTGCAAGCTTCCAGCAGAGTGTGGAACTGGATATGGAATGGAAGCTGCAGAGCCCTCTCCCTTCAGGGCTGCACGGTTCTCTAGTGCTCAGTTGTCCATTGTTGTGTCCATTCTCGGCAGCTGTAAGAGTTCACTGTTGTTTTCTGTCACAGTCTGTGTCAGCTGGGAATGTTCTTATCTTAGTTCTTAACTAGAGAAATTTATGGGCTCTGAACAAAATTGGCTTTGGCCCCCTCGAGGAAACATTCCTGAGCTGGCAGCAGTGTGGTAACAAATTGAGCGGGACTTTTCCTTGGTCCCCCCTCCCTCGGGGGATGCTTCCTCAGCCGTGGCACTGCTGGTGTGACAAGAGCTGCAGCGTGGGGACACTCCTGCAGCTCATCCTGCTGCTGCTCCGTGGTGCTGGCTGCAGCAGGAGCTTCCAGAAGGCGCACGCGAGCAGGGTCAGCATGCGGCGGTGCTCAGCCCTTGCCCAGCCTCCAGGAACCCATGCGAGCCCTTCCCGAGGCACACCTGGGTTCTGCGCCTGTGTGACAGCACCGCAGCCTCTGTGCTGGGCTGAGCAGAGGTGGGAAGCTTTTCTCCCTGGCTGGGAAGTGTCAGGGCACTGGCCTCCCACATCCTGCTGTGCGCTGGGATCTGTTCCCTGATCCTGCCCTTTAGACACTTGGTGAATGTTTAACAGAGACAGTTGTGTCCGGGCTGGCTTGGCATTTCAAAGGGCAGAATTTTCAGCGGGTACAGCTGCATTTGCACATGGCCGGATGCTGCTGAGGAAACCCCTTTTCCTATCAGTCCATCTCCACATCCTTCATGAACCCGAGGTGTGGCTCCTCCTGCCACCACATGGCCACAAATCCAAGAGAACCTAAAGGAAGGAAGTAAATGGATGTCCCAAGTTAAATCTCAAGTCCATAGCAGAGGAGACAGACCGGCCTGACTCGCAGGTCAATATTCACTCCTCCATGTTGATTTTGTCACCTGAATAGATCCAGGTCCAAGGCCAAACTCGCTGGTGGAGTTCAGATGAAAGCCATGACCCTTTTCACAAGGAGAGTCAGCCTGTAATAGCTGGTCTGGGACTTCACTGTGGCATCCACATGTCCTTCACTTTGAACCGTCCCAGAAAAACGCTGTTAAACCAAGTCAGAGAGTCCCCTCCTGTCCCCAGCAAGAGCTGCACCATCCTTGCTTCCAAGAGCAAAACTGCACTGATTCACTGTCAGCAAGTTCAGCTCTCAAGCAGGCTGGATCTTGTCAGAAATTTTTACAACTGAACTATTTTCTCTCTAAATTGGTAAGAAATATTTTTAGGTCAGCTTTGACTCCATTTTGATTAAAATGAAAAAGAATAAATCCTGACAGCTGTGTCTTGTGTTCATGTATTTGTAACCAAACAGTCTGATGCTCTTTTTCAAAATTATTTACAAAACAAGGCATGTTAACTATGCTGCTCTGAAAGAATTTTAAAGACATTTCATAAAATACCGAAATCATAGTGAAATGGGCTGGTCCCCTCTGGGGAACTTGTTGAAGTTGGCTCAGAGGGCTGAATAAATGTTTTCTGGGAACTCTCCAGTTTTCTGACTCATTTCAGCCTGGAATATCCATAGGAAGCATAAGACTTTACTCAATTCCAGTCCAACTCCACCAGCACTCATAGAACATAACAGCTGCTGTGAAACTTGCCACTTCCGAACCTGTGCCTTTCCAAGCACCAGGAACATCCACTGAGAGGTGAGGGTCTGTCTCTATCAACTCTTTCTCATGTCGCTCAGCCAGGAAGAACCCTGTTGGCTTTTCCTGAATAAACTGCTATAGAATGGGAAGAGAGAACCCCCACAGCAACCCTCACACCTCTCACAGCAGGGTTTGCTTTCTCTCCCGACCATCCCTACATCTTTCCCACTTTTCTGGGTATTGCACCTTTTTCCTTCAGCCTTTCTATAGCCATGTGGTTTGTATGGATCCTACTTGCAACTTCTCCAGGAGGCAGAGACATGATCATAAAAGGTGCTGCAGGGAGCTGTTCTTCACCAGAAGTCCAGGAGCATTCCTACTTCTTCCATTGTGTCTGGTGTCTCGCACAGGTCTGTCCCCACTGGGTGACAGCAGAGACTTCGGTGCCCTGATGGGGAGGCACTGGGTTGTTCCCAGCTGCTCCATGACTGGGCACAAAGCTCAGAGCAGCAAGTTGGGCTTGTCAGAGAGTGTGGGAAGCCCAAGGATTTGAGGGCACACCAGGAGAACAGTGACAGGAAAGGAAGAAAGGAAGGAAGGAAGGAAGGAAGGAATGGTGCGGAAGGAAGGAATGGTGTGGAAGGAAGGAAGGAAGGAGCAGATTGAGACCGTATTTGAAGGGATGAGGATTTGTGCAGCAAACAGCTGTTTCAGACTGACAGATGTACCAACCCTAACTCTTGGGGTTTTTTTGTTTCAAGGGTGAGCCTTGTTACATCCAGGTGTTTCCTTTCACACACTTTTTAAACATTTAAGCTACTTCAGCTACCACCTCCCTTGAAACTTGTTTGAAGTGAGTGTCTGGGGTCCTGGGAATGTTTGTGTCCCTAATGTTCTCTGCCATTGCCTGCAACATAGAGAGCTCTGTGTGCTTTGGACACTGTAATTGGACAATTCTAACCACTCGTGTTCTGGTGGTGTAAGTCCTTCTGGAGAGTTTTGTTTGCTCCTGGTGTTGTGACTATGCAACAATGTGACCTGCAAAGTAAAGAAAAAGTGCTGCAAAAAGAAAGTAGAACAAATAAAAAGCTGGATTTTTCTGATGCCTCAGTCTCTCAACCTTGCTTGGTTATTTATCTGGCCACAGAATGAAATGTGGATTAAGGAGGGCAGATTTAAATTATTAAGAGAGAGGAGGAAAAATGATCGAAGACCGCAGCCAGGAAATTGTACCAAAGATGAAAGAAACTAGTAAAAACAAAGGCCTTTTGGCCCAAGCAGCATTTGTACATAATTCTCTGAGACAGACCAAAGCCTGGACTTTGGTCACAGCCTCTGCAAACACACCGTGCAGGTCTGCAAGGGCTGCACAGCCTGAGCCAGCAGCTCTTGGTGCGGGAGCTGCAGAAGGGCTGCAAACAGCAGCACTGTGCCAGTGGGTGTGGAAGGGGCTGACATTCCTTCTCTAGCCTGGGGGAGGCCTGGAGGAAGAGCTTTCCTGAAAACCTAGAGTTATGACCACTAAAGGCCTTTCTCTGCTTGCATTTCAGCACCTGAGCTCACCAGATGCTCTCAGCATCACCCCCCCTGCTTTCTCTCCACATTTATATGTCAATGGCAACTGATGTTATGGACAATCTGCTTTGAGAAGGGCCCTGAGTTTTACTCAGGAAGGTGCTTTGCTCTCTGCCCAGCTGAGGACTTACCTGCTCTTTAAATTCCAGAATAGACACCTAAATCAGGTCCAAATCTGGATTTTGTTTCCCCCACACTGTGTCCACTTTCTTCTGGACATGTCTTTGCCACCCCATCTATATCAGTGCCGGGAGAGCTTTATCCGAGCATCCACGCACTTTGCTTCAGCATCTGCTGGATCATAGGGAGAAATTCCCTTTGGGTGCTGGACCTGGGAGCGAGTGCTGCAGGATCCTGAGGTTTAGTGACTGGCTGGAGGCAGGAGAGAGGAGAGCAGGAGGAACAGCAAGTCCTTTCTAGAGCCGTCCACAAGGAGTGGATGCTCTGCTGGAATGCAGAGCATTGGGGGAATTCCTTTTAGGAGCAGGACTCTTTCACTTGGTTCAGCCTTGCACAGATATGGAGGGATGCAGGAGTGAAGGACACAGCTCTTTCCTTGCAAAACAAGGTCTGCATGCTCAGATTGGGTAGCCAGGAATGCTACCCTGGCAGATGAGTGTTTAATGGAGGGCTCCCCTCTTCCCTTTGAGAGGACAGCTAAAAACCCTCTGCTCCTGGCTGAGAGGGTCATGGTCACTCCACAGGCTCCCCCAGGCAGAGGCTCCGTGGCTGGTGCCCCCAGCAGCACTGGTGCAGGGGCAGGGCATCTCCTGGGAGCAGGGCTGTGCCATGGACCTGCTCCCGGGGATCAGAGGGTGTGACTCAGGCTGTGTGACTGTCACGCTCCCTGTGTGACTCAGAGCTGCTGGTGACCACGGGAAGCAGCTGGATGGCTGCAGCATCCCTGCCAGCCCAGGGAGGCAGATCAATCCAAGGGCAGTGTCACCCCTTGCCTCTCTCCCGGATAAATATGCAGGTTTGGGGAAGGAATCACCACTAATGATCATCGCTAATGAGTGTGCCTTGTTTCAACACACACTTGCTTATTCAAATCAGCTCCTTCATCACTCCCACCTTCTCCTGCAGTTCCTTCCCTCCACCTTGAGAGCGAAGGATGGGTCCAGAAGTGGCACACAATTGTCACAGTGTTGTTGGAAGCACCAAACAGTGAAACGGCCGAAGCACAGCCACAGAAATACTTTTCAGTTTTCCCTGAAGTGCTTGTAGGCAATGAACACCCATCTCTTCCCATTGCTTAACCGGAAGAAATAATGAGGAATAGGAGTGATGACAGACCAGTTAACATTTCTCACAGCTTATGGTTAAACAAAGAATATTAAGCTTTGCACTACTCCCTGCACAGTTAAGCTGCTGGATGGTGTGGAGATCTAGACAGCAAATGAGTTCAGGAAGGAGATAAGTTTGTGGAGGAGAGCTCTCTTGGCAGCTATTTAAACCCATGGGCTGGCTGCAAGTCTTTGCCAAAAAGTCTCTTGGCCAAACAATGGCATAGCCAGAGAGGGAATCCTGCACTTTCCAGGTTATGTTCTCCCACAAACATCTGCTCCTGCCCACTGTTGGAAGTAAAATATTGCAATAAACAGCTCTTTGGTCTCACACCATATGACAGATATCATTAAACTGCTGTTATTGGATTCCTTTGGCCCAGCATTAACTCTCACTCCTTCATTTAATTTTTTTTACTCAGTTTAAAACAATGAAGGACAATTTAGACAGAGATGAGGTTTTTAAAACAATGAAGGACAATTTAGACAGAGATGAGGTTTTTGCTGACTATTTTAAAACAGGATTTAGTGCCACTTTATTGAAACATTAGTTCAGAGTCCAGCTCACAATCTGCTTTACTTTGCATCAGGTAGAAGGTGGCTGGAGTGAAGGGCGGGGAATGAAAAGCCATCACACTGGAGGCTGGTTCCCAGAAATCACACAGTTTTCTTCGAGCCGTGGGTGAGGGTCTCCACCTCCTTCATGAAGCGCAGGCACAGCTCCTCCTGCCACGGCAAGGCCACGCACTGCACGGCCACGGGCATCCCCACGGCTCCTGACACGGCCTGGAAAGTGAAGGACAGGGCTGAGCCAGGGCACCAGGGCACCCAGGTGGGCACAGGACACTGCAGAAAGGGAGGGCAGAGGGATTAACGTGAGAGCATGCAGGGTAGTGACACAGTGGATGCAAACTGCACTATTAAACAAACTCCCACTCTCATTAGGAGATGTAGACACGACAATGTCCCAGACATGTCACTCTGCCACTTGCTAAGACACTCTTTCCCTGCTGACCTCTTTCAGCCTCCTGTCCCAAGGGTCTCCATAGTGCCCTCGGTAGTGCTTCAGCTCTTCTTCATCAGCTCTTGTGACCCTGCTGACCGGCACCACCCCGGCAGGGAAGTTCAGCACGTTGTACAAGTTGGTGTAGGAGGTTGCAGCTGGAAAAGGTCACACAGAGCATGCCAAATGGCAACATTTAATGTGCTGGGCCAGCAATGACCAAGGCAGATGACAATTCGAGTTGCAGGAATTGCAGACTGGAGCTGCTGGCCCTGAAGAGGCAATGAAAATGTGCTGCCTCAAAGGGGCTTTTGATGAGGGGTTTGAGTGCCAGAGAGCAGAGGGTGACCTGTGCCTTCTTCCTGGGGACATTAGGTGTGCTCTGGGAGGGACCAATTCAGAGTCTGCATCTATCTATCTATCTATCTATCTATCTATCTATCTATCTATCTATCTATCTATCTATCTATCTATCTGTCTGTCTATCTATCTGTCTATCTATCTGTCTATCTATCTGTCTGTCTGTCTATCTATCTATCTATCTATCTACCCCTGGGGAAAAATCCCAGCTCTCTTTTCAAGATATTCCCGATGTTCAGTTATGTAACACCACCGTGGGGATTTTGCATCCCAAAAGGTCATTGCTGGAGGGATGGAGGACCCTGACTGCTTGTTAGAAGCTATAAAAACCTGCCTTTTTCTGCAAGTCACATGCAGTGAGCCTTCCTGCTGTTTGCAAAGTCTTGGGAAATGTGAGACAGCTGCATCCACAGCAGCCTGGTCCTGTACCACAGTGTCCTAGAGCTGTCCTCACTGCCACTCTCTGCTGCAGGTGCAGCCCTGGGGCTTTCTGCAGTGCAGACAACGCAAGGAAAATTCACCCCTGAACCACTGGGACACATGGATCACTGATTGCCGCCCCAGAATAACCCAAACATCTGCAGCTCAGATGAGGTGTGGGTGTACGAAGACCCACCCAGAGACCTCTCCTTTGCTTTCTTGTGCAGAGGGAAGAGCGAGCACCACGCGTGGCTTGGGGAATGTCCAAGGGACCCTGGGATGCTGCCCTGCCCACAAACAGCGCCGTGGGTGTGCGCAGAGCCTCCTCAGGGGACATTACCGAAGAGCTTCCCAGCGTAGCCGTGGTTAAAGGCTGGCCCCAGCGCAGGACAAAGGATCACATCCAGCCTCAGCTCCCTCCACTTGGCAATGAATTCAGTGCGGTAAGCCTGGAAGAAAAGGCAGAGGAGATGACAAAAGTGTTGGACAGCAGTGGAAGATCAATGCTGATACATGGGAAAAGGAGGGGAAAAGCCTTCCTGGGTACAACAAAAAAAATTAAGATAAAGTCTGAGCTGTGCTTTGAAAGGGTCAAGGGATTTTGTTCTTCCACTTCAGGTTTCCTGTCAGAATACCATGTGCTGCCCAGACCTAGACATTAATGCTAGGTGTGCATTTCAGAACTGATTTCTTTCAGTATTAACCCAATCCTTTCCATGAACAGCTTTGTTTTAGAATTAAATTTTCATTTAGAATTGAATGGACATCAACAGCAGTTTGTTTAGATGGCTAAAAATTCACATTTCCTGAAAGCTTTGGTTATTCTAGTAGAAGTAGCTAGAAGATATGAACCTAAAATACTTCCACAAAACCTTCTTTCATTCTGCATGAGAATACAGGCAAGGAAAATAATCAGAAAGAGACATTTGGGCAAGTCCCAGGATATCCCCCACAATGCAGGAGACATAGTTTCAGGATTGTACTGCAGCTCCATGGGAGATCCAGATCTGTAGTCTGATTTATCACAGCTTTTCTGAACATCAGGCAATGAATGAATCCATCCTCAAAGAGATGTCCTACTTGGTCTTATCAAACAGACATGGATGGAACCACAGTATGGCTTTTCTGCAGCCATTTTCTGGCTACAGGGACACATCTGTCCCATGGCCCAGCCCTTTCCTGCACAACCCTCACACAGCAAGTTTTCTGTGCAAGTCTTCCACATCTCTCACAAAAGCCCTGGCCTTGGGGCTATTTTTTAGTCTGACCTCAATTTCCACCTGTAGTCTGAGATCCTTCCTGCTGAAAGTTCAACAAATGAGATGTGTTTCCAGGAAATACAGTCAGTGCAGCTAACCTGATTTTTTTTTTTTTTTCTGAGAGAAAAGCTGGTCACTAGCCAAAAGTTTTGAATCAGCTCTTGTTTGCAGTAGATGAAAACATGTGAATATGGTTTCACTGAACTAAAACAATAAAAAACATCTTTGAAGCTATCAAACCTTCTAAAGTGTTTTATTTTTGGCTTTTTTTGGGTGATCTGTTTTTGTTTTGTTTTGGGGCTTTTTGTGTTGTTTTTTAAAATTGTAGCTCTTTTTTGTGGGGGGTTTTTTTGTTGGCTTGTTTGTCTTGGCTTTTTTATATTTATTTGTTGGGTTTGGTTTTCTGTGGGTTTTTTTCCGGGGAGAGGGAGAGGAATCTGTTTTCACCTTAAAAAAACCCCAAGCCCATTTCCTTCCAAACCCTCCCACCAGCCCAGTGACCAGGCAGCTTTTCAGGAGTTTTTCCTCTGCCCTGTAATTTGTCAGAGCAGAGCGCACATCTATGGGGTGGCACTGATGGAGGCTGTGGGGGATATTTCTGCTCGGGGAGGAGTGTGAGGGTGTCCCAGGGAACACAGACCCTGCCCTGTGGGAGGACACCAAAACAGCCTCTTCAGCATTGCAAAACACCCGCTGAAAGAGGATACTCGCTATAAATAGACCGAGGCAGCGGAAAATACCAGAGAGGAGAGGTGCTATTTAAACTCAAGGGCAAAAATAAAATAAGGATAAAGTGGAAGGGAATAAAGAGCACAGGGAATGTGAAGGTTTGCAGACATCAGAGCAGGGAGAAGAGGAGCCAGTCAATAAAACCAAATTGAAGCATAAAACTCGAGTGGTTTAAAAGAGGAACCTGGTCAGTTTTTGTGGCAGCACTGGATGCAGTTGTCCAGGAAAAAGCTTCCTGCCTGAGGTTCCTGATCTGAAATGAGTTCATAAGGAAGCTACCTAAGTCACAGAGTTCACAAACACAATTTTTGACTCCTAATGTCTCTGCTTGATAGTTCAAGCATGGCCTTAGCTCACAACAATAACCCCTAATACCTGAAATGGAGAATTTGCACCAAGAGACAGAAAAGATAAAATGAAGCCTCATCCTTAGTGGATGGTCCTATGCTGATTTTGCTTGGACAATGCAGGGCAAAGGCTGATGATTAATTTTCAACCCCAAGTCCATCCCAGAGTGCAAAACAGTTGCTTAGAAACTTTGGAGATCTGATCTCTCACTACAGTAAGGAAAATAAAATGAAAGTCACATTACCGCCACTGCTCCATGCTGATCCCAGAGGTTTTTGGCAGATCTGGAAGGGTGGCAGAATTAATCAGCTTTGTGACTGTGGCAACAGAAAACAAATGAGAAAATGCCCAGACAGCTTATTTTTATGGTAACTGCATGACCCTTCTGGGAACAAGCAATGGTAGCACCCAGGTGATTCCCCTGGTGCACATGTGCTTGCAGGTACATCAAAAGAGCCAATGTTAGAGTGGGTAAAAATAATTTCTAAATTCATTTGCTACAGTTTGGAGTGGCTGTGCCTCTTTTGGAGGTGCAGGTACCTCACACCACACCGCAGGGGCAGGCAGAGAGCTCTGCTTTAACTGGGCACAGGATGCTCTGAGTACCAACTCAACAGCGCTCCACGGGGTCATCCCAGCTCTGTTCCTCTGTGCATCCCTAAGCTCTGGAGACAACTCGAGGCTGATCAGCCCTGGGTGAGCCAGTGCTGAGCCCAGGTGGAGCAGAGGCAGCACACGCTCGCCTGGCTCAGCCTGTGCCCCCCAGCCCCATGGCAGGGCTTTGCTCAGCCAGCTCTGACCTGCTGGCACTCATCCGAGGACATTCCCTTTCTCCAGAGCCACCTCAGGGTGCCTTACCCCACTCCGCAGAGAGCGCTGAGATCCCGGGCGATTCGTGGGTACTTTCGGAGGGAAAAATACAGGATTAGGCAACAATAATGCAGCTGAAATTGTTCTCTACCCTTCTGATATTTTTTCTGTGACTGCATTTGGGCATGCATCTTGTCCTAGCAGAGGTGGCTCTGAAGAACAGGCCAGTTCCAGTGAAGTGGGTTTACTCCCACATTAATTTATATATTTAATCACAACAACTCATACAAATAAAGCTCTAGATCACACTACTAGTCCTGGAGAGCATCTTCTGGATGTGGGAATGCTGTTCAGATCCTTGCTGGTGATATTCTCCTGGAGCTCATTGCTGGATGAGCTCTATGGCTCACAGGTTTCCTGGGGAAGGATCATGTTTCAGCCTCCCCACACAAAACTCCCACAAAAGGCTGTCAGACTCACTTGATAAGTTCAGGCTGGGTTTAGGGATTAAATATATTTCACTATGAAGCCATCAGGCACTTCACATGAAGCAGCAAAGCATTCCTGGGTGGTACAACTTACCTCCGTGCCCAAGGAAACCTCCCCACCTTGCAGATTTCCTATAGCACAGGTGAGACACATCCACACACTTACTGTGGGTTTCAAAATGACAGCCAAGATCCTTTTCAGCAGAGCAGGAAGCCTGTAAGTATTGAGCTGGGATTTCAGGTTGGGATCCACGATGTCTCCTTTGCTGGAAGCGCAGAGAGTGAATCAGTCAGGACAAGTCACAACAACAGCGACAGCAGTGCTGCTTCCGAGGCAGGTTTGGCTTGGAGGGGAGCTGCTAGAAGAACAAAACCTGCCTGTTCCGATGGAAAACCCTGAACAGAAGATGCTGAGGGGTAAATGCACATTGCAGAAGTTACAGATAAATCAGTAATTTACTGCTTGTGTCATCGGGGCCATGCAAGTTCTGGAGAGCTTTGCAGTGGTGCAAAGCACAACTGTGGGCGTGCTGAGGTGAGAGAATGGCTGGGTGGGCACCCACCACGTAAGCTGTGCGTGTACTGGCTGCTGCTTGTGCTAAATCCATCCTGCCAGAAACTGCTCCTCCGCTGCTCCTTATTCAGGAGCTGATTCCTTATTCCTTATAAATGCCGTGGGTGCAGCCACCGGCCCCACAGTTCGGGGTTTCACAGCCCACCCCACGATGGGATTTTACTCACAAGCAGTCCACCAGGTGGGAGGCCCCATCCGAGAAAATCCCTCTGGTGAACAGCTCATCCACCACATAGTCAATCTTGGGCGGTGCAAAGGGAACGAGCTGCAAGAAAACCATCCCTGTCCAAGAGGCAGCAAAGGGGAATGGCTCACAGAGCCCTCTGTGAGCCTCTCTGCCTCACCAGTGATCACCAGAGCTCAGCGGGAAGTGGTGGGAGATTTACTCTCTCCTTGGCTGCTGTAGGACAGCAAGATCTCATTCTCATCTGCCTGCTCTCCTTTCCTGTTGGTCCCGTCCAAGGCATTAACACAAATTGGGACCTGGAACACACTCCACTCCTCCACAAGTTAGAAAATTATTGGAAACTACAAACCACCCATTTTTATTTTTTAAAATTAGTTTGCATCATTGGAACAGTTCCCATATAGAAATCTTCACTGGTCAAACCACAGAAAAATGTAGGCTAAAAAAAGACTCTGGAGGGTCAATTGCTCCAGCTCCTTCCCACTTGCCCACTAAGAAATCTGTAAGCTGTGTTTAACAGCTGAGGGATCATGGAAACTGTTATGAGTTTGATATTTATGGGAACACCGAACATGATAGAAAAAATAGTACTTGGAGTGACTTGGAGGTATCTGAACGTAATTATGACGTCTGCTAAGACGGAAATACAAGCAAGATCACTTCAGTTTAGAAAACAAGCTGTTGCATTTGCCTTTCTCTTTTATGGGGAGCAAAAGCAGAGATGGAAAGTGATTTGCCCAGACTGTGTAAGGAGCAGGGTAACAGCTCCAGGCAACCACAGGCATGCAAACCCACCGTGTGCCCTGCGTCCTGGAGGAGCTTCCTGGTGTGCTGGACAGCCCTTTTCATGCTGGGCGAGGGCTGGAAGTAACCATCTCCTTCATAATAGCCGATGCGGAGAGGCTTTGAGCTGCTGTAAACCTGTGAGAAGAGGAGCGTGATTTGCACCCAGGAGAAAAACGAGATTGGGCTGTCCCCAGGGCTCAGGGAGGCAGCAGCTGAGGTCTCCTGGGTGGGGGGAATGATGGGAGAAACAGGGCTGGTGCAAAGCAGTGCTGTCCAGAACACAGGTCTGCAGAAGTGGTCCTTGGTATGGTCCTTGTGACAGCACCTCGTGCCTGCCAGCCCTGCTGTGCAGCTGCTTCTTGGGGTCACTCCCGCTGGGGGTCCTCTGTCCATGAGGATGTGTGCTCCCCTGGGTCCTTTGCTGTCTTGGGACGTAAAACCAGATAGGAATCTCCCAAGATCCCGGCATGGGACTGCCTCTGAGCCTTACCTCGTCATCGAAGGGGATGGGGGACACGGAGGGGTCCAGCCGGAACATCTCCGGGCACAGCAATGCCTTCATGCACAGGGCCAGGCTGTCCACGTCCCTCGCCATGGGGCCCAGCATCCCTGTCACTGCGGGCACAAAGGGCTGTCATTGCAGCCAGGTGGGCTGCTGCTGTCAGGGTTACTGCGAGGGCTCCAGCACGGGGGAGTTTCAGGTCAGGGAGTAGGAATGCGGAATGGGTGTAATGTCATGGAGGTCCAGCAGGGAGGATCTGTCAGCCTCATGAGCCTAATGACCTTGTGGGCCAGGCTTCTGCAGGCACAAGGAGGGAGGGCTGCAGCCTTGCTGCCATCCCAGCCCTTTGGGATGCTCATCTCACACCTCTACTGCTGCTCAATGCATTGCCTGATCCCATTCCATCACCGCACTGATTCCATCCTGCTGAGGTTCAGCCGCCCCCCAGAACAGAGTGAATGGCACAAAAAGGTCAGAACACAAGGCTGTTTGAGTCGGTCACTGCTTTGGCTAGCCATGAGGCACAGAGCTGAGCGAGCACACTCGCTGCCATTTCAGCAGCAGGGGATGTAAGAGGCGAAGGTTTGATGTAGAAACATCATCTGGATGACACAGTAATATATCATCATGGACTTACCTGATTGCATTCCTATGAGAGGAGAGACGACTCCCTGCTTGCTGGGAACACAAAGGGAGAAGCAGATTAGCAGTAGCTCTGGCTGGAGGGCAGGTCACCACACTGAGCTCCAAACTTGCCATCTGCCTCCAGTCAAAACTAGGGGGGCACAAGTTCCTGTGAAGACTTGACCCTTCCTAGGCTAGGAAGGGTTACATGGTCTGTAAGCTGCTAGGGACAGCATTTATCATCTTTTTCCCTGCTGCAACTTATTCCTTATCTATGGACAAACCCCCTCTGATAAACAGAAAACTCTCACAAGCGAAGCAAGGGCTGGCAAACATCTGAAAAGGAGATCATCCTGTAGTACTTGCTTTCAGCGTCTTGGCCAGGGCTATTAAAAACTGAATGAGTCTTTGTTGTGATAACAGCTTGAAGTCATCTTGTGTCATTAATAGGGCAAGTTCAATGCTGACTTAACCCTGGAGGAAACCATGGACACTCCTGCAATGTTTGATGCACTGTGGGGAACAACTTGCCATCTCCACAGTGGGTGGAAGAAGAAGATGGAAGTGGGGATGTACCTGATCCTGTTGCCTGTGGGTTTGAGGCCACAGAGCCCGCAGAAGCTGGAGGGCAGGCGGATGCTGCCAGCCACATCAGAGCCGATGCCCAGGATGGAGCCTCCCCCTGCGATCAGAGCTCCCTCCCCTCCTGAGGAGCCCCCGGGGCTCTTCTGGTGGTTGAGAGGGTTTAGCGTCTGGCCAAAGATGAGGTTGCTGCAGTCGTAGCTGGGGAGAGGAAGATCAACAGGTGAGTGAGGCACTTCTGCCCCTGTGGTTTATGCAAACCATAAATACAGGGCGTAGAGCGCCCAGGCAGGAGTGAGTGTAGAATTAATCCCTGCAGGTAGAATCAGCATGAAGCAGATTTGTGACAGCTAAATTTAAGAAGGAAGAGGCATCAAATACAAGAGAAATAATTTTAGATTGCAGTAAGAAGGCAATTAACATGTGTGATTAGCTTGGATAGTGAGAGCTACTTGTCAGAGTGTTTCCGTGAAGGCAAACATGCCATTACTTTATCATCGTCTGCGGGATGTTGGTTTTCACAAAGGGGATTCCCCCCTGGTGCTTTAGAACCTGGACAATGACGCTGTCTTCTTCCTTCACTTGGCCCAGAAATTTCACCATCCCTCCAGAGGAGATGTGGCCCTTGGGGTTGGGAAACAAATCTCGTTAGGTGCAGGAGAGATGCTGTTTGGAGCTGCGACAATAACAGACCTAAGTCGTGATGCCTCTTGTGACAAAGTTCCCACCTAACTTTTCTCAGAGGCAGAAGAGGACCTGACTATCCCATGGAAAACCAGACCAGAACAGGTCAGAAATTTCTGCAGAAACCAAAATTTACATGATGAGAAAGGCAGGTTTGCTGGCTTCACAATATTGGATCCAGAACATCCTTGTCTGAGGGAACTCTTATCCAGTCCTGATGAGGATGGGACATCCTGGGCTGCTCCGAGCCCCAAGGCAAAAAGCAGAGGAACTGGGGATGTACCTTGCAGTTAATGTGGTCCTTGATGCTGATGGGAACGCCATAGAGCAGCCCTTTCTCCTTTTTCTTCTTCAGTTTCTGGAGCTGATCCTCACATCCATGAATGAAGTCTGTCACACAGTTCACCTCCTGATTCACCTCCAGAGCCTCTCCAGAACAGAGAAGAGCAGCAAGACAGATGAATGGATGGAAGGAGACATTAGATATTGAGCTTTCCAGGTGAATTTCAAGCTCAAAACTTCAGCAATCATTATTCAGATCTTGTCCATAAACTTTAGATGTTTCTTTCTGAGGTGTTTTTCTGCCCTGGTTCTCTGTCCTGCTTATTTGCCCATCGGCCACCCTTCAGGCATCACAGTACTGACAAATTGTAATGCTCAGCATTGATGATTTCTAATTTGAAAATCCCATTGCAGGAGAGCCCTGCAGCATCTCTGCCATGCTGGAGGTGTCACTCACTTTGTCCATGTAGGAGCAGAGAACACTTTCTGGGGACAGGGACCCCTCCTTCAGCTTCTCTGCCAGCTCCACCATTGTCAGTGAGAGGATGTGAGAGGTCTGAGTGCCTGGGTTCTGCAAAGGATGGAAAATTGGGTACAGAGGGAAGGAAAAGACAGAATAGGTTGGTTGAGGCTGCAAATACCCAATTCTAACATCTGCCCAGCAATCACCTTGAAGGGAAAGTTTTAGGAGACATGCCCTGTAGACATGCAGACCTCCCACAGAGCACTGTGTGTGCTGGAGTGGGGAATTTGCTGACGGGGAATTTGCTGAGTCTTAGTTCATAAAACCAGAACCAAAACAGGCAGAAAACTGCACCTTGACTGGAGAGTTGCACGAACCTGTAAGAGTGGTTTGACCTGTCTCTGTTTACTCTCCTACAGGCCTTCACTCCCCTTCTAACTCTAACTCACTGAATAGCAGTCCAACGAGCTAAAGTTTTACAAATTTATCATTAACATGATAAAAAAAAAAGTGTGTGGGCTGTTTGAAACCTCCCCTCCAAGAAAAGGATAGCAGGAGGTATTTCTCATGTGTTTAAGACAAATCCCAATTCCAAGGGCCTGACCTCCTAAAATCCAGGTGCTTCTTTACCTGGGCATGGGCAGGAGGAAATAGATTTTGGTCACTGATATGCCGATGTTGGAGGGATGTGAATCCCCCCGTACTTTGAGGATGATGGAGCAGACAGGTCCCCACGGAGAGGCAGAGATAGGAGGATGGGAGAGGAAAGGTTTGGCAGTAGGGAGAGATGAGGAGAATGGACACCGAGGGTGATCTGACTGAGAGGGTCCCGAGCGCCAATCTTTCTTTCATCCCCAGGATTTCCTCAGTGGGTGTGTATTGAGAAATACTTAATTTACACTGTCCTTTATGGGAGGGCCTTTTCAGACAATGGAGGGTGATGACCCTCAAAAAACTTAGGGTTGGTGATGCTCCAAAGGTGCACATGCCCCAACCACTGTTCACAGAGGGATTGATCAGAGCTCCCCCATTTCTTTGGCTATCCAAAATATAATCCCTTCCTCCCATATACCCCAAATTTACCTCTTGCTTAAGCCTGCGAGCTGTATTCTCCATCCTCTCCAGGGCCAGATCCCGAGACCTCCTTGCCTCCTCCATCTTCTGCAGGACCTGCCTCTGTCCCAGCCATTTCAGAAGCACCACGGCTGCAGCTGAGCTGCAGAGCAGAGCTGAGAGGATGCGAGGATCTCCCCAGGATGGATCCAGGACCTGCCACCGTCGCTCTTGGGTAATGATTTCTCTCTTTAAAGTCCAGCTGCAGACACCTGGCTCTCCCACCTTCTCCTCGGAGGCTCTGCGCTCGCCTGCTGTGCAGGATCAGCTCTGAATCAGAGCTGCTTTAACAAAGTCCAGGAATGGACTTTCCAGACCGTGGACTTTGAAAGGGTCTGGCTGCTGGAGCAGCATTGTGGGTCAGGCTGCAAAGCAGTGTGCTCAGCTCACTCCGTTTGGGGGTTTCCCCAGGGTGGGGGTGTCCCCAAGGCCGTGTCCCCCCTGCCAGTGGCTGCTGCAGTACCTGGCTGTGCACAGAGCGCAGTGCCAGCAATGCCCAGCTCTGGGCTAGCCCTACTACACCCACGTGTAGTAATTAATTAACACTTATGCCCAGAGGTGCTCAGCCATCATCCCTGTCCCTCAGGCAACATCACCTGCAGTGCTTTCAGCCTGGGAAAAAATGTAGTTCTGCTTGTCCTGGGGAATCTCATGCTGGAGAAAAACTGTCCCTGTAGAGAGGTGGGAGCTCAGGAGTTTCAAGAGTATGAAGGTGCAAGAGTGACTCTGAAAATGCAGTGTGGAACTATCTGAAGATGCCTTCAAGGACTGTGACTGCTCTGTATCATTTCCAAGCCAAGCCCCTTTGAAAAGCATTTTGGCAGCCTAGATCAGCAGGTGAGCATTTTTGGGAAATCCCCTGTGGCGGATCCAGAGTCCTTCTGCTCTCCTGTTTCTAACCCATCCTCCAGCCAGCAGAATGCAAAGGAGCTGGACCATGTCATCTTACCAGGTGCCCCTTGCCACGAGGGAAGGGACAGGGGATGCCTCTGAGAGCTCATAGCCAAGGTGCAAGGCAACCCCCCTGTGTCTGGAGAGACGCTAGCTCTGCTCCAGGCAGCAGGGCAGCACAGCTTGTAGGGGACAGCTGCCCGGGAAACCACTGCTCTCTGGGAGAGGTCTGGCTTGGGGACCGAAGCCAGTGGCCATGTGCTGTATCATGTTACCTTCTTGCCTGTTACAGACATGTCCCATGGGATCATTCCCCTGGCAGCAGGGAGAAAGCTTGGGGAAGACACGAGACCTTGCAGGGAAACTGCTCACCAGAAAACTCAGGAGGATCTTCCCTGTTTGGACAGGGTGGGCACCAAAATGGGCCAAACAATTCAGTGCGGAGGTCACCAACCTCTCCCCACTGACTTGTCGTCATTGCCCCATCCCAGCCTGAAGTGCTTCAGTGCTGCCAGTCACACCAACCTCTCGCTGCCCAGGCTGGGCTGGGAGCAGCCTGCAGCTGGCCCTTGTGGCAGCCTGAAGTCCCCAAAGCCACCCAGCAGCTCTGGCCCTGCCTGGTGCACTGTCATGGTTATGTGTGTGGCTTGCTTGGAGGGCTTAGCTCAGGACATCCAGTGAGGAATAATCACAGGTTCAGGCTCACTGGTGGCTCCACGGCTTGGACTCCTGCACCCTGCCCACCTCCAGGCCAGGCAGAGAGTGGTGAAACCAACAGTGATGTGCTTGGCTCTGGGAGCAGGGGTGCAGGTGGCACCGCCTTTCCTGGGACAAGTCTTCCAGGCTTGAATTTTAGATCAGATAGCCCCATCCAGCATTTTTTGTGTGGGAAGAAAGCACCTGTAACCCCACCCAGGCTCTTCTGGGCTTGGCTTTACATAGCATTCAGTCATGGGATGCTTGGAGGTCCCTCCCTCCTGTTTTGAAAGCCTGCTGCTAAAGAATGGGGGTCCTTGGGGGCTGCTTTCTCCTTGGCTAACACTAATATAAACACTAACGATAAACATGAACGGTAAACGCTATCCCAGCCCTTGAAAAGACTGCATGCTTTTGCACAGTTCTGGTTTAAACTACAATAATACACTAAAATCCCAAACATTAATCCTGCCAGAGGTTTGTTACAATCTGCTTTTGACACTCCCGCATTGGGAAAACACTTTGGCAGTGTGGTATTCCTTTCTGGAACAGCCTTGCAAGCCTGCCAGGAGCAGCCAGTGCTGCCAATCCCAGCAACAGCGGCTGCCAGTGGCTGGAAAACCCTGCTGGAAAACCTGGCATGGGCCAAATGGGAGGAGAAGGTGCACAGGGCAGGCTGTCCATCCATCCGACCCTGGCACGCTGCTCGATACAGGCCTCGAACTGAAAGGGGAGGATTTAGATAAGATACAGGAAGAAATTCTTTCACTGGGGGTGGTGAGGCCCTGGCAGAGGTTGCCCAGAGAAGCTGCAGATGCCTCATTCCTGGCAGTGCTCAAGACCAGGCTGGGTGAGGCTCTGGGACACCTGGTCCAGAGCAGAAGGTGTCCCTGCCCATGGAAGGGAATTGGGACGAGATGATCTCCAAGGCCCTTTCCAACTCCAACTATTTTGTGATTCCATGATTCCTCCTTCGTGCTGTGCAGGGTGCCAGCAGCCCTGTGCGGTGGGAAGTGGGCCAGCTCCCTCCCTGCTTGCCAGACTCTGCACACAGGCTCAGCATTCCCTTCTGATTGCTTGTCTCTGCTAGGGAAAACGCCAGATTTCATCCTCAGGGAGCTGAGAACAGAGGGGAAAATCCCTGCTTCTACAGCACTCCAAGTAGCAGTCTGAGCATCTCAGACAAAACCAGTTCCCCCAGTTCCCAGTTTCCACATTTTTAAGAGAAAGATCATGTTCTTGTATTTCCCTGCGGTGATTAAAATCCACCCCAACCCCACACACAAACACAGACTTGAAATAACAGACTCAGATTAATAAAAAGTACTGTATTAGGACAATGATTGGAAAAGCTCCATCCCATCAGAGCTCGCCTCGCTCTCCCCTTGCCCCCAAAGCCAGCAGCAAGCCCAGCCATCACTGCATCCCCAGAGGGGAACAAGAGTCCTGTGGGTCAGACCAAAGGACAACCCACGCTGGTGTTTGCTGGGATCCTGCTCCGGCTGAGTGCCTGGGGCTCAGAAGAAATTGTTTTTCTTGAGGCTGAGGGTCTCCACCTCCTTCATGAAGCGCAGGCACAGCTCCTCCTGCCATGGCAAGGCCACGCACTGCACAGCCACGGGCATCCCCACACCGCCGCGGAAAGCCTGCGGCACAGAGAGCGGAGAGGGCTCGGGGGTGTCCAGGAGATGGGATGGGATGGGATGGGGTGGGATGGGTTGGGATGGGATGGGATGGGATGCAGACAGGGAGCAGGGGAGCNGGAGATGGGATGGGATGGGATGGGGTGGGAGGGGTTGGGATGGGATGGGATGGGATGGGGGAGCTCGTGCCCCCGGAGAACCTGGCACCACTCACCTTCGCCAGGGTGCGGTCCCACCAGTCCTGGTAGTATCCCTTGTAGCCCTTCAGCTCCTCCTCGTCCTCCTCCGTCACCAGTGTGACAGGGACCACGCCAGCAGGGAAGTCCAGGGCATTGTAAAGCATGGTGTAGCTGACTGCCACTGCGGGAGAGGGGCAGCTTGCAGTGCCAGCCTGCCCAGGAACAGCCCTCACCCCGCTCTGTGTGCGGGATTCCAGCTAATGGGGTACTGGCACTGGGAACTCAGGGGCTGAGGGATGGGAATCAGCCCTGTGGTCCCCATACACGGGGGGGTGTGAGGGGAGGGGGAATGCTGCTCATGAACGTTGGCACAGTGCCACAGAAAGGCCCTGCTGTCTCCTACCTGAGAGCTTGGCAGGGTAGCCGATGCCGAGAGCCGGGCCCAGCATGGGACAAAGCATGACGTCCAGATTGAGCTTCTTCCACTGGGCAATGAACTGGTGGCAGAAGTCCTGAGGAGGAAATGTGTGGTCAGTGGGGTGGATGTACTGCCCCACAGCTGCCAGGGCATCCAGCTGGGCTCTTGGCCCTTCCCTGGGAGCAGACAACTGGCCTAATACTGCCAAAATCCAGCAACTCCTTGCCACCTGGACAATATTCCTTTCAGCTTACAAAGCACCCTCTCCCTGGTAAAGGTGAGGAAAGACTGAGTGCACATGGTGATGTGGGACATGGGCATGGCGCTTTGGAAAACCAGAAGGGAAATAAAGGCAAGTCTGATGACCTACATTTTTATATGTAGGTGTCAAAAATTCAGGTCTGATTTGACATCATGAACTTGCCTATGTGTTGTCCTAATCTTTAAGTATGCTGAGAGCTTGCACACCCCAAGTGGGATCTGTTGAGGAGTGACGCGTTCCCACCTTACATCACCAGTGACCCGATCATCTCCTAACCTCAGTGGGTGCTGAATCTGCCTCTTCCCAAAGAGAAATCAAACCACAATCAAACCACAAACTGCAATACTTTACCTCGATTTCATGATGAAGACTCCAGACTTCATCCACTGTGCTGTAAAAGGAAACGTACCCAATGAAAGGCATAATTCCTTGTGCATACACCTTTTTTCTGCTTTATGGGGTCCAAACCTCTTGGCATGATGGATACATAAACCAGAGCTCAAGCCAACATCATATTGCTCTTACTAAGCAAAAGGCTGTAACCCCTGCTCTCATTCCCACCCTCAATACTGGAACAGTTTTCCAAACCCAGCAGGGTTACAGTGTTGACACAAACTGCTCTCCATTTGTTCCCACCCCAGTGTTTTCTGCCCTGCATTCTCTCAGACACATGCAGCTGCAGCAGCATAAATAATGCAGCAAACACTGCTGCAAAACAAATCTTCACACATTTGCTCAGGCTCAGATTTACTCACTTTTCTTTCATACTTCTTATGATACTTGAAAGTCGAGGCACCTGAGAAGGTGAAAAAAAAACCAAAAAGGAAAATAACTTATATGAATCCCAGCTCTGTCCTCTGAGACAGCTCAGTCACAAATACGAGCTGTTTACTCAGTGTTCAGGCAGGATTTGTGGATTTTCCCAAAGAGGGGAGGGAAGGAACAGAAACAGCATCACTCCAGTTCGGAGATGTGTCTGAGCACAGCCAGGAAGCAATGCCTGGAGACTTCTCTATGAGAAAGCCTTATTGCAACACAAGAAAAGTTATTCACCACTGTCAACTGCTCAACTCTGTCTACACTAGAAAGAAATGGACCTTACGAAAGGTTTGGCAATCCAGCAGAGGAGAGTTTTCAGCCAGTGCGGTGCCTTTGCCACCCAGAAGAACATTCCTGTGCCGCCCTTCTCCATCTCCCCTTTGCTGAAAGGGAAAAGGGGGGTTTAGCTGAGCAGAAATGGGAAGCAATCACAGTAGATCTGCTTTTCCCAGGCCATCCCCTCTGAACAGCCTAAGTGACAAAAAGATCTGCTGCCTGTACCCAGAGGCCAGCCAGACCCCAGGGAGAATTTTTACAGACAGGCACCAATCCCAACAAACCATTCCAGGCCATACTCACAATTTCCTGACAAAGGAGCTGCCTCCATCTGCAAACATTCCCCTGACGCAGTAGTTAAAGATCACGTAGTCCACATTTGTGAGCTCAAAGGGCACCAGCTGGAAGGACAACGGTGGAAGGTATTAGTGGCACAGGCGCTGTGTGGGAAAACCCACTGAGGCCTTGAAACAGGTTGAGCCGGGCTGAGGATTTCCTGACAAGCCCTCAGGAAAACCTCCATCCTTCCCTGAAAACAATGTTTTCCCTTTGAGCAACAACTGATGAGTCAAAAGAGACAGGATGGGCTTGTCCCCCTGTCCAAGCAACCCAAGGCTCCTACCGTGTGGCCAGCCTCCTCCAAGAGCTGCTTGGTCTCGCGGACGGCGCGTCTCATGGCCGGGCTGGGCATGGTGAAGAAATCGGTTTCGTAGTAGCCTATGCGGAGGGGTTTTGTGCTGGAATACACCTGCGGGGAGAGGGAGGTGCCAGCTGGGAGGGTGCCAGTGGAGCCAGCAGCACACCCACGCCATGGGGCAAGCCTGGAAAGCAGCACTTGCTTTGTCCAGATGCCTGCCCATGGGTCAGGCGTTTTCAGCCTGCACTCCCCCCAGAGACCCCCGACCCCTTGGAGGTTCTGTACCTCTTCGTTGAAGGGGAGGGGTGGCACTGTGCTGTCCAGGCTGAACATGTCCTCACTCAGGAGCGCTCGCAGGCACAGCGCCAGGCTGTCCACGTCTTTTGCCAGCGGTCCCACTGCTGCAGCCACTGCAAGAGACCACAGCATCCATGGCTGAGGGTGTTTTAAGGGCATGTTCTGCAAAACCACGGCCTCTTGGCATTGCTTCAGCTTAGTCTAGTGTTGTTGGCAACAGTTCCTCTTTAAGAACTGGGCAGGGGATGCCCACAAGTGTCATCCCAGCAGCAGGTCCATCATTACGGACCCAGAGGTGTTACCATCAATATCCGCCCTGGCGTCCCCATTTCATGACTCACAAAAAAATAAACAAAAAGCTTTGTCAATCATGATATGAAGATAACATCAGACACCCCCTTTGACTGCTAATCCCATCTCCAGTGGCAGACAAGGCCACACCCTGTGGGTAACAGGTTGTATTGTGGTTTATCCTATACAAACTGCTCCTCCCAGTTTATGTGTATTTCAGCTTCTCAGAAATCACGGTATGAGGGCAGCTCTCTGAAAAAGTCCCTGAAGGGGAACCTGCTTCTCTCTAAAGGTGATGGAGAAAGCCCCCATCACCAGCTGAGGATCCTTCCCACCCTGCCCTGCTGCTGGGGGACAGACATCAATTCCTACCTGCCTTCTGCCCAACGACTCCAGCCATTACTCCTCTTTTGCTGTAAAGAAAAAAGACACATAAAACGCAGCAGCTGAGTTGTTTCGTTAATGGGAAAGACTTTAAGCAGTAGTGAGTATTAATTAAAACTGCAGAAATGAAGGTTGGCAGAGGGAAGAGCTGAGGGGAAGCCCAAGAGAGACTCAGCCTAGGCCTGATAGATTTCAGCCCGGTCAGTCAGGAATAACCATCCCCTTAGCATGCAGATGAAGAGGTTTCCCCACCTCCATTCTGGCAGGAACCTCCATATAGGCCTCAGAAATTGCCCAGGATGGATAAACGAGCCCTTCCCAGCTCCTCCCAAGTTTCCCTTGCCCACAGGAGCAGGATCATCCAGCACAGTGGTTGGTAGGGTGGGTCTCACCCAGAGATGTTGCTGCATTTCTCACAGTACCTGAGTCTGTTCCCAGTGGGTTTGATTGCACAGACACCACAGAAGGCAGCAGGAAAGCGTAGGCTCCCTCCTACATCTGTCCCAATGCCCAAGATGGACCCACCACCTCCAACAAGTGCCCCTTCTCCACCAGAGGAGCCTCCGGGGGTTCTGGTGTAGAGCAGAGGGTTGCGCGTCTGACCAAAGAGTAAATTCTTGCAGTCATAACTGAAGGGAGAAAGAGATTGCAAATGAGGAATGCAGGTATCTGCTGCTGGGGAGCCCTGGCACTACAAAAAGACCCTGAGCAGGCAATCAGGTAGTTCACTAATTGTTAAATTGACATCACTTAGTGTGAGGGAGGTTCTCACCAGCCTTTTCCTGGTGGTCCCAGGACCTGAATTCACTGACAGCTAATTGCAGTGTCATTACGCCTGTCCCAAAGAGAACCTCTGGCAGCACAAATACATCAATCCTCCTCAAAAGTCTCCCTGTTCAGGTAGTCCCGAGCGCCACAGGACTCCCAAAGCTAAGCCCCTACTTGAGACCAGGCCAAATGCCAACTGCAGAGATATTTGACACTGGACTTCCCCAGAACATGGTGCAAAATCTGATAATCCCTGGGGTAACCTCTCTGTGTGGCTTTTTTGAACCATGGCAGTTGTTGCCACATCACCTTAAGGAAGGCATTTCACAGGGCTTGGGCAATGGTCACCCACAGAGGAGCTTTGCCAGAGCTCACTTGGCAGGACACAGGGACAACAGCAGGGTGGCTGTCCAGCAGAGCACACCTGAGCTCACCCTATATCAATGACACCAAGAGTGGTCCTGCCAGATACAGCAGGAGGTTTGGGGGCAGAATAATTTGAGGCTGTTATCTTAACTAGCTTCCCCTTCCATAAATATGTGTTTGTACTGCAGGGTTAATAGGATCATCTCAGAGGTTAATTTAAAAAAAAGATGAAAAGAAAAGTGATTTAAAAACACAAGACAGAATGGCAACAGTTTCTCTCCTCTCCTCCACCTCTTCTGCTTTTTTATTTCATTTGGAACTAGAGTTAGTTTTCATCCTCAGTGTAAATGTGTTTACTTTTTAAAGTTAAACTAGTAGGCACAAAGAATGGGGACCAGGTGTTGTTATATAAAAAGAAGTGGGAAATGAGAATGAGACTGGACAGAAACCCTCCCTTGAGAAGAGGAAGGGAGCACTGCTGCTATGCTGAGGGAATGGAGCACCCACCTACCTGATGAGGGACTGGGGAACATTGGTTTTGACAAATGGAATTGCCCCCTGTCTCTTGAGCACCTGCACCACCACGCTGTCCTCTGCTGCGGGTTTATTGATGTTTTTTATGAACCCCAGTGTGGAATCATGACCCTGGGAACACAGGACAATGAGGTTTTCAGATGGAGGACTGCAATTCCCCCTGGCCCCATACTTTTATCTGTACATTTAAGCACATACGTGCACCTCCAACAACGCACCCATCACACACGCGTTGCATGGTGTATTGATGGTAAATCTGCCCAGCCTTTCCTGGTGGTTCTCATGGGAGACAAGCAGCAAAGCCCCTCTCCTGCTCAGGCAGCCCATCCCACATCAGCCATGACAAAGTCAAGCCAAGTGCTGAGCTCAAAGCTCCCCCCGCCACCAAACTTCAACCCACAGGCATTTTGGGAGACACATGGAATTGTGCTGGTGGTACCTGGCAGTCGATGGAGTCTTTGATGCTGACTGGCACCCCATAGAGCAGACCTTGCTCTTCCTTCCCCACCAGCTTGGCCTTCCGGAGCTGGGCCTCGCTTTCCTGAAGAAACTCTGTGATGCAGTTGGTTTCTATGGCGAGTTGGAGGGCCTTGGGGAAAGCAGGCAAAGCCCACAGGTGTGTCACAGCCTGCAGGACTGCACAGGGACCTTCTGTTCTGCAAAGGAAGCCTGACTCTTCCCCCTTTCCCACCTCCCCATCTGCACAGTTGGTATCAAGGCAGCCCTTCCTGCTACTTTTCAAGCCATTTTCATGCCAAACTCCAAAATTATTTCTGGACACAGTGGGGCCTTAGCGCCTGCTTGTGAGTGATGAAGGGACGCACTCAGCTCAGATAAATACTATGGACTATTCTCTTGTTTGAGCTTCTGGGGTGGCATAAATGATAATCCCAAAGAGGGAACTCAGAAAGTGATCAGAACATTATGGCAAAAGTAGAGAATGAACACGAACACTGAGTTTTTGAGGCTTAACCACCCATTTGGAGATGGAGGGGAAACAACAGCAGCACTCTGCAACTTCCCTACAGGTATACCTGCCCTAGGGAAGGTGTGGGCTCCCCCGGGAAGATACAGCCTCTGCAGATGCTGCTTGCTGCTCCTTTTTCCTCCAAAGCAAGCTGAGAGCTATGGTAGCCAGGTGTCCAGCTCTCTAATCACTCATAGAAAAGCACACAAGGGCCCATCCAGTACCAGCAACCTGTGACAGCTCAGCAGCATTGAGCCCTTGTGCTGGACTTCTCCCAAAAAAAGCCAGCCCCACCATGGGTGATAACCTGCCCCGCCGCCCTTGCTCCTCACCTTGCCCACATAGGCATAGAAGACGTGGTCCAGAGGGAGGGAGCCATCTCGGAGTTTCCTGGAGAGCTCCGGCAAAGGCAGAGAGAGGATGGAGGCCACGTTCACGGAAGGATGCTACGGGAAAGGTTGAACAGGCAATGACACACCTCTACTTCAGCTGATGGTTTCCTCCTTTCTCCTGGGTTCCCTCTGTAACTCACCCAAAAAATATCTGCCATTTAGTCACTGAAGGTAGGATCTGCCCCAAGACCACATCCTGCTCTCCCTGACACCAGTGATCATGGTGTGAAACCCTCAAGGCCAGTACTAGCCCGGGCTTTCTCAGCCTTCCTTCCTGTTCACATCAGTCACACCAAGCACCTGCTAATTTAGACAAAGCCTTTCATGTAGCCTTGTTCAGACAGGTCATGGCTGGGCCTGGGGGAATGTCTTAGTGCAATGCTTTTGCTGAATTGCAGTGGGAGTTGTCATCATGGTTATATACATTGCTCCATCAAGGAATGAAACCAGACTTGGACTCAGCTCTTCTGCTGGCACCACCGAGATATTTGCACAGGGAAGCGCAAAAACCAGGGAGCCCCTCGGCTGGCAGTTTTTGGGTCAGCAGAGATTTCTTCACCACCGACTAAACACCATGAAAAACATACGGAACCTCACGCCTGCAGCTGGACTCTGAACCGGAGCGAGTCTGCTCCAGCCCGAGGCCGGGCTGCCTGCCGGGATCGCGGGGCATCGCATCCCTGCCTGCGGCTGCGGCTGCACTTTGGCCTCTGCTGATAAGACATCGCCGGTCGCCTCTTCCTGCTGCCTCCTCACCCAGCCCGAGCCTCCCAGCACGGCGATGGGGCCGGGAAGCTTTCAGACAGGGCTTTTCCCTTCCTCCCTGCCTGTGACTGTCACCCCGTTATCCCCCAGGTAGCGCTTCCTCGCCATCCCCGCGACAGCAGCGATCGCTGCGATGCTGAGGGGAACACGCACACACTGACTTAGAAAGGGAAAACAATAACACCACATCGCCGTGGGTCCATATTAGGAGCCGGGAGAGCACCTGACAGCCGGGCGGGCAGCTGTCCAGGCACGGGGTGCGCGATGGGGAGGGGGCCCAGGTGAGCAGCCCCCGCCGCGGGGATGGAGCGGGCCCCGCAGCTGCCGGCGCTCACCTGCTCCCGAAAGCGCCGCGCCACCGCCTCCATCCGCACCAGGCTGCGCTCCTGCCGATCCTGCGCCGCCGCCACCTTCCTCCAGAGCCCCCGGCGCCGGNGGCTCAGGACCCCGGCGGCAGCGGAGCCCGGCGCGGCCGCACCCCGCTCCGCTCCGCTCCGCTCCGCCCGCACCCGCCGAGGGCACCCGCCCGCCGCCCGTGGGCAGAGCGAGGCAAAACCTGGGCGGGATTCCGAGCCGGACAGGGATTTAACCGGTTTGCTGCCGGGCGAGCGCGGCGCGGGCGGGCAGGGGGAGGTTCGGGAGCAGGAAAAGCTGCTGGGTGACAGCTCGCCCCTCCCTGTGCTGGGTGGGCTCTATCTGATAAGGTTTAGTTGGTTTTCCCTTCCCCGAGTGAGGCTTTGGTCTCCCCGTCATTTTTCAGCCCCTCTGGGAGCAGCCTTGGCTTGAGGATCGAGGCAGCGCGTAGGGGAGTCCCAAAGGTACGCGGCTCTTTTGCGTTTCCTGGAGCCAAGCGTCTGTGTGGGAAAAGAAACAATACATGTCGCAGGCTGTGCCCAGCGGAGTTCACTTGTCACTGGCAGAGCATGGGTGTGCCTGTGCTTTGCAAAGTGCCGCGGCTTCTGACAGAGATATTTGGCATCCCTGCTCTCTGCGGCCTTGCGCTCCACTTTGAGGGCAACTCCAAAATAATTCCTTCGTCACCGGCCCCCCATGGGGTCTGTCCTTAAAAAAAACACAACCCTCACCACTTCCAAAAGTTTATCAGCAAATATTTCAAGCTGTTCAGTTTAGATACTGCCCGTAGGATTGGGAAAAACCTGTTGGGATGGACCTGGGATGTTTTCTCACTTCCCAGTGGGATGAGCTGTTCTTAAGCCACCCCTAGTCAGATGCTACGATGGGAAATGTGGTGGAGTTAGATGCACCCAGACTTTATTTTCCAGGTCACTGGCTTTACTTAATTCAGTCTTCAGGATCTCAGGGCTGCTCTGGCAGCACCCGAGCCACTTGTGCCAGACCCTGGCTCCCTCCGAGGGAGCTGCTGTGCTGTGCATCCACAGAGTCCTGGGGTGTGCTGGATGTACTCCATGTCCTGGGGCTCTTTGCTGATGGGTGTTGAAGCCTCAAAAATACTCAGCCCTCCATGAACTCAATGCCCTTCTTGCTCTGAGGTTATGCAGCTGCCTGTTATCTGCGTCAAGGAAATCACATGCAAGAACAGCAGCTTTCCCTGCAGTTTTTTTTTTCTTTTACTTCTTTTTTTCCTTCCCCCTCCCTGCCCCTTTTTCAGACTGTGGGGCTCAAATACAAGATTGCAAATTCCCAAGGGCACTGCAGTCTATTCACAAGAGAGGAGCAGGTTGGAAGGAGTGCCCTTGTGAGTCAGGAGGATGTAATCAGCTCAAGGTTGGCAGAGCACACCTTGTCTGTGATCCCTGTCTCCCTTTTCCTTCTTTCTCACCCTGGAGGCTCCAGGCTCCTGCACTGATCTCACCCCATGGCAGCACAATGCCAAATGGGGCTATTCTCTTGCAGGCTGTAAAATCACATGCACTGAGGTCTTTCAACATGACAACAAGAAAGGTGGGAAGTTGTGGAGAAACAGAAGTTAAAGCTAGTTCTTGTGGAAGACAAAATTACTTCTCCAGCCTTCTTCCCCCTAACTTAAATCCTGCTTGAAATCTTTCATGCAGGAACAATTTTCAACTTCTGCAGTTCAGCTTGTGAAAGCGAAGAAAACAAAGTAGGAGAGTTATGCCTGGAGCACCTGCACCTCCAGGAGCTGCTTCCAGAGACTCTCCTTCTCCCCTTTCCCGGGGAAGTGTATGGGGGTGAACATGTGGGGTTGAAGCATCAGGCAGGACAGTGGTAAGGCTTGGGTCTCTGCTGGGGCTGGTCAGCTCCAGGAGGTTAACTCAGGACATGGGAAATCCCAAAACACAAGAGGTCCATGCTGTGGCCCAGCTGCCAGCATGGATGGGCCAGCAGGTGACACAGGGCAGAGGACAGGGAGCTCCAGCGTATGCAGGTGGTGGATGGGGATGCCCTGTCCAGGGGGATGTGCCTGGGACTGTCTAAGAGAGGTAAAATGGGTCTGATCTTGCTCCCCATGGGCTGGGCTGGTGGCCAACTGCTGGCTTGTGGGGCAAGGGATGCCCTGGTGTCGGTTTGTGACACCGGTGTGTCCTTGCCAGTTGAGCAAGTGGCACTTTTCTGCTGTTATGTCCATAGGGCTGCCCATGTGCTGCTGCAAATGGGGCCGGAACCTTGGGTGCTGGAATTGAGGACTGATCCTACCCCTGCTCCTCCTCCACTGCCTGGCAGGGCTGGAGCCTGTGGCTAAGGGAGGACAAAAGGATCAGCTGGTTCAGTGAAGGCTTCTCTCCCCATTGCCCACAGACCTCCCTGTGTCCACAGAGCTGTGGCTGGGTGGGTGCACCACACCCCAGAGATGCTGGAACCCCGCAGTTACCAAAGGAGGGGCACAGAGTCGTCATCTTCTTCTGTTCGTGACAAATCACACGTGGTCAGCCAGACTGGCTGGGGCTGAAGGACCAGCTAGTTCCTGTTCACCTGACGCCAGAGCAGTGCCAAGAGCACGGCAAACATGCAGCAGTGTTTTCCTTAGCACTGTCTCCTGGCATCCGGAATGCTGTGGCTCCTCAAGCCAGAGGCTAGGTTGGAGTGACTAATAGCTGTGTGCTCACAGAGATGTTTCTGGTGTGAAGCAATCTGATTCTGGCACTCATGGAATCCTGGAGCAGGGAGATCCAAGGTTTATCCGTGTGCTGTAGGGAAGCAGCATCTCCTGTTGGCCTTCCACGGCTGATTTAATTTACTCTCCTTATTTCCAAGGAGGAGATAAGAGATTGTTCACTATTCACCCAGGAATTTTACACTTCTGTTCTTCCCTTTCACCTCAGTGCTTTTACTGTTTCCCAGAGATTTACAACCTGCTCTTTCCACCAGCTGCTAGCCACTTGCTTGCTGGGATCTGGCTCTCTGGAAGAAGATCCAAGCTACATTTACAACAGCCAGCAGTCCTTCTTGCTTCCTTTCTCCTCTCCTTGTAGGTTCTTGGCTCTCAAGTGGAATTAGTCAACATGATGTGCAAAAAGGTGAAGCAACTCCTCTCAGAGCTGGAGTTTAACCCCTGCAAGAAGGTTGCTTAGCAGCTTGGGCAAGAGGTAGTGCCACACAGGAGTGATTTCTTTTGTGCCTGCAAGAGAACTGCGTGTTTCAACCAAGTTGCTCACTCAGTGATGCTTTTATTTTTCGCTTTGTAGTCACTTCTGTTTTTAAAAGATGCTTGTCCTCCTCACTGTCTGTGCTCCAGAGCTCTGTCAGTGTGAGGGCCGGTTGCTCCCAAATCTGCTTCAAATTGGAGTATGTGAGTTACCGTAATCAGTTTGAACACATGGCTTGTGCCAGCTTTGTGGACTCTGTTCTGAAGCAGATTAGGAAGTGCTCACGTGTTTTCTCCACCAGCAGAGTGGAGGAGGAGCTGCCCTGGAAGAGGACCATGACTTGCACATGCAACTTGCCCTTGCACAAACTCTCCAGCTCCTTGTGTATGTAGCAGCTGTTGCATGGCAGCTTGAAGGAAAAACTGAAGAGGTCATAACAGAGGGGTCTCTAGGATGGAAGGGACTCCTTGGGAGACCCCTGAGATTGCTGAAGACACCGTAAGCAACAGCCTCTTGAAAGCTTTTTTCTATATAAATGAGGGAGTGGGAACTTGTTTCTAGCAGTGTCTGTGTTACAGTGATCTGAGTCCAAACAGCTTTGCATTAAAAAATAAATAAGGAAAAAAAAAATTAAGTAAGTAAAATTACTCCTGTAGTTGTTTTACACAGCTCAATGAAGATAATTTTATTGGCAATTGTGAGTGATTACAGTATTATCTGCCATCAAAAAAGTTATTTTTTTGAACGCTAAAGGAATTAATGATACATAAAACTGTGCTTAGATTGAGTGCATTCATCAGCAGAAATGCCTCGTGCTGGCACTGCTGCACTGTAATTACTCTGTGTGCTCAGAGGAGGAGAGCAGGAGATGGGGGTGTTGTGTGCACTGCCACAGATTTACATACTCTTACACACTGAGCAGCTCGGGCAGGGGGAGCAGAGCCAGGACAGCAAAGCTGGTGAGCAAGGGGCCAAGTTTCACCTGTCCTTTTCCTTTATTTTGCATTACAGAGGGGGTAATCTCTGTTTAAAACTTTATAGGGTGAAGCCAGTATGGAGAAGAAGGCTAAATGCTCCTCAGAATATCAAGGAATGAGTCCAGTCTGTGTAGCAGGATGCTTTCCATGATCCAAAGGCTTTGGAAAGGCTTTTAAAGGCAGGGTGGTGCATTGCAGCCCCCCAGTGATGGACCAGTGCTCTCAGGGAATGCAAAACCCTCCGTGATCTCCATCTCCTTGTGCACAGATGCCTTCTGAGCTGAACCTTGAGCTAAACAAATAAAAGCAAAGAGCGTTTTCAGCCCAGGGGGAGCACCAGGGAGCATTCCTTGCTGCACTGAGAACACATCGCTGCTGGATGCCTTTGGCCTGTCGGTGTAGCCGCCAGAGAGCAGGATTGAGCTGTGTCCTGGAAGGAATCTCCCGCTTGGAGACTTTTGCGTCGAGCACCCTGTGTTGTATGCTCTGTATCCTTCCTCTTGCAGTATTGTACAAAGCAGAAAGCCATTTTCGGGCTCTGTGGGCGATGAGCCAGCCCGAGCTTTTGTGGGGAGCAGCGCTTTGATTTCAGGTGGCTTTAAGTGCTCTTACAAATTGCTGAGAGTTTTGCTGTTGGTCCATTGGGGCCAGGTTGTTTTTGCTAAGGAGAACATCCCAGCAGAGCTTGATCTCGCAAACTGTCGGCTCTGCTGCTGCCAGGATCTGTTGCCGTGGCCAGCACCATGCCTCAAGTCTGTCAGGCTGCCTGCGCTTTCGAGGAGAGCCGTGGAACCATTTGGGTTTGAAAGGACCTCTGGTGTCACTGACTCCAAGCCTTACCCCAGTGCTGCCAAGCACACCACGAAACCTCGTCCCTAAATGCCACACCTGCACATCTCTTAAGTGCCTCCAGGTTCTGGGACTCAGCCACTTCCCTGGGCAGCCTGTTCTGGTCTCTGACATTGGAATGGACTGAATGAGCAAGGGCATCTCCACCCTCTCTGAATGTGCATTGCAGAGAAGGGGAAACAGCTGATATTATTTGTGTTTGAAGCCCCACAGCCCAAGTTTTGAGGCTAACAGGGGCTGCCCCGAGTTTAATGCTGACAGTGTCCCCCCAAAGTGATATTATTTTGTAGTGTGGAGTCAGGATTCAAGTGGGGTCCCGAGTCACAGCAGAGTCCTGAGCCCTTCTGGGACTCTTTGCCTGGGCTGAATCCAAACCTCCTTGGCCGCTGGCATTGTGGTTTTCCTTGTCTGGCAGAAAAGATACAGACATCCTGAGGTTTCCTTTTTCCTTTTCCTTTTCCCCTCTTCCTCTGCCTCTTTACTCTTCCTCTTCCCTTTCCTCTTCTGCTTCCTATTTCCTCTTCCCCTTCCCAGCTCATCATCCGCTTCCTCCTTCCACTTCCTATTTCTGCTTCTGCTTCCCATTTCATCTTCTGCTTCTGCCTCCCATTTCCACTTCCCATTTCCTCTTCCTCTTCCACTTCCACTTCATATTTCCTCTTCCTATTTCCCCTTCCTCTTCCTAGTTCCGTTACTATTTCATCTTCCTCTTTCCACTTCCCCTTCCTATTTCCTCTTCCCCTTCCCTTTATTAGTTCCTCTTCCTATTTCCTCTTCCCCTTCCTCTTCCTCTTCCCCTTCCCCTCCCCTCCCCTCCTTTTCGAGATCTGTGTTTTCCGAACAGGCCAGGAGATGGAGACAGCCCGCCAGTCACAGCACAGCCCACATTTCCAGCTCTCCCTGCCTGCCCTGGGATGGAAGCTAATACACTTTAACTCTACACTGATTTTCCCGGGGGAAGGTTTGATCTGTGCAGGCCCCCCCAGCTGACCTGCAATTTGCATTTACCCCAGCAAGGTGGGCATTGGGCAGGAGGGGAAACTGAGGCATGGGGCAGAGCATGCCTGGAGGGATAGGGTTGGTGGCATCCTTGGTGATGCCCTCGTGAGCCCTGCTGCAGGTTGGGCTTGCTCTGTGTTGTTCAGCGTGGTGTCCGTACAACATTCAGCTGGTCCCTGTGCAGACCCCCTGATGGAGCAGCGCTGGGACCCCTGCCCGTGCCAGGCTGGTTTTGGTGGGTTCACCCCATCGCCGTGGAGGTTTGAGGGGCAGAGATGTGCATGGCAAGTGCTGGGGAGGCCCTTGGTGACTCCTGCCATGGCATCTTCCCGGAGCCATTGGAAAGCCACAAAGCATCACGGGCCGTGCTCACAACAAACCCTTCAATTGCCTGTGTCTTCCCTTCCCCTCTCATCCCTCCTGGGCCAGCACCACCGAAGGACTGGTGAGATCACCCCTGTGCTGAAAATAAATAAATAAATAAATAAATAACCAAATAAAAATGCTGACGTGGAGAAGTCAATCAGCTTTGTGTGGCCTTGTAATATCTCATTTTATCCGCGCCACGCTTTATTAAATTCTCATAAACCTGTCAATGAGGACAGATACCATTTCAGTTTACCCCATTAGTTCTACACAATGACATCGGGGGAGAGAAAGACAGGGAGGTGGCAGGGAGGCACTCGGCGTGGAGAAAAGAGGAATGAATTTAAAGAAAGAAAAAAAAAGAGAAACCGAGAGCCAAAACTCATCTTCGTGACAATAATGTAATAACATCGTCACTCAGGGAAAGTAATTGAATTAAGTGGCTTTTGTTAATGGTTTTAAGATTTAGAAATGTAAATAATAGGTAGGACTCTTTAGTGGGACTCTAGTTTAGGTAACTGCATCCCTGAGAATAAGAAATGCTTTGCTGTTAAATGTGATGTGAGATAGTTTTGTTACTCCTCCGGTTTCATGCCTGCAAAGCATATTTTGCAGTTTTAAAGCCGGGTGTGTTTATCATCTTTCCTTTCTAACTTCAGACGGAGCTTAATTCAGGAGTATTTGCATGAACCCTTCTTAGCCAGTCCCTATCAGTTATTTGCACCGCCAGGAATAAAGTATTATTTCTGCCGAGCTGCTTTGGAGAACTTCCTGACTGCAGGGCTGCTGTGCTCCGAAGCCTCCTGCCTATTTACATGTTCATTAAAGGCAGAGGCAGCGCTGCTCTCTGTGGCAGGGCCGGACTCAGCTCCTGGAGTAACAGCGGGGACGTTCCGGGCTTAGGCCAGTGGGGATGGAGAATCCAGCCGACAGGTAGGATGAGCCGGGCGATTTAGAAATGACTTTCATGGGAACTCGTTCTGCTTAAAATATTATTGGATTTTCATTTAGGAACCTATCAAAGTGCAAGAATAAAGTCTGAGCTGCCTAACCCACATAGGTCCAAACAAACAGTCCATCCTTCTGCTCTGGGATCTGCCGGCTCGCGGATTGGAAAAGGTCCTTCGGTAAGGCATGGGCTGAGTCTCAGGGAAACCCACTGTGCCGGGCAGAATAGGGGGCTTTGCATTTATTCAGGCCGAAAATCTTCCCCTGTGCAGGATGAAGGCTCTGCCTGGTCTGTGCCACAGGGGTGCTGCCGTCCCCACTTGTCCCCTCAGCTCTGCCCGCAGCTGTGTGGGCAGCAGCAGCGCAGGAAGGCAAAAGTTCTGCCACGGCTTTGCTCCAGTCCCACTGCAGGTGGGCAGCTCTGCCTGCACCGCATCACTCTGACATGTCCTTTGGAGTCCTCCCTTCTGGCTTCACCTGTGACCTGCCCTGATCTCTGCTGGTGATGGCTTCAGCTCTGTTTCTGTGGCTGGATTGCCTTCCTTGTAGCGGCCAGCTGCTTCCGTCCCGTGGGATCTCAGGACCCACACAGCCTCAAACACCTTCCTCCATCATCCTCATGAGCCTTCTCCCACTGCCTTCCAAAGCCTCTCCTTGTCACCTTGTCACTCTGGGCAAAGGAGAGAGTTGCCAAATTATAAATGCAAAAATTGAGTGTTCGAGCAAGTAACACATTTTCCTTGGGGTGTTTCTTAAGCAGATTGTTAAAAAAAAAAATAAAAGAAGGAAAGAAAAAAGGAATAGTTCAGTCCTCCTCAAGAACTTGATGTTTCTTACTGCTGTCCATTTGCCATATTGCTGTAAAGGGAAGCTGGGGTAGAACAGAAGGGTTCGTCTCTTGCCTTATGGGAAAATAAGAACAAGAAGCATATTGTAGTTAAACCAACAAATACTTCACTATTCTCCCTGCATTAGGAAAGAAAACCCAAGCACCCTATTAATGATAAAATTCTTAAAACCAGCCCCTGACTTAGCAACATCCCTCTGACAGATCCCTTTTTTCTGACTGTACCACTGTGGCAGAGGGAAAGGCAGGAGACCTACAGAGCCCTGCAGACAGGGAAGGACTTTTTTGCCTGGAGAGCCATTAAATAATTTGTCATGGTAAGACCCAGGCGTTGCTATTTTCTGCAGATAAAAAACAGGTTATTTTTCATGAGCTGCAAAAGGCTGTTGGTGGTGCCAAAGCTTGCCACCAGCTCTGTAGCTCGACAGAACATGAGCAGATAGGAGCAATATCATAAAAATAACTGAAATCCACTGAGGGCTCTGTTGAACTGCCTTTTAAAAGTGCATCAGGTGAAGCAAAAGGGAGTGGGATAATCCTGATTTGAGAAATGGTGCCAATGGATTGGGAAGTGCATGCACATTGTTCAGGAGATGTGAGCATGCCAGAGCCATCCCCAATCTGCTGGAACTCTATGTGGATGGGAGCCTGGCCCTGGCTGCAGCATTTTGTCCAAGCAAGACTGAATTTAAGTTTTTCTGGTGGGACTGTCCTGGTGCTGTCTTCACTGACAAGGTCCCTGCTGAGCCAGGAGCCTGTTAGAAGCAGACAAGAACAGCCCTGTGAGCCAAAGAAATCAGACTCCAGATGATTTACATGGAGCATGAGGGGCACCAGAAGGGCAGCCAGCCCAGAAAATGAGATTATAAACTATCATCCCCTGTTACACGCTGGGACATGGCTACAGGGTGGCCCTCTGGCATCATTCAGGGAGGCAGCCATGGTCTGGTGCTGAAAGCAGAAGGCTTTTGTCTCGTCAGATTGGAAAAGCCCACATCCTGAGGAGTGTCTGAGAATGCATGCAGTCCTGCCTTCCCTCCTGCAGCCTTTTCCTGACCTGTGTGCAGGGCCTGACACCTTCAGAGGCCACAAGAACATCTGAACTGGTCACTGCCACATCTTGCTGTCCCCATGGCATGGTCTGGAGAGGTGTGTGAGGTGGCAGTCTGGTGGATTGAGATGGTGGAAGAGAAGAAACCCTTCCCCCAGGTGAGCAGGTGCTACAGAGAGCATCCCTTGAGGCGGACCCACTCCTGCATTCAAACTTTCTGCTCTGCTGCAGGAGGTACCTCCAGGGCATCACCCCGAACAAAGTTAAAACATTGCCTCTTTTGGGGTAAGGAGAGGAGAAAAGAACCTGGAAAGGGGATACAGGAGCCCTAATGTGGATGCACCAATCTTTTTCAAAGTGATTTAGGGTTCAAGCCAGGTCAACGTTGCATTTGAGCCAAGAAAATGCAAAATATTCCGTTTGCTCATGCAAGTGTGAAACCCGCTGGTAGAGGCTTGGGTTTGATATTCTTCACCTCTGTGATGTGAACCCACAGGAGGGGAAAAGCAGCACAAAAAGGAATCCTCAGAAGAGGCAGAGCCCAGTGTTTTATCAGAGCTGGCATGGATGTGGTTAATAAGATAATCTCCGGACCCTCCAACACAAAGAGAAAGTGAGTTTTCTGATCCATAAAGGATCAGTCTGCAGGAAGCCCCATCAGACTCCTCAGCGTGAAATTACACCGCAGCAGGAGGGTACAGTCCTGCTACTGTACAACATTAGAGAGATGAATTAGGACTTGACATTCATGTGCTTAATATGCCTATTCCTGGCATTATCCCACAAGGACCAGGCACCGCCAAGGACTCGCGGTCACCGGGTCTAGGAAGGTATTTAGGGGTGCTCATTTGCTCGCTTCCAGAGCCAGGCTATCAGGCTTCCCCATCTAATCTCTCCTCATCAGGAGCAGGGGGGGATCACAGCCCAGCTCGTCTATCTCGCAGCAATCTGGTCTGGGGAATAGCCACCAGGTGCACCCTTGTTGCTGAATAAATCACAGCGATGCTCTGGATGGGTGAGTGTGGAATGAGGGGGAAAAAAACACATAAAATCGTGACTTGGTCCTCAAGAAGCTGGGAAAAGGGGAAAGAGCCAACCCCAAAAGTATGTGTCTCGCATAGTTGATGCTAACAAAAAAAAATATTTACTGGAAAGGGACGTCTCAGCAGGTCTGTAGTAGGAATTATTCAAACTGGGTTTGCCTCTTCCGTGTTAAACTGGTTGGAGGTGTCCCTTGGACAAACATGGGCTCTCTGAGCTACTTTACCAAATGGGCTTTGTCAAGAAGCCAGACTATTTCCAAGCCCCAGGACTGGGCTGTGTGAAAATTCCTGCCTGTTTGAACTCTGTGCCAGGACAGAGTGCTTTTGGTTTGTTTTTTATCCATGAAATATTTTGTTGAGAACAAAATTTTAGGGGGAGGGGGAGAATGTACTCCAAATTCTGGAAGAAATAAAAAGAAAAATGTTGGCTACAAGGCCAAATAGTTTTTGAACTGATCATTTTCCAAGAAAAAATCCAAATTTTTTTTTTTTTTTTTTCAGAAAGTAGCTGTCCTGCAGGAAATTCCTGATTTCACGGACGTGCCGCACTTCTGGCAAGTGCACTTGTGATCAAACTGATTGAAAAGCCATTTAATTGGAACTGTTTTCAGAATGCAGAATGAGCTAAAACTTGGCGAAGCTAATGGGGGGGAAGCATGGACAGACCCAGGAGAAATAAATGAGAAGCAGAATCTTCCCAGAAGCTGATTTTGCAATGGTCTGGCATGGAGGAAGGGCAAGAGGCTCCCCAGCAAGAGGACATCCTTGTGGCTGCGATCGCATTGCGTGGCATGTGGGCACTTTGCAGCTCAAAAATCCTGCTCCTCCAACTCTCCTCTTCAACTGTGCTCCCTGGAAAAGGGGAGCAGGAATATTGTGGCATCCTGGGACTCACGTGGCCATGGAAGTGGTGCTCAGCCTGAACATGCAGGACCAGTCCTAAGCCTGGCCATACAAAAGCATCTCTTGTTCTGGACACGGGGAATGCCCAAACTTGTAGCCCATTTCTAACCCATGGGGGTGGAGATGAGGATTTCTGTGGGCTCTTTTTTCCTTAAGCACAGATTCTGTGGGGATATTAAATCTAAGTCAGATCTGACATTGCCATGGGTGAAATCAAACAACAGTGTATATACCCAGTGTATATACATATACATCTTTTCCATGGGATGGAAGTTCTGGATCTGGGCTCTTACACTCTGTGACACCAAACCAGGCAGGGACACAGTTCTTGGACATGGAGAGCAGACTCTGGTGCAGAATGCAGCTGCACATGGAGTTAAAGGCTGAGGCGGATGGATAACTCATCCCTATGGATAGGATGACCCTCCCCTGTTGTTTCCTCTGCCTGAGTGATGTGTAGTCACCACTCCACCTCCCAAATCTGCAGCAATCTAGTCCTCAAGTCCAAATAAACACTTCCAAGATCATACAAGAAAGGAGCCTTGAAAGCTGAAAACTGCACAATGTTTTGGTTGTTCTGTTGTCCAGACAAGCCATACCCAGAGTATTCCCAAACCCATTCTGCTGATTTAAAATAAATCCCAAGAAAAACATCCCTAAATAAACCAATGTGTGGAGACTAATGGAGCACTTCCCACCTAAATGACAAATTCCAATTCTCCAAGAGAGTGACAACTTTTTTTAAGCATGCTTGGCTTTTGTCTCCTATGAAATCAGAAGTCTCCCACTGAGGGTTGGGTTTCATGTCTGGGTCATAGTTTCTACAGAAAGGAATTTTCATTATGGTCTTGGAAACACTTAAGCCTCCCTGTGCAACTGATCTATCTGAGCTTTTCATATCCATCAGGACCATGGATGCCATCAGCAATCAGGGGTGAAATCTCCAGCAACCCGAGAAGGAGATATGAGCCTTAGGATGAGACAGGATCTCATAGTGGGATTAACATGGGCTGAGAGGGTAATTAAGCACAGTAATTATTTGCTGAAGGTGAGGTGGGGGGTACCTCCTGGTTGGCAGACTTTAGGCTGGGAGGATGGATTCCCTGTTTCAAGGGGGAGTCAATCCACTGAAGTCCTGTGGCTTGTGATGTGCAGAGTGACAGACTAGGTTAGGAAGCTGAAACAGAGGTTTGGGGACCAATCCAGCTATAGCTGAGTCCTCAGGCCACACAAAGTGTCAGAAGAAAATAACTATTCTCAATGTATCAAGTGACATGAGAGAGTGTCCCAGAGAGACAGGAGACCTAGGAAATGCTAACAGGGCAGAAAGCCCTAGATGTATTCTGATCAGAAAAATTCAAAAATTTTATTTCTGAGCCTGGATCTTGCCCCATTTTTTGAGAACATAGTAAAGGGACCAGTTCCTGCCCTATAACAGCCCTTTGTGTAGTTACAGCATCCATGTATCTGAAACTCCCTTTGCTTCCTCTTTCTGGGTTACAGAACATCAATAATATTTTTTTTTAAATTTTTTTTAATGGGTGCTCTTTTCCAGTCATTCTCATTATTTTTCTCTGGACTCTCTCCAGCTAATACATATCTTTCTTGAACTGGTTCTCAGATCCAGACATGTTTTTCCATCTCAGGTTTAACAGGACATGAGCAGAAAGAAGATGCATTCCCATATCCTATGGCTTGTCTCAGGGTTCTCCATGGTTGTAAAAGCACCTCATGGGTGTTACACCAAAAATCTTTGACAGGGGTTGTGTAGGCTGGAAATGGAACACTCCTTTGTGATTTTTTTTTTTTTCTTGTTGAATGTGATGGAAATGTGGAATGTGTCTCCTCCCAGCCACCCCCGCCCTCAACTTTCTCTACAGAGGTAAGATACTAAAACCACAAATTGAGTTAAAAGAAAGCAAAATAACTATTGTAAGTTGGACATCTTCATCGGTGTGCTACACTCAGAGGTTTTCTGCATCAAACAAAAGAGGTTTTGACATGCAATTGCAAGAGAAAGGAGCTGAAAGGACTCCACCATAGCTCATACCTTGATAACAGGTGATGATCCATTGCGATCCAGGTAGACGCTTGAGATTTGGGGTAAATCTGACAAGCTCTGAATCTACAGTATCAATGAATGTGCAAGGATATTCAACCTCCTTTGACAAACAGGAAAACCAGAAACAGGAATGTGAGGCTTTTTCTCCAAACCACATGCAATGGGGCAGCAGAGACAGCAGTAGCAAGCCAAGCATCTCTACCCTGCTCAAGGTCAAGGCTGCCCTGTTTCCTAACAGAAAGTTAATCCTTTAGTGTGGGTGGTGGGAGCTCTATTTTTAGGTCTCTCTATTCTTTTATAGCTCATCAGATTTTTACCTCCTGGAAGCTGCGACACAGTCTCAGAGTACTCCTCTTGCAACAGCTTTCTTTTTTTTTTCCAGGATAAGACCTCTTTTTAAACATTTGGGAACTGAGGAGCATGCGAGGGTTAGGGCACCTCTGGGCAATTCAAGCTCACCCCCTGCCTGCAGCCAGGCTCTTGCCAACACCAGGTCAAGGCTGTGTTTACCCAAGTTTCACGGCTGCTAGAAAGGGTGGGAAGAAAGTGCTGATGGAGTCTGTGTGAACACATCTGTGAACTTGGGCCAGCAGGAAGGACTGTGATCCCAGGAGATCCCAGGAACAGGATGCTTTTGCTGTGATGGGAATAAGTTAGCTCTCTCAATTTTCTGCACTCTCATTATGTGTTGGGGAGGATGAAATAGGAAAGCCTTATAAATATTATTACCTGGCAAAAGATGCTGAGAATATGGAAACTAGAAGTGAGATTGAAATGAAGACAAGCTTTGAGATCCCAAACCCCAGTTACTGAATAACTGGAAAACAATGGTATGGCCAGTGAAGGTAATCCACGATCTTTGATTAATCAATCCCCTCTGCTTGCAGACAGGTCCAAGGGTCAGAGCAGACCCTACTAACTCGGCAGAGGGTCCAAAAAGCAGTTTTTAGAGTTTAAAATGTAACACCGTATGGTAATGCAATGACTCTCATAGGCTGTATGTAAATGTTGTAGGATTTGTAGCTTGTTCTAGATTGGTTAGTGAAAATTAGAATATTCAGCACAGAAAATTATTTATTGTATTGTAAATGGCAATCACGGTATTCTATTCTGTATTCTGTATTCTTCTTCTTTCCTCTCTCTCTCTCACCTCTCTGACTTGCTCTGAGCTGTGTCTGGCAGCTCTTAGCAGGTCCCCTACACCCATGCCCTTTCACAATAAACCTCATGCTCTAAGACCTGATTTCAGAGATCTCTCGTCTCCGTCCTGACTGTTTGAAACAAACCGAACCAAATCCCACAGATGCCAATCCTACATTTATGGACTCAATTTTTTTGTGCCCTGTTGTAAGTCAGTTCCCCTTGAACCACAGTGTTTACAGCAGTAATTTGGGTTAGAAGGGGTCTTTGGAGGATGGCTGGTCCAGATGTCACCTTGGTCATGTGAGACAGCATGTGAGGTTGGGGGTGGCAGGAGCTCATCCTTCTTGAGCGGCACAGTGAGCAGAGAGCAGGGCCCTGATTTCCAGAGGACTGAAGAGACACAGGATGGAAAGCCTGGCACTGTCCTCAGAATCCCACCTTTTCCGTAGTCCTGGAGGTTGTATATCAGAGGAGACCCACAGTTTTGTGACAAATACGAATGGCTTCTCATGGGCTCACGTGGAGGCTCCTTCCAAGCAGGTGTTGGCAACCTGTTGGAAGCTCTTTAGGGAAGCTAATGGGACTGTGTCTGAGTGCCTCCTGCATCCGATGGGAATTACTGGGAGCTCCCAAATGATGTTCACTCATTTAACCTCTACAGCAGACTTCTCATGTGCCGCTGGGCAAATCCATTGGTTCTCCCCATTTCTGCTTCCCGCCAGGAAAATATCCACTCTTCTTCCCACCAGGAAAATATCCACTCTCCCTCCCACCAGGAAAATATCCACTCTCCCTCCCACCTCCATCGCCTCCATTTAGGTGATGCACCTCTCTGGGGAAGGGGTGTTATTTTACACACAGTGCCTGTGTACAGAGCTTTGCATGACTGGGCTCTCTTACTCCCAAGGGGAAAAAAAAAAGCCTCAAACAGCATAAAAAATAAATAAATCCTAAAAATGGCACTCTGCTGAGCAGGTTTGGGGGGCTTCTTTGCTGAGAGGAATGCAACCAGGGCGAGGGGAGAGACAGCCCTCTCCACCAGCCCCCACCTGCCCCTCTTTCCCCCACTGTGTGAACCTACTGTAGATTTCTTGAATTTCCCTTTGATGTTTATCTCCCCCCAGTAATTCTCTTTGGGGGATTTGCTGGAGCGACGGTTAGAAGAATACAGCCTGGAATAGGGCGGCCGAAGGGCGAGAGAATGTTAGAAACAGGATTAAGATCATATTCTACAAGCGGTTGTCAGTCGCTGAATAGGGCTAAAGTTTCTTATCGGGCCGGGGTGCCAGAATGCCTTTGGATTCTTCTCCCCTCTTTCCCTCCCCTCTGCACAGGGCTTTCAGTGTGGTGGGGAAAGCACAATCGTGGCCCTGAAAGGGGAGGTGGGCTCTGGGGAGCATCGCCCCACGGCGCAGGAGTCAGGAGAGGGGGTCAGGGCATTGCCACGCCAGCGCGGTAGCCTGGGAAAAATAGAAATAAAAATTAAAAAAAGCGATGGTGGTTAGTGCTGAAATGGCTGAAGGATTTTTAGGTGGAAATCTCTATATTAAGGGGAGAATATTCCCTTTTGAATGTCTCAAGCTTGGTTTCTTGATTTCTTTTTTTTTTTTTCTGGCAGGGGATTTCATGGCTTTCACTGGGCATTTTAGTTGTTGTTTTTTTCTTTTTCTCCTTCTTTTCTTAAGGTGGAATTGGAATCCTGGTGGGAACTTAATTGGAAATATTTGGGGCTTGCTTCTGAACAGTCCAGGTGATATGAAACAGAAGTTCCGGAAAAGCTCTTTTTGAAAAGGAGAAGAATTCTGAAATAAGGAGGGGGTAAAAAAATCCCAGAAAGTGTGTTTTGAAAACTCGAAGTGTGTTTTGAAAACCAAGAGACAAAAATAGTTCCAAAAGAGAAAAAATTTTGGAAAGTTTTGAAGCTACTTGCACATAAAAACAAAAACACAAGCACACTGACCTTTCCTGGGCAATGGAACCAAACAGTATTAAATTCCCCTGTGTGCTCATTTCAGAAAGCTAAGGACATGCAGGCTTTTGATGTTTCCACATGGAAGATGCTTTTGTCTTCTTACAGGTTAGGACCTTATGATAGAAAAGATTTTGAAGGGGCCAGTGTCCTCACCTTTCCCTGCCTGAAACACGACAGATGGCCCCGTGTGAGCCCTCTCCAGTCTGTGTTTCAGGAGAAAAGAAGCGTTTCTGGTAAAATATTCAGATTCATTTAGGAAAATCTGGGTTTCGTTTGACTCTGTGGGTGTGGAATGTTTTTCACTTGTTCTGCACAAAGCAAACAGAATCCTTGCCATCGTTTCTGGTTTGTGTTGGAAAAGGAAGTCCTGCAGGTAATGTCATTTCTGGGCTGCTCAGAATAGCTGGGGAAAGGAGGAACTTCTTTCTTTTTAACTTTCTGGAACATGACCACCTGTAGCTATTCTATAATGAGGGATTGAATTTTTCTAGAGCCCTTGCCTGATTAAAAGCAACAAGAAAACTTTGTCAAGAGACCTGCTGATGAACAAGAACTTTGCAGAAGCTGTAGAAATTCAGCAAGAGGAACTCTGTCCAGAATTTGCGCCGTTTGGGGAGTGAGGGGGTGAAAGCCAAAGGGGTTAAAGTCCAGCTCCTGGAGACCTGTGAATGTGAAATCACCTTCACTTTTAAATGGGTTTCTGCCTTGTGGTTTACAGAAATTTGACAGCAGACTACAGAAGTCAAAATCTCCTTTATCTACATGACAAAATCTGATTAATTATTTTAGAAACTCGAGAGTAACTTTCTTTATTCTTGTGGCTGGCAGTATGATGAAACTTGAGTGAAACAGAGATTGAGTGACTTTACCATATCCAGAAGCAATGAGTTTGAGGAAAGTTAAATAGCTCACACAAAATGATGTAAAATAAATTAGATTTTTAAAATTCTTCTCTTTCTCACAGTCTTTAACAAATAATGCTTTGAAGTCAAGTTACAAGGCTATATTCTATAGGTCTTATTGATTTCAATTGTAACTTTGCCTAAATAAAATGCACCCGCTTTTTTTTGGACCCTTTAAATCCATCATTTCTTGCTATTATTCCTAGACTTTGTCAGCTCGCTCATTGCTAGAACCAGCCCTTCTTTTGTGAGGGCAATCTATGTTCATGCCCCAAGGAGATAAACTGCTGTATTTTTGCACTTAAAATTTACATTTCCAAAACCCCTTGGCCCTTTAAAGTACCAGAATATGAACAACCACTGCTCATTCATGCAGAACTCGAGGAGGCAGTGTTTATGGGAGAAGAAGGGACCATCCCAAGGGCTGTTAGGGCAGAAGGTGCTCTGAGGTCCATGCCCACAGGAATCACTCACAGGTTCCATCTCCCATTCTGCTCCTGGCTCAGTGTTTTCTGCATTACTCGAGGGTTTATGCACAAGCAGGTAAAACGATATCGAGTACTTCACAGAACACCTCATAACATATAAAATCTGTTTGACCCTTTTTTTTTAAAATCAAACTTGAGACATCGTAAAACTAGAAGCGGCACTTTTGGAGGAGGAGAAACCTTTTTGAGACACACTGGGAGATGGACTGTTATCCCAAATCCATAAAGGACAAGAAGATCGGTGGGAAATTTGCTTTCACCTCATAAATTTTTGATGCAATGGTCTGCCTTTAGCTCCTGCTGGTTTTGCCATCGCCAGCACAGTGCCAAGTGCTGCTCACTGCATCCCTCAGTGTCACCACGAGGCTCATCCAAGCAGAAACCCAAACACTGAGTTTCTTTCCCCATAGCGCTGGCCTGGGCCATGGCCATCTGGAGCCATTCGAAGGCTGTCGAGCTTGGTGGTGGCGATCAGCAGCAGCACAGAGCTGGCCAGCACGGGGTGACATTCGGGGGGACAGCTGGGAGCCTGCGAGGGGACAGGAGGCTCTAAACACATGCTTAAACACGGCACTATTTGCCCAATAATCAGTAACACCGAGAGGGCGACATTAAACAAAATAATAAATCGTGTGCTGGCCCTCAAATTGGATCCCTTTTTTTTAAAAATTTGATTTTGCTAGGATTTATTCCATTTGACAAACCATGCTGTTTAGAATACAATAGTGGCATAATCACAGCCTGGGGCCCTCATTCTTCAAGATAATGGGATACTTATTCATCTAAGGCAGGTACAAGTCTGTCCTTGGCTTTCATTTTACAAGATTACTTGTATTTCTGTCTCATTTGCAATAGGTGATATCTGTCAGAAAGCAATTTTCACCAAATTTGGGGTTCTTAATATTTTGTCTTTAAACTGCTTTGTTGGATTTTCCTCCCCCCACCACTTGACATGCATTCTGCAAGAAACCTATGGACAAGCTATTTTTTATTCCCCCCCCTTTTTAAACAAACAAATAAATAAATAAAGAGCATCCCTGGCCCTGTTTATGCAGCTTGATAATTCGTTAGTTAAGTGTGACAGCACAGGAATTTTTCAATGTGCGAGGCATCCTGACTGGTGTGTGTTCCACTTCACCCTCAAGAAAAAGAGAGTAGTGCTCACTTTTGTTTGGCCTGACAGTCTGAAAGTTCAGAGGTAGGAGCCCCTCACGCCCCCAGAAATGTGCCAAAAAGCAGTGTTTTAAAGGCCAACTGGAAGGCCTGAACTGAGGTCCTGATTCTTTGAGGGCTTAACCTCAGCATTTTTTTTCAAGTAAAGATGAATGATAAGCAAGTTGTTAGGCTTTGGGTTTTTTGGTTTTGGTTTTTTTGGTTTTTTTGGGGTTTTTTTGTGTTTTTTTTTTTTTTGGTGGGTTTGTGTTTTGGGGGTTTTTTTGGCAGAGATTTTTGCAGGTATTGTTGGGAGATTAAAACAAACAAAAAAAAAACCTGGTCCACTAGCAAGATTCTGCTTAGTGCTAAAAAGCTGTATTTGGGGTTTTTTTTTAATTAAAAATTAAGTGAAATGGGGAAAAATATGTGATAATGTGTTTGGACCTAAAAGGCATTTAGATAAAATTCTAACTATTTGGGATTTCAGTCCTTCCAGATTCCCTGTGTGAAAGGCTCTAGCTCTTCTCCTTTCCTTGCTTTCTTTTTCCCCCTTCCTCACCCTGCAGTCCTCCCTGCTGTTTTTGGACACCCCAAATCAATTTGTCCTTATATTTTATTTGGAAAATGCAGTTGATCTTGCTGAAAGCTGCAGGAGCATGGGCAGAGGTGAAGCCCTGTCCCATCCCTGACTCCTGTGCTGAGACCTGATGGAGATGTGACACATTCCTGCAGGGAACAGCCCTGCAAACCTCCTGGGAGGTGCAGGGACTCAAAAACCCAGGTGGAAGCAAAGCAAACAAACAAAATTGGGGAAATGGGGCTGAAATCAAAAGCACATCTCTCGTCTCTCTTTGCTTAAGCTCTTTAGAGGAGCTCTGTGTGAAAAGGAATTACTTGGAGGTAACTCAGACACCTTTCTTTTCTCCGTGGGTGTCTCTGAAGGCAAAACTAATTCACTTCTGCTCCACCAGGTCTCCCCTCTATTGTTCCCCACTAATGTAATTTTTTTTTTTGTCTTCAGAAACATTCCTGCCTGTGTAATCATCCCCAACACAGAGAGCGAGGAGAGGAAATTAAGATGTTGTTGAGGGTTTGAGAGATATCTCATGTTTCAGAGTGGATCAGAGGCCTTTTTTTTTTTTTTTTCCCTTTCTCCTTTTATGGGGAGGTGAGGCAAATATGTTGTATGGCTTGGCTGGGGTGGGATGGCTGGGGTGAAGCAGGGCTGGTCTTTGGGAAGTTGTGATGCTTCTCTCTTCTCTTGGCACAGCAATAAATATGTCCCTAATTCCACATGTGGGTCCCCCTACAGCAGATAATCTCTCGGGGGAGGGTTTCATCCCTCGTGGTCTCCACAGAGCAATCTCAAGAAGTTTTTACCCAACAGCTCTCCTTGGGGAAGAGAGGACTGGACTACATGAGGCATCAGACAAGATTTTTTTTTT
>VZRL01001586.1:372028-403841 GCA_013397895.1 Origma solitaria | reverse complement strand
TGGCATGAAGCAAAAGTGAAGCTGACAAATAACTTCTGAGTATTTTTTTTTTTTGCCTTCAACAAGGCCAAGCTGAAGGGAGCTGAGCTGCTTCCACCAGGCGAGTGATTTATCTTGTTATAGGAAAGTTCATTTTTTAACTAAAGAATGAGACTGTACACATGAAAATCCATCAGCAAAGGTTTTTCCAGGGTAACACAGTGTATTTCAGTTTTCCTCATGTTTCCCAGGGCAGCTGTGGAGACCTGAATGGAGATTTTAAGGTGTTGGAACTGCTTTGTGTTTCTCCAATTCTTTTCCTGGTGTCATTGGGGGGATGGTCTCCTGTCCCCAACAGCCACGCTGGCCATGGCCACCAAACCACCGAGATGGACACTTGGCTTCACTCACAGAGCCTTTGTGATGCTCGTGACCTATTAATTTACTCCATCAGAAAGAAATAATGGGAAAATTAGCGTAAGTATTGCATGTCAGATTAGACCGCTCACAGCTGCCTTTAAGATGAGGGGTGATGTAAAGTTTACTGTACAAAAATGAGAGCTAAAAGTCAGCCTGGGAACAGCAGGTGCCTCAGCTGAGCTTCCTGATGGTGGTGTGACCCCATGGGTCACCTCATGGGCATCTCTCCATGTGGAAGAACTCTGATCAGATTCTGTCCCCATGCCCAAACCGATGTAATTTTAGCCTCCCAATGTCCTGCAGGAAGGAATTCCCCCATCTAATGATGCCCTCTGTAAATGAGACCGCCCTAGCTTGCTGTGCAGGTGACAGCCTGACCTTGGGTTTGTTCATTCAGTGTCCCCATTGTCCCCATCGCAAGAGGAACAGCCCCAGGGTTTGGGGGGCTTTGCAAACTGCACAGGAGCAGTGCTGGGAGCTGGGCAGTCACGGTGTGGGGTGGGGTGGAGAACAGTGCTGCACAGACAGTGTCACCCACATGGAGAACTTTATGCCCATTTCCATCATTTCAGGCTGGCTGTTATTTCCCTCTCATGTCCCTGAGTGGACCAGTCAGTGTGTGACGTGTTTTTTCCAATGTGAAGCCTATAAAAACATAAGGAGGAAGTTCAATCTCTCAGGAGATAAAAAACCCAACCAACATCACCCTTTATTGGAGCTTTAGTTCTGCTGAAATAACCTTGCACTTCTATGGATCAGTTTGCCCATGTGTTTTCTCATGGACACGGTGCAGTCCAGCACTGATATTTCACCTTCCTAATGCAGAGAGAATGTGCTGGAAAGAAAGCCAAGCTGAAGGAAATTCATAACTTGGTTTTTGCATCTGAGTGTGAATGAACTATCTTTGCTTCAGGCCACTGCATTCCCTGCTCAGCACTTGTCAGGAAGTTGATTTGGAAAACCATGCAGAGTGGATGCTGCTGGAAGCTCAAAGGTCTGTGAATATGATCTCTGCTCTGGTGGCTTCCAGGCAAAGCAGAGTTGAGAAATGGGCTTGGTTTGTCCCAGCAGTGCTCTGCTCCCAGTAGGAAAACCATTTGGGGTGCAGGTTTGTGAGCGAGGAGAGGGATTAGGGCTGCCAGGGGGCAATGCAGTCACCCTGATCCTGGTCCTGCAATGGATGTGAGCCTGGGACTAACCAAACTTGGCTGAACCACCTGGACCAGCCCTTGGGAAATCAGGGCTTGGAGAGAACTCTTTCACTGACATCTGTTGATGTCTGTGGAAGTCAGAGAGTTAAACACTTTCCAGGCTCTGTGTCTAATCTGGTGATCCTGATGCAGGTAAGATGCTATCCCACCATTTCTGCAGCTGGACACTCTTCCACCTCTGTGGGAATAAAAGTATTTTCCTTTTGCAAAAGGCAAAGAACAGGCTGCAATCTGGCAGAGGAGAGGCTGGGATTCATCATCCCCATTTCCATCCTCCCCATCCCACCCCCAACATCCCCCATCCTCACCTGGGGGTGCTGCTCTGACCATACCTGGTAGTGGGAGAGACTGGAGGGTCAGCGCTGCAGAATTTCCTAGGGCTGAGCTAAAAGCCATCTTTCATCCAAAACGGGGCTACAAATTGTGAAGACACCAGGTAAAAAGCAAGCAAAAGCCCCAAGTAATACACAGACAAAAGCTGCAGGTATTTAAGTCACTCAGGCATTATTAATAGATGGGTTTCTCTGACATGTGCCTTGCAGCAGATTAAAATAAAAGAGCAGCATGGTCCCTGCTGGACTTGCAGCTCCTGAAAACAGAGGCAGCCCCAGTGTATAATAGGATCTTCACTGCTGTTCTGGGGCTTGAATAATATTATGGTGACTTTGCATAGATTTTGCCCTTAATGCAAATAGGGAAATGATTTTCTAATCAGGTGAGATAAGGCTGAAACATGATAGATAGAGTGTGGTTTGTTAATGAAATACAAAGAAGTAGCCTGTACCTTTGTAAACTACTCTTAAAAATAATGCAGTATTTTTTAAAAAAAATTGTTTCTTTGCCTACCAGTCATGTGAGAGAGCCTTGATGCAAATCTTTGTAATGAGTGCATTTCGATGAGCATTTGAAAAATATATATGTATTTATTTGCATTGATATGTTTATATGGCTTTACATATCAACTTAGTCAGGAAAAATTGACTAAAATGTCTCAGGTCTGGGAAATGAGAAGAGATTATGAAAAGCAGATTTAATATAGCACCGTTTTTTGATGTTTGTGGCACATTTCATCATATTGCCAGAGACACCCAATTACACAGCTTGCAGAGTAATCAGCAAATGGGGAATCCGAAGGAGAATATTAACTGTGGTCTTTTTTTTCCCCTTCCTCCTCCTCCTTCTTTAGCAAATATTTTGTTATGCCTTATGGAAATGGATCAAAATGCCACATGTGCAGTTAATACTGAGCTCTGGAGCTCTTTCAAATCTTATTTTTCCCCTCACATTGTATTTTTCTGGAACAAACCTCCTGATAACTTCAGGACATGGTCTTCAAGGCCAAAACACCACCTTAAACTTCCTGCAAGTTTGGGTTTCAGTTTTAGCAGGTGGTTGACTTTACCTCATCGACCTTGTGTGACAGAAAAATTGAGTTATTCATTGAAGATAACCACATGCAAAGTGATCACAGCTCATCCATTTATTTCCCTCTTTGTGAAGGCAGGAATTTACTGGGCTATTTGGTGTCCTTGATGGTCACAGACACTCCTTACCCACAGGGTTTTTAATATTCAAAGCAGACCTGTAAATGCAGTGGAAAAGGAGATCTAATTAATATTTCCCTTTTTGTGGATAAAAAAAAAGCAATGGCTGCAGTGTAGGGCAGTTGTGTCTGGCTGATATTTTGGGTGCATGTAATCAAACAGTCTTCAAAGGCACTGATGGAACTGGGTCAAAACTATTAGCGCTAAAACTTTTGCAGGGAGGGGTGCTCCCAGTCTCTGCCCACATTCCCACTGTTCTGGTTCTCTGCCTGGTTTAAGAAAAAGTCACTTTTCTTGAAACTGTCTGAAAAGTTATTTATCATTGTTACAAATGCACTTGCATTTCCTTCCAGATTACTTTTCCCCTTGTTTCTATGTGTTTTCCTCCACAATGTTTCTACAGCTGCAAAAATAAATTAGGGAATAGTATTAATGGGGGATGACATTCTGAAATTGAATAATTTGATCTTTTTGAAGAGTTTCGTTGTCAGATGACTTCAAGAAGATATCGATAAACTCAGAATTTTTTTTCCCATCAGCTTCACCAGGCATCAAATTTGGTCTACAGCCAAGAGGAAAACCTCGTGCCATTACTACCAACTTCTCACCCAAGGAGCAGTTTCACCTTCCAGGTTCCTGAAGGAACAGGAGGCAGAGGAATAAGTTTGTAGAAGCTTCTCTGCCATCTTCTGCAGCACAGCCCATCATGGCTGGGTGTAGAAAAGGGGACAGGTCTTCCACCAAAAGAAAAAAACATCCTCAAAAGCACATGGAAACCCCAACTGTTTGAGAATGGTCAAATTAATCCTGCAGCACCATCTTTGGAGATACACTCTCTTGTCATGTCTTTCCTATCATCACCTCACCAGGCAGGAATTTTTTTTCTGACTTGAGCTGGAAGGTGATGAGAGGTGCTGTAGCCACTGCTTCAGTGTCTTGTGGCCAAGAGGGACTTTTCACCTGCCACCCCAGCTGGAGATGTTGACCCCAAAAGCAAGTAGCTGTTATTCAGCAACTTTTTTTGCAGCATTTTCTGTGTGGTCCCAGCCTCAGGTAATGGTTAATGAATGATTTGCAAGATACACTTTCCTTGATTTTTTTCCTTTTTATTAGCGGAGTATGAAAACAGGCAATAATTTTACAGAAAGCGGGACTGGCACAGTCGGTACATAGCATCATGCTGCAGCTTTTCAGAAATGAATATAAACTCTTTTTTTTTCTTCTTTTACCTACCAGAATAAATAAATATGATACACGTTTGAGTTCCTCAATAGTGAATTCTAAAGCACAAGGTCTTACACTACAGCTCAATTTTACAGCGATCTGTACAGTATATTACTTTGTTTTCCTTTTTGCAATTTAAAAGCCTTTGTTCCTTTGCAAAATGGGTTTGACATACAAACACGGATACACTTTGGAGCTAACTGTACACCTTGGGTCAGAACCTGGGAAAAAAAGAATAAATTGGCTGCCTCCTGGCATGAGAAAATAAACCAAAAAGTTATTTTCCACCACTCAGACACATCTAAAGTTCTGCCTTACGAGATGGCCCCACTCAATTGCCAGAGCAGTTAGAAAAGGCTTTGGTCATTCACAGGGCACCAGCTGCACCTTTTAACTTGCTATGGGTTTAATAAATGTCTTAAAGATATTTTGCAGAGGATTTCCAGCCTGGAACCCAGACTATTAAAAATATAATTGCGTGCTTTTGTTAATATAAGAAAAAACGTATATTCTTTCCAAATTACTGTGTGGGTGAAGTGTTGTCCTCAGCTGATGGCATTGCTCCACTGAAGCTGGTGCAGTAATTCTGCTCTGGCATCGCAGCAGTGATGAGGATCTGGGTCTCACCCTACAAATCCCAGCAGGTTCCTCTGCAACCAGCGAGGCCTGGGACACATCCTGACCTTTGCTCAAGGTGCTGGGGCCAAGCTCAGCGCTGGCATTGGTGAGAGCTGTGTTAACGGGGGAGCAGAGGAGGCACCTCAGCCTGTGCATGGCTTCCCCAGGAGCCTGGGGAAAGCAGGAAAAATGTGGATGCTGCTGTCTGGGAACCAAACAGCATCTGCAAAGCCTGTGGAAAACAGGGAACCTTAATCACTGCTGGGCTGTTGTGTAACACGGTGGGAAAGTCACAGCCGCACGGCAGAGCAGGGGATTTTTTTGTTTGTTTGATCCTGCATTGCTGACATTTTTTTGGATTTTTCTTTTTGTTGTCTATTGCACCAACCTCTTCTTATCCTTCCACTACGGATTTGGGCTGAGAGTGGACCTACGCAGAGAAATAGCATTTTTTTCACTAAAAAAAAAAAAAAAAGAAAAAAAGATGTATTATGCTGGTCTAGAACAGATCATAAAAAAACCAGCAAGGGGCACATGGAGGACTAAGAGGGGAGGAAAAGAAAAATCAACACAGCTTGTAAAAACCAGCAGGAAAGTTCTGTAATTGACTTTTTTCAAGCTTAATTGAATTATGTTTCATAGCTACTGTAATTAAACTAATAGAATATGGTGGACTTCAATTTGCATTCCTTTTCTGCAGAGGTTTATTTAATCCTTTACGTATGAACTCTTCAGAAATGTCCTGATGTTGCTCAAAATTGTCATCTCAATGGAAGTGCCACACGTGGCACACAGGGACAGAAATAATTACAGTTCCCTCCTGTGTGTCCACCCACTTTGGTGTTTCCTTAGCAAAGATAAGCATCTCTTTGGCTGTCTGCAGTGGCACTAACATACCTAGAGCTGGTTAAAATTCTTCACATGGTGAAGTACCTAAATGAGAAAGGAGATGTGGAGGGATCTGCTTGCTGATGGTTATTTTCATATTTGGCAGCATTTTTTGTGTTTCCTACACAGCAAATGATCATTTTTCGTGAAGGAAATATAGAAAAAAAAATCTCTCTTTATTCCCATATTCACCATCAAGGACATTTCGCCTTCTTAGCCAAAAAAAAAAAAAAAGGAAAAAAGATGTTTCTTTTGAGCCTCCCAGCATCATTATTGGATATTCTCATTTAGCATTTCTCCTGCACCGTTTAATTTTTTTTTTTAATACTTATTAGACTTCTCTTGCAGAATAGAAGAAATTAAACTGCCAACTTTTGCCCTGAATACTGTGACTGGTTTTCTCCTGGGCCTTGATCCTGCAAGGACCATTTATAAAACCTTTAAAAATTTGCTAAGGAGGGTTTGGAGCTGTAGCTGGTTCACCAACGAGAGGCAAAGTAAGCAAAGCCATAGGAAGGGGAGAAGACCAGCAGAGGAAATCTCCAGATCTATAACCTGTTTTCAAATAGGAACTAGGGAGACTTTTTCTCTGCCTTGAAGTGTTTTGACTCTGAGACTCATCAGTGACCTCATTCTCCTAAATAGCTGGGGCTGGTAGAAGGAAAGGGGACAAGCAGACCTCACATCACAAATTGGGAGATTCGCAGGAGCTCTTCCCACCTGAAGCATCCAGCTCTGCAAAGTTCAAAGAGGAATGGTGCAGAATCAGTCCCTTCAGTTTTCCTCATACATACACAGGATTAAATTGAATGCAGTGTTTCTCCCGATGTTTTTTAATTTTTTGTTGGTTTTTTTTTTTTGTCAGAAATACCCCAAAAACTCAGAGACCTTAAAACAATATGCAGGAAAGAGTTCGTTTTGACAGAAAATTAATTACTAAACTTTTGCAATCTGTGAGCCTAAATGCTCGCATTTTTGCATTTCTAAATCAGTTTTGGCTTCCCATGTCAGCTCACTCCCCGCATGGATGTTTAAGTTTGACCAAAAGAAGGTAAAACCCACACTTTGAACAAAATACTTCAGGGGCTCATGTGTATTTAAGGCAGCCTCTTCTTTTTCTGTCTATTTTTAAATTTTAGGTATTTTCATCCTGATTCAGAACGGGAAAAACAATCTCCAGGTGGGAATTATTCACATGCCCTGGTCCAGGACCAGCTGCACCTCAGCTGCTGCACCTTGCAGAGGCAGAGGAGGATGGTGCTGAACGAACACCCCTAGGGACTCATGGAGATCTGAAGGTCTCCTCGTCTCCTCTCCCAGTTTGCTTCCTGCTGTTGGTGGTTTTGATGGCGTGGGAGATGCTCCATCGGGGCAGTTCCCGGGAGCAGCAGAAGGAAATCAGCAGTGACACAAGGGATGGAAGGGGTCAGACTCCAGGGCCGGCCCAGATGTGTGAAGGCTGTGAATGTTAAAATGGATTTTTGCACCGAAGCACAGGGATGACTTTCCCTCCTTGGCTCAGCGGGGAAGGTCTCTACTCCCTCCAGAGGATCATGGCAAATCTAGTGCTGGATCAAGCGAGCTTATCTCCTGTGCTGCCTGTCCTCACCTTGCAGGAGCAGGCCATGAATCCCTGTGCTCTGACCTTCCTCTGGCAGGTGCTGGGGCACTGTGAACTATGGTAAAGCTGTTTCTGTCTTGATCTGAGCTGATGCCTCCCTTTCCAGCCCCCTGGGCAGAGAAGAGATGCCTGTCTTACCTGGCACAAGAGCGACTCCATCCCTCTGCTCTCTGCCTGAAACACACACTGACCTGAGCTGCAGGTTCATGGGCATCTTTTATTAATTAAAAAAGACCTGAAGTGCAGATTTGATCTCACACCCAATTACCTCACTTGTTCACAGGCACCAGGGAACATCAGAAGGGGTGTAAATTAAATTTGTGTTTGCTCTGCTCTGGTAAAGCAACTCCACAGCCTATAAAGGTGCAGAGGTTAGCAGGGCTCAGAAAAAATATAGGTGAATAGAGCCTTTCAAGGAAGGAGGAGGAAAATTAAAGCTTTCTTTGGGTGTCCCTGGTTTGGGTGACAGGCTACAAAAAATGAAAGCTGGGACTTTCTTTTTGGACAGAGTAAATGCGCTTTGGTGGTTTTAATTTATTCAGATTCCTTTGAAAGCGGCAGCCAAAAATCTGCTTCTTGCAAATACATTTGGTTTTGGCAAAGCGGGGAATTCTGCCGGTCACGGGGGCTGATTTGACACAGTCAGGAAAACTAAAGCATGAGAGAAAGCCCCAAACGGAAGTGTTTAGCATGACAGAATTATTTATGGAAGACACTCCATTTTCCTTGGAAGCTGGTGCAGCTGATGAGCTGCCCCCTCCGGAGGTCTGCTCCAGCTACAACTTTATGAAGGACAGAACACTATTTCCCATCAAACTTGACTATTCTTACGTCTCTATTTGCAGGAGTCAGATGCTTTTTCAAGCAGTATTAATGTAGCTGTAAACACTCTTTCCTTCCATGTTTAAAGAGATAATTTGACCCCTGGCTGCTGCTCCAGGGTAAAGCAAGGCAGGAGTGAGAGGGGCCACAGGCTATGGGTCTACACTTCATGGTGAAATCAATGATGATTATTTTCAGAGAGATAGCACAGCTCTGCCCAGTCTGTTAATGACACACCCAGTGAACACTCCTGGGATACAAACATACCTCCTGCCCCAGAGTCACTCTGGATTTTTTGGTCCTAGGCAATATTAGAGATTAGATCTGGATACCATCCCTCCCTAAGGCCCAGAGTAATAGCAGTGGGTCCAAAATGTTTATTTGGTTTGGCAAAAAAAAAAAAAGTGATTTAAATTGGCAGAAACATTCCTTCTCAACGAGGGAAACCACCCAAGAGTGAATGATGGGTCATTCCAATGAAATGAGACTGAAACAGTTCAATGCAGTAATTTTGAAGCTGGTGAATTTTGGTGACTTGCAAACCCTGCATTTCTGGCAAGTTCATCTATCCCCCCTCAGCTCCAAATAGAATATAAAGCCCCTGCTTATACCTGTTTTGCCTCCAGCAGTTCAGCATTTTTCACTTGTTACATTTTCACTTGATAACCACTTTCGAACTGAGGGCTTGAGGACAGAATTTGGTGATCAGAGATTTTTTTCTAGACACAGCTTGCATTAATCAAGTTTTTTGTCAAAGAACCATAAAATTCATGGTGTGTGAACACACCAGGAGTCCATACTAAATTTTTATTATTATCTATTGTCAAAGTAAGACCAAAACGCTCTCCAAAAAGAAAACCCTGTAATTTGTAAATAAAGTTTACACTTCACTAAAGATCAAGAGGAAATAATACAGATCCAAAATAGTCCTGCAAATTTGGCCTTCATTTTCTCCCAGCCAGCAGCATTTGGCCAATATTTTGCTTCTTTGAGCAAGTGCTTTTAAAAAGTAAACGAAAAATGCCTGCCTTATAGGAAGTGCTTAAACAGGAAATTCACCTTCAGATCATTTCCCAGTTGTTAAAAAATTAGCTTTAGCAGAGAAGGGAGAAGTGGAGTGATGAAGTGCACAATCATTTATCTTCCTCGTGAACACCTTTAGGAGGCTGACCCAAGAAGAGCAACTAGCTTCCAGCTGGGGTGGGGAGGATGGCTGGTTTGTAACTCTGATACTAGCTACTAAAATTGAAAAGGAAAGGGGAATAAAAGCAAAAGAGGTCACAGTTCTATAACACTGACAGTAACACACAGGTGATGGGTGCTGTCAACATTATAAACTATATACAAGACAAAGCAGCTCTCTTTCTTCCCCCAAAGAACGCAACAACAAAAAAAGATGAATATAACACAGTTGGCACCTTATCGAGGGGATGAGGACAGGGGGCTCCTCCTGAACATTACAGGCTTTAACTCATGGCAGTCCAGAGGACAGTTCATCTAAACATAGATCCTTTACCCCTTCCTCATTAAATATTTAGTGAAGACCAAGCCAGTAGGAATGTCTGCCACAACCGTGGTGCTAACAAGACGTTAATAAACGCAAAGTTTTCCCTGCAAGGGAGCACCTTTACTCCTGGAAGTGCTGTGTGTAGTGCCAACCTCTGGTGCATCTTTCCGCGGGCAGTCAGTTGGGGAGGGTGTCCAGCCCCAGGGACGCTGCGTGCTGCTTCGCCCGGAGCCTCAGGTTCTCAATGCTCGTGGTTTTACTGTTCAGGCTTGGCAGGGAGCTGGAGGCCTGCAGGATGGGGGAGGACCAGACCTGCTGAGCGTGGGACAGCGACTGGTAATAGGACTGACAGTGCAGGGAGCTGAGCGGGGCCATGTTGACGTTCATGCCCAAGTAGGGCATGGCAGACGGTGTCCCCATTTCAAAGGAGGAGTAATGGACCAAGTTGTTGGTGGCTGCCATGTGCTGGCGGAACTGCTCCTGCAGGCGGAAGAGGCTCAGGGGCGAGGAGGAGTACGAGTGAGTCTGGGCCAGGCCGCTGCTGGATGAAGGCGTCACCGTCGCGCTGATCGGGGACTCTGCAGCAGGAGACAGAGGGGATGGGGTTATTCCCATAGGCTGGATGCAGGTGCTCGTTCACACCCCAGAAAGGTTTGGGCAGCAGCATGGGCTGCTCTCCTGCATTGGAGGGCAAATGAGAGCGGGTGTGGCAGCTCACAACAGCTGAATGTGTGCCTTTCCCCTACTCAGCACCTCAGATGTAGAAATGGGGCTGAGCTCTCTTCTGCTGCTGGGCACTGTTCCCCCCAAAATCTAAGCAGAGCAATCTTTGCTCTTTCAGTGCTCCCGCTGCCATGGACATCATAGCCTCTGCAGGGCCTGTTCAGTGCTGAGGACAAGGCCTGGGCAGCCTCTCTGAGCACCCATCCACAGGGAATATGGGATTATACCCAACCACCAGCACCCCCTTTGGAAAGGGGACCTGCCCTGCCAGGTCCAGGCACCAACCCCACCAAGAAGCTGCCCCTCACCTGCTTTTGGGCTCGCTCTCTTGCAGCTCAAGGCCTTGCTGTCCGCACCAGGGCTCTTGTCCACTTTGGCCTCATCCAAGGTGCTCTTGAACTCCTCCTCTCTGTCGGTCTGGTCCTCGGGTGCCGACTCGCTGGCCGACTGCTCCGACAGGGTCAGGTTGAGGTCCGTGCCAACCTCACTGGGGAGGCTCTGCACCTTCTCAGTGTCCGGGGTCGGGGCCTGGGTCTCCAGCACGGGCGGCTCCATCTTTCCCTCGCTGTGGCTGCCCTCACAGTCCTTCTGCTTCTGCAGCTGCTCCTTCTGCAGGCTGCGCTGCTTCTTACGGAATTTGGCTCTCCGGTTCTTGAACCACACCTTCAGTGCCGCAAACAGCAAGGGAGAAAAAACCAGTGAGAATCCTGCTTCGTGCCAAATTCATCATCACTGAGCCAGGGAGCTGCAGGGGAGCCCCAAATAATGAGGTACCGCAGGCCCACTGTGCCCAAAGGCCATTGCACTGTGCTGGACCTTAGAGCTCTCCTGTTCTCAGTGCATCTATGTATAACACATCAAACATATTTTAGAAAATATCCAGCCTCTCTGTTGATTCTTTAAGACACTCCACTGCTGGTGTTTTCTGGGTTTTGTTAGTTTTTTCCCCTGAATTGGTTAGGCAGCTGCATCCAAACAGAATGTCTTGCAGCTGTAATGTCTGTAATGTCTGATGACATAACATTGGCTTACAGTCTGTTAAGTTTCTAAAACCATTTGGTTACAAGTGTACTGAAACGATGGTGGCAACACTCAAAGTAAGAAATTACAGGTATAGGCTGTTGTCTGGGAACAGCATTTAGGAAAGGAGGAGAAAATCCATGTATCTTTTAACCTAAATCAGTAGACATGGATTAGAAAAAATACATTTGCAAATCTTGTTGTTTGGTTGGTTAGATAAAGCAAAAAACCATTTTTAGATCAAAACGTCTTGATATTTAGATAAAAGAACAAAATTTTTTGACTACTTTTTCTCTTTGCAGTGAAGAACTTGCTATTTGCATTTTAAAAGACAAGAACCTCTCCACCAGCAGGTTATGAACTAACACATTTCACTAGTTGAAACTAAAAAAAAAAGCAAACAAAAACAAAAAGCAAACCCAAACCTTGGCCTGAGATGTTACAAATATTGACACTGGTGGAAAAGAGCAGCTGGAATTACTTGGGTCTCTACTTTCTTGAGAAAGCCAGAAAAGCCTTGCAAATAAATAAATAAGTAGACTTCTGTTGCTGTTTCTAAAATTTCCCCCAAAGAAATGTGAAAGAACAAATGAAAACCAGTGTACACTTCAGACAATCCTAAATCTAAAAAATGTGCGCGTGGATTGTAAGTTTCTTAAGCAGATGTGTGACTTCAGATGATTTTATCCTCCCTGCCCCCACCTTCGACAACTACACTGCCGCAAAATCTTTGCTTCCATTGGAAGAATCCTGCAAAGTCAAGGGAGCCGTCAACCCTCTGGGAACCCCACTATGCCCTTTTAAACATCCCCCGCTCACAAACCCACAAAATATCAGTACCTGGACTCTGGCTTCAGGCAGGTTTGTGCACATGGCCAGCCGCTCTCTCATCACCACGTCAGGGTAGTGAGTCTTCTGGAAGGTCTTCTCCAGTGCCTCCAGCTGCTGCGCGGTGAAGGCTGTGCGACTTCGCCTTTGTTTGCGGTGCTGGGATCCATAACGTGCCTCCAAAATGATGTCTTGAAATGTACAGCCGTTGGAAGACAAGGAAAGTGGCCAATTTAATTATTGGAATTTGTATGCTGACAGTCGAATAAGGCACTTGTTAATATCAGACAAAACTACGAAACACTGTTCTTCATGCTTTAGTGTTAATAAAACACATACATATGGGTTTTGCTGGTCAATTGAGGTGTTTTAAGAGATCAAATCATAGCAGGGGGGTTAAAACTAGATGACCTTTGAGATTACTTCCAGCCCAAACCATTCTATGATTCTAAAAGCCTCTTCAGGAGAGAGAACCTCTTTCTGGGCTAGCTGTGGAAGCTGTTGAGACTCCAGTGCTGAATTTGGCTGAAATAAGTCAATCTGCTCCTACTTCAGTGGGGCAGGACATGCAGATGCCCAGACCCCACCATAGCATAAGCACCTTCCTTCAAAAAACACGATTTAAAAAAATGTGGGGACATTCACCACTGTACTTCTTTAATGTCTCATATGTAGCTCGCTGTAGTCTTCTAGGCATGATAGTGGAGAGTTCTGGGCTCCAGTTCAGAGAGCATTCAAGCTCATGTGCTTTTGTGCATTTAGCTCCAAAGCACATCCCTTACTGAGCACAGACACTCTCCAGCATCTGGGGTGGAAACACCAGCCAGGGCCATGTACAGCCCCACTGGTTGCAAGCCCAGAGCTCAAGTGCTGAGCTCTTCTCAGCAGAACACCTCCTCACAAAGCCTGACTTTGCAAACAGAGCTTGGAAAACTGAGGGCAGAGAAGATATTCAGACTGGGGAAAATCTGAGGCCAACAGTAAAGGGCTTACTATTTTACCAGAGGCGCTATTATTGCACAACAGTTAGTGGGAGTAGAAAGATCTTAAATCAATGAAAATAAGTTACTTGAAAATGAAAAAACCCCACCCTTTATTATGCAAGTTGGGACACGCTGTGCTACAGCCCTGGAATGAAACGGTCTGGCAAGAGGTTTGCTCTCAAAGAGGAAATGCAGAAAGAGCAGTGTCTGGTATCATTTTTAATTCGGTTAAGAATGTGACTTCCAGTGGAAGGGAGGAATGAACACACAAGAAAACAACCTAACGGGAGAAAAGCTGGCACTATCAGCGAGAGGAGCCCGATGGAGGCTCTGGCTGCAGTTTACTTGTGCTTTTGTCGCGAGCATCGTGACATGAATCTAAATAATAAACCAAAACCTGCTGTGGGGCCACCCCCGGCACCACACAGCCAGGTTCCAGATCCACTGGCTAACGAGCGTAGCAAATCAGCTTTGCACCGCTCAAACATTCCTCTTCCAAAACTTCCAGCTGTTCCATTCTAGGTCAGCACTCGCAGCACCCTTCTGGGGGCTTGCCAAAGCTGCGTGGTTTTGGCAACCTGGCAAAGATGTGATCAGGCTAAAGGTCTTTGACAATATAGTGCTCGTTACATACAAGAGACTTTCATGTTTGAGGCACCAGAGCTCCTTGGGGAGCTCAAACGCTGGTGACAAAGCTGCCCCTCTGGGACTGGCCTTGATGCACCCAGGCACAGCTCACAGTGCAGCCAGGCGAGGAGAAGGGATGCTCCAGCACAAGAAATCATAATGAAGCTGCCCCGAAACATTTTAAAAAGCAAGCATTTGTGTTTCAAGTACACAAAAACAGGAGAAAGGGCACTGGTTAAACACCCTACCTGCAGGCTGGAATATTCTAGAATTTCTAGAGTAGAGGTTAGACCTACCAGCTCCCCAGAGGCGGCAGCTCATGCATTAAGTTTGGCCACTCCAACGAGAGGCAGCCAGCAATTATTTTAACGTTTTAACTATGTTTTCAGGCTTTGTGCAAGAAGGAGAATATAAATTGCAGGTGAGGCTTTGCAGTTACAATCAGAAACCTCTGTTTTCTGACTTAAGGTCATTTGCTTTTGTGCTGCTTTATTCTGACTGTCCCTGGAAGGCAAATGAGATCTATAACCTGCGCTGAAAGATATTCAGAAGTAACAGAATGTGAGGCAACTGCAAAGGAAACAGCTTGTAGGTATATAATGCCTACTCTGCCAATGATAAGCAGACAAGGGGACTGCGGGATTTAATTTGGAAAGTCTTCCACATGGGTTATTCATTTTAAAGATAAGAGGTCAGGAAATCAATTGAATCTTCTGGTCAAGAATATGAGAATAGCTTTTTTATTCTTTTTTATCTTCCTCTGCTTTAGCCTAGTTAGGGTCAAAGACATTAAGTCTTCCATGCTCTACTCTAAAAGATACAGGAGATCACAAATACCTTTCAAGAGATCCTTGCAGCTGAATAAGGGGCACCTTGAGAACCAGGGTCTGCCAGGTACGTTGCAGAGTTCAGGGCCATCTGCTCCCATCTTTTTATTTTTACTTTAGTATTAGACAACTAGAAAGCTATCTTAGAACAGTTACACATTTTCAGACAGCCAGGGAAGATTATTCCATTCTGGGAAGGTTTCTAGAATCACGTGTATGGTAACTTTTTACTTTAGCTTCCATGTCCCAGTTGTCAGGTCTGCTTTACATCACAGCATCCAAGTCCAGACCAAAACAGTGATGTTCCAGCTGCTGATCACTTGCATTGCAGGAGACTTTGATGATCTCAGCCAGGTCTGGATGTTTTGTGGCAGGCTGAAATTTAGAGCAGATATATGTGCCCTACCATACTGAATATTCTCAGGTCTCCATCCATTATTTTTGGACAATTACCTCTACTGAATCATAAAATATTATCTCGGCTTTGCACTTCACCTTAATGAGAGCATGGATGCAGTGTTGTTACAACCATAGCTGAACACAGAAAACCAGCTCAGATGCTCTGGACCAGCAGCTTCTCTCCTGCTGTGCCACCATCAACAGTGCTGTGTAAATGGCACTGCCTGGGTAAAGTCACATGTGACTCGATTTGAGCTGAAAAGGCTCTTTTACGGAAGGCAGCAGGATCGGCAGGAAAGTGTCACCCAAGACAAGGTCTAGGATCCCCAGGAAGAAACAAGTTAAGGTGAAACCCAAAGAAGATCCAAATGAAGATTGTTTTTCAGAGAGAAAGAGTGTTTTTTAGGACAGAAGTGGAAAATAGTTGCATGAAGAGACAAGATGGAGGAAAAAGCCATGGCCTGGGCTGGCAGGAGGTGGCTGTTAGGGAATGCAAGACCTGGGCACCTTCCCTGGAGAATCCGATTTACTTTGTGATCACATTCATTCTGCCCTTATTTACTGACAAGACAGTAAAATTATTTGCTGTTTCCTGTTCACTTGTTAAAACACGTTCCAGTGTCTTTTTAATTCTCTCTTTCCAATTCCATATAGTGGCGTCATGTCCCATCTCTCCCTTGGGCTTTCCAGAAGAGTTTCACTCAATGCAAGCAACAGGGGGGTTTTATTTGTGGCGGGGGTTTTTTATTTTTTTTTTGATGGGCTTTTTGTGCCGGGGAAGGGCAAAAGCCATGAGTTGTTCTTACCAGCCAGTCTCTCCGCCAGGGTGAGGGCGTGCACCGAGGGCCGGTAGTCGGGGGCGTGCTGGGCCTGCTGAGCTGCCTGCTGGTGGAGGTTGTACATGGCGCTCAGCGAGTTCATGGCGTGCAGGGAGTAGCCGTTCACTCCATAGTGCTGCATGGTGACATAAACCTGCAAAACAACAGCCACAGGCTTAGGGATGTGCTGCTCTACCATCCTGGCATCTCAGAGGAGCCTTGGGAATGCTGAGCTCAAAATTAAAGCGCTGCATGCAAGGCTCGTGTCCGACCTCTCAATTCCAACTGGTTCTGGATGGGAATTGAAGTATCACCTGTACACCTAAAGCACCACCAATACCAGTCTGAATTCCAAACCTACAGCCCCATGTGTGACTCATGATGTGCTGATCAAAAGATGGGAAATTAATTTTTTTGCATACCGCAATACAATTTATCTTTTTACTGTAACTTTTAATGCACTGACCTAGCTCTATCCCAGGGCTTACTGGGATTTTGTCTCTATCATTTCACAGAGTGGACAGTTCTGTAATCCTATTGCTGGAATGTCAAATAATGTTTCTCATCTCATTTATAATTTGTTTCCATTCATTATTCATTTTTCTTACAGTTCTTCTTAAGCAAACACAAATGATATAGGGAAAAAAAAAGAGCATATTGTGTTAAAGAAAATAAATCTGTAGCATAATAGCACCAAAAATGTTATGGCTAAAGAGGGAATAAGGTTTGCAATAAATACCGACATTTCATAGCTCAATAGCAAGGAAATTATTTCAGAAAACTAATGGCTTTTTTTTCTAGTGGGGGCTCTGCATGAAACTTCAAGCTCTTTTTCCTTACAGACCATTTGTAACACTGAGCTAATATTGATCTCAAAAGCCGAGCAATGCTTCATTCATCCCTGTTGTAAATGACTGAGGGCCTCCAGGATGTCGTTTCTGCAGTTTGTAAGACATCAGAAAAGAAGTTGTGAAACATTAGCCACAAAATAAATTTTTTAAACCACCGTTTTCATCAGCAAGTCACCGTCTGGAAAGTCAGTGCAAGAACAAACGTTCAGGGAAAGAGGGTCAGCTGGACTAACCTAAGGAATGCAGACACCTTTTCAGGCAACGGTAGAAAAAAATTTAAACACTGGAGGGAGGTGATGATTTCAGGAGAAATGCCCATGGTTTTAGAAGGAACAGTGAAAATTTAGAAGAACAATTATCTGCTGTATTTTTTATACTGAGAAAAGACCTTCATATTTTCCCATAAATTGTTTATACCATGGAGGGGCAGACTCATGGTGAAAAGGGAGAGATGGAAATGAATTGGTCCCACTGCCCCTCCTGTTCTCTCCACCTTGATGTAAGAAGCACAAACATGGAGTGACCTTGTTTAACAGCCAGAGACCAAGCTGGAATTCCTCGAAAAAGCAGCAGAATTTTGTGCTGTACGTTTTGGGGCATGTCACGGCTTCACCCTTGCAAGCATCTTTCCATTGCAGCGCCCAGGAATGGGGGAGGGAAATACGCAGCTGGAGTTTGGTCAAACACTCTGCCAGTGCAGGGATGACCCTCATGAATGTGAGTTCTAGTTTTGGGACTGTTTTCTCAAAGAGGCTACAGTAACTATAAACCCCTACTGTTGGAATTTAGCACTCCGCCTCTTTCCTGTTTCCCCAAGACCCTCATGCTCTTCCACTGCATAATTTCAGCGCTGAGAGCACTGATGGAGGGTGGCAGGTTACACCACAAAGATCTGACACACACCCTGATGCTATCTTCATCTGCGTTGTGTTCACCTGTTCACACATTCTGGATTCGCTCCCCGTTATTCTAAGCTGAACTGTGAAACTGGACATTTTTGGTTCAGATGCCAACTGAAACACAAGAATGCTGAAGCTCTGCTCTAATGGAGCTTAGGGAAGATCTAAGCAATGACGAAGTTATTTGTTGGTTCTCTGATCAAGATGAGGGACTTGACATACCAACAGATTTTTGGTATTTGAATTTACTTTCCTCACAATGGGTTCACAGCAAAATGACAGCTGTGATGTCGCTTTCCTGGGCTGTAAAGTCCTGCTGCTGGTGGCATGTGCTAAGGGACATGTCCCAGCGACACCTACCATTGACACAGCCACAGAGGACATCTCCCATCACCTGGGAGAGACCGATCTGTGGTGCAGCCTCACCCCATCCTTGCTGGGGTTCATTGCCCAAGAGCATCATCCCACCCGATAATGTTGTTTGATGCCTCGCTGTCACAGACAAGGGCAGCACTGGCTCTTCTGGCCAACATGGGCAGGAAAACAGAGATTTGTAACTTCATTCCGCCTCCTCCCCTCCCGGCTCACTTGTGAACCAGCTGGCTGGTTGCACCAGCTTTGGCCAGCGGGGTGGAGGTCTCAAAGCTTATTAAGTTCCTGCGTGTTTCGTGAAAACCATTTGAGGACACAGAACCTATTAAGTGCCCTGGGCTGCTGCCAGACCTCTGTCCTTAATAGACGCTGGAGAATCCACACCGGGACTCAGCCTTGCCAGAAGATATGTGGGAGGCCAAGTGTCTTTGACTCCCAACTCACAGAAATGCCTGTTTTCCTTTTCTAATCCCCCCTTGCATGTCGTCGGCTGTGTAGCATGCTGGCACATTAAAGGAAAAATGAAGAGGGAGAGGAGGGGAATTTTCCCATACTATGCAGTCTTCCAAGGACGCTGCCAATGGTGTTGTGTCTGGAGCCCAGTGTTTCCACTGAAACACTTGCTCCAGGAATATTTCAGCGTATTTGATTGTTAAAAGATGATTTTATGTGTATGTTTTTGGATGGCCTAGAAGGGTATACATTAAAAAAAAAAAAAAAAAAAAGAAAGAAAGAGAAAAAAGAGAAGGAGTTCATAAGGGAGTCAATGCCCATCACTGCTTTGGTGGTAACTGCCTGTCACGCTGCAGTGCAGACAACAGGCAGAACTTCTTACTCACTTGTGCAGCAAATGTATCATCCCAGATTCTGGATAAAAAATGAGGGAATTTACTGAGCAAGACGCTTCAGCCGGGTAAGCAAAGTTAACTGAGACCACAAATAGCTCCTGTTTAACTGTCAGCTCCGAGCTCACTCCAACCCCAATAAATTAAATATTTAAAAGACATCATGCAGCAATTTTTTTTAATGGAGAAAGCCATTCATCAAGCCACTGCTGTGTTTCACAAGCTGTCGAATAGTGCTTACACTGGTTAAAATAATCTTTATATTTCATTAAGCAACCAAATAAGCTGATCCCTTCCCACTGGCTGTATAGATGGTTTTAATTTTCAAAATCTGCAAATGCATCTTTTATGTCTCTGCGTGGCTGGAGGGCCTCAGGAACAGCCACAGCCAGGAGGAGGATGAGACCAAAGTTTGAACTCCTGCTTTATGGAAGGGTATGGGCTTGAGCAGCTGTGGATAAGCTGGGAGGGTAACAGGGTCCATCCTGAAAGAAAGGGGATGCCTCATTCTCATTTTGGGCATCAGAGATCATTGAAGAGGTGGAAGCAGTGGAGGAAGGAGATGGGAGCTGAGGAAAGGTGCAGGAAAATGACTGGTGAGGGAAAAATGCCCCTGGCGGGAGCCTGTGGGCTGATCCTGCAGCGTTTGCTCAGCACAGGGGGTGGATGCTGCCTGGGCTGGCACCTGCTGGGGCTGGTGGCCTCTTTCTGCATGGCCCTCAGGGCAGCAGCAGCGACTCTCCCACCCCCAGCATCACAAGTCTGGCTCTCTCCAGCTTCCCACATTCTGCAGCACCAGGCTGGGAGCTCTCCTCGCCGTGCCCTGCGCCAGGCCCTGCTGGGGTTCTCACTCCTTCTGTCTTCACAGCCCTGGCATTGATAGCTCAGCATCAAAAACCCTCCTATGGCTTTCACCCCTCACTTATGTTTTCACTATGGAAGACTCATGGATGCTGTGCCTATTTTTATTTCCAAGCCTGCAGAACTGTCAGACCGTGGGGGCTGTGTCCTGCCAGGATCCAGCCCCACAGACAGGACATGGGATTCCCCTTAGCTTTAACTGCTGCCCTCTATGAGAAATGCAGCTTTCTCAATCCCTGCATTGCTCTGAGGCCAGGCAATGTGGGATTCTACCCATCCCAGACTAATCCAGGGACCCGACCACTCTATTCAGCTACTGCAGTTCAATCTGAGACCAAACAATTTGCACATCTATCAGCCAGAAAAAGGAACCCTGTTACCCCAGAGCAGAGCTGCATTGCTCCAACCAAAGTGACTCCCATCCGTCCCTTCCCAACACTGGCCTTGAAAATCTCAGGTTCACATGAAATCATATGGCACGGGAGTGGTGCAATTTATTGTGCATCTCTTAACAGCATGGCATACAGGGGAGATCTGACCCTGGGTTTTCATATTCTCAGCTTTGTACAAGGCTTTAACTTTCCCTGTTTAACTGGTAACTAATTTTTTTATAATTTTCCACATAATTCTGTCCTGAGACAAAATGTGAAGAGACCCATGAATTTCCTCACCAGGTGAAAACTCCTGTTCCTAGTTGCTTGTGTATGTGTGGAATTGAAACAGGTCTGAAATAATTAAAAAAAAAAAAAAAGACATTTTGAAGTTTCCTGAAAAGTACCTGCCAGGAAAAAAAATCCTTATTTTCTGTTCAGGAAAAAAAACCACCTAACAAATCACCAAAACGAAATCACAGAATTCACCCTGGCACCTGAAGCTGTATTAAGTGCACCCAAGAATTTGAAATAAGGGCCATTTTCTGCTCTCTCCTGTCCCCATTTCATTCCTTTACTCTCCCATCAAAACATCATCATTCTGTACTGACCTGCCAGTCACACACGAAATCTTTAGCAAAATTACAGAACTGACAGAACTCATTAATGGAGAGATGGATCTATCCCACCGCAGCCTGCAAACTTTAAGGGTCCCTTGTGCTGGCCACAGAGCTCTTGTCAATGCTGGCAAATTTAATTTCAAATTTCTTCATCCCGAGCTGTCCTGAATAAGGCCATCTGCAGCAGCTCCCTGTGCCATCACTGCTCTGGAGGAAAGGAGCTTTATTTAAACTGAGACACTGGTTTTGCTCCCCAAATCTAAACTGAGATGAGATGGAGAAATTTTCTTCAACAGCTTATTCTGGCCAGTTTTCCTAGGTAGAAAAAAATGCCTAAGACAAGACATTTGCCCTTCTCAAGCAAATGCTGTCAGGCAACATGAGGCTGGGGCTGGATGTAGGACTCGCAGCTTTGCACAGGCTTTGGACCATTTTCTCTTTTCCCTCCACATAGTGAGTCATCCCAAATTCTAAGAAATATCGAGACTAAATTCATTGATCTACACAAGACACTCAGGTGCCATCATGAAGAATGGGGTAATAAAACCTGTGAGTTAGAAATACTGAATTATTCCTAGAGGTCTCAAGAAAAGGATACCAGAGTCTACTTTTGACTGGTGGGCACTGTGGGCTGTTTCTTTATCACTTTATCAAAGCTGTCCCCAAAATGGTGGAAGTGGGGAGGGTGTATGACTCCTTTTTAATGTGGGAAATAAACTGTATTTTAAAAAAAACAAAAAAGTTAAATCTGAACCTCGGAAAGTCACTTTCAGAAGGGAATTTCAACACAATAGTTCATTGCTTATGAAGAGAGATTCACCACAGATGCATTTAAAGTTTGGAAGAGTTTGGCACAGCCTCGGGTGTGTGCCTTGATGAAGGCACAGCTCGAGCACAGGAAAAGGATCACTTAAAAAAAACCCCAAAACCGAACAAGCATAAAACACAAGTTCAGTGCACTTGATTGGTGTTCAGTGTTCTGCAAGTCATAGAAAAATAATAGGAGCAGCTCTGTCACGTAAAAGGAAAGTCGTGGTCCTCAGCCTGAGTGCTTGCAAAGGTGCTGCAAATCACTGCTGGTGTTTATGCAAAACACAGGAACTCACTGTTCATTACTAGCAGGGAATAACAGCAAATGGTTTGTGCTGCGACACCTTTTCTCCCTTATTACCACTGCCAATAAACATAATTGAAAATAAAAACACACCAGAATATCCCACCTCGCCTCCCCCAGAGCTATTCTGCGTTATGATTTTATGCTTTAATTCCTTATTCAGAAACACCTCAAATCAGAAAGATAAATAACAAATCTCTGACTCTGTAACTCACATTCTAGGAAAACAGGCTCACTCTATAGACAGACATTGGGTTTATATGTATTTGGTACTAAATGAATTACATACCTGGGGGTTATGAATAAATGATCCTAGCAAGAGGTTTTCTTCAGTTTTTTTTTAATATATCCCTAAATCTTTTAGATATATAAAGGCCCAAAATCACGTAAGACAATAACCAACACGTTATAAATCAGTTTTGTTCCTCACGTGAGATTACCGAATGTCTAAGGAAACAATTTCACCTTTGCAGCGGATGAAATATAGATAATTTGAAATACCGTAACACATCATAGTTCCTCATTCAAACATCAAAGTCCGAGAGTATGCACCATAAAAACAGGCTTCCGAAAGACTTTCCTTATAACTGAAATAAGGAATTGAGAACAGTTCCCCAAAAAAATCCCAGGACTCCACATTTCTGATCCTCCTGAAATGTTTTTACACCTGTGTAAATCTCTGGATTTAAATGGAGTTAATTTCTTAATGCAGAGCGAGATCTTAATTAGGCAGGACCTAGTTAAACAAGTCACAACCCACCGAACGCAAAACCTGACCACTTACACCAATTCTTGCAGCTCACGCTCAGATCTTCCTAGTGACCTTGGTATAAATAAAGAGATCTTTTTCTTAAAACCAGGAGGATTGCTAGCAGCTGAAATTTGGAAATACTTCCAGCCAGGGACAGCATCACCATTTTTTGGGCAGACCTTGTCAAATAATTGCCTCTTTGAGGCTGTGCTGCTGATGAGCACAGCAACTGTGTTTGTAATGCTCATCTATTTGTAGTGGCAACATAATAGGATGTGAGAGGGCTTGTAATTTTTATAAAACAAACCTCAGAGCATCCTGCTGAGACAAGGAAGTTTTGCTGCAGGACCCTACAAATTCTCGACCCCGCTCAGGTTGTGAGCGGCTGGGGTAACAAGCCCTGGCTGGCAAAGGTAAATCTCATCAGCTGCTGTGATTTTTATTTAGGGCTTTTGTGCAATCATTGTTTTTCACCCAAAAGCCCCAGATAACAGAACCAAGTGATTGATTAGACACTTCCTGGCAAAGGACTTTCCAATGCCTCTGTTTGCAGAGGCATTCTTCAGAGAGCAGGGTTGCTAAGTCCAAAATAAAATAAATTAAATTAACATAAAATAAAATAAAATAAAATAAAGACATCCTGAAAGTATCTGCTTTTGAGTTTAGGGCTTGGAGCCCAGCAACTTGCAGTGTAGAGCCAGGAGTGGCATCACTAAACATCACTGTGGTGCCAAATCCCTGGCTTGTCATAATTTACATGAGACAATCAGTGCTTACAGATCAGACCAGGACAAACCTCCCTTCTTCCCTTTGGAGCAGCACTCAAGCCTCAGTATAAACTGTCAGAATTTATATCGAAGTGGAGCATTTTCCTGAGTAAATAGGAAAAGCTCTTAATATTAAGATCACTTTGACTCTCATTTCTCATCTCATTCTGCTTCCAGATCAGTCAGCAACAACAACAAAAAAATATCACGCACTTAAGAGTTCTTATCATTAACACCACAATGGAATCTGAGCCCTACAGCCCAGGTCTGCCAAGGCTGCTGGATATGAATATATCACAGGGTTCCGTGGATATGAAATGCAGCTGCATCCCGCTGCAGCCAGGTTCACACGTTCCTGTGCTACCCACCTGCTTCCCCTCTCCAGACCTTACAGCATCTCTGCCTCTGGACTGCCTTGAATTCAGAACTTGGAGTAACCTTAAAGTACCTTGCAACCAAACTACTGAATTAATGGATTACTTAAAGGATTTCTCTTCGGTGCTTGTATAAAAAAAAAAAACAACAAAGTACCTGCTCAGCCCTTGGCCTCACTTCCATGAAAAAGGCTTTCTTGAGAAGCATTGTTTTGTTTTCCTTAATGCTGGCAAAGGAAATTTTCCAAACCAAGGCTCCCCAAACTCTGCCCTTCCCCAGGGCTTTTGGAAGCATGAGGGCGGCTCACTGCTTGCTGTCTGCCCCCCAAAACAGCTTTTGCCTGCAGCACATTTGAAGACTGTTCCCATGAGCAAACTGACCGTCGTGAACGTAGCCTCTTGGTGCTTCTGGGTCAGGAATCTCCCCTGTCCCTGGAAGATGCAGCAACACCCTGGAGGATTTTACCCATGACAGTCTCCTTAAGAAGACAAGGATCTACAGTTCTGCGTCAAAATAAGTTTTTAAGCCTGTGGCCTTTAGTGGCAAGGACCTCTGTCTGTCCTGAGCACCACAACCATGACACGGACCTGGCAATCCAGCAGTGAGCCCTAACGAGCGAGGTCAAACACCGCAAGGAGCGCACAGATAAGCTTTGTAAAGATCTGCTGAAGCAGCTGAAGACACTCCCAGTTCCTCTCCTGCTGCTCCCGGGTGCTGCAAGCCCTGCAGCCAGGCTGGCAGGAGGGAACGCGGGCTTGCTCCGGGCACTCCCAGGGCAATGCCTCTGCCCGGATGCCATGCTCCGTGGGCAGGCACTGGGATGAGGCATGGAGGGAGGCTGATTTCTCCACCCACCACCACTACTCATCGGGTAGAAAGTAAAAAGTTGGGGCTGTAAGTTCTGGGTGCTGAACTGGGAGCAGTTAGGTACGCACACGAGGAGGGGAGCAGCGTGTCTTTGGGAAATGCAGTGGTTTCTGCCACATTGCTGGAGTTCAACCCCGCTGGCACAAAAGGACTTTCCTAGGAGCTCTTTCAGCTGGTTTTACATGGAAAACTGTGAGGTTGTGACCCCAAGTGCAATTCTGCTCGAAGGTGATTTGAAGAGATACAAAGAGCAAGCAAATTTTGAAAGAACAGAAGCTGAGAGCCAGAACTCAGGATGTTTCTGCATGTTTGGCTAGACCCTGCCACTGCAGGTGATCCTTCCAGCACTCAAAACAACAGTCACAAAACACATGGTGGCAACTGCTTCTGCTCAGATCTAAATCAGCTATAAGGCAAAATAACAATCCTACCTTGGTCAAAAAGGAAAAAAAAAAATCCTGGAAGGCAGCTCCTCAAGCCATACAGCTGTGGGGGACTTCTAATACCTTAAAAGGATAAACCAGAAGTTTTAAGTTTTTCTTCTTTGCAAGTGATAACGCCAATTTTCATCCTACCACTAAAAAAGCTCTTTGAGCTCAGTGGCTTTCACAAGGAGGGGCTGGAGTGGGGGAAAGACTTGTGCCACCTTAAAACAGGGCCATGAACTGGAGTTTGTGGCAGCAGTGCCAGGGGCTGGGGAGTACCACAGGCACATGCAAGGCTTCCTTTCCCGTAAGCCTCTGGATCCCTGCACCGAATTAAGTGCGGCTGCCAAGGTAAGCAATGTATTTTGGCCACCAGCAGGTGATCTGTGCTTTAAGGAGCTGTGTGCTGTAAAGCAGGCAGAGCTGCTAAATGTCTGCTGGGTTTTGTGGGGAGATGTGGAGTACCTCAGCAGAGGCACATTCACCCACCTCAGGCTAACACACGCCAAGAGCTCACAGAGCTGCTCCCTGCTCGCCCTGCCCAGTGCTTGGCACAGCTGGAGACATCAGGATTCCACAGCTCCCTTGGGAAGAGCATTTTCTCCCTGTCGAGGTCCAGCAGCTCTTCTCCCCCAGTGCAACCGTTAGTCTTTCCTTGGAAGATCCTAGTGGAGTTCCCAAGCACCACACTCACACTTTCAGCTTCAGAGCTCCATTTCTCAAGGCAGTATCTGCTCTGACCATACAGAGGCTGCAGCTGGCCCTGAGAGAGCTGTGCCAGGTACCCACAACTCCTGGCTGTAAACAGCCATTTCCCTCCCTCTGGAGAGCTGCTGGTCCATCCTGCCCCCAGCCCTCCCTCAGAGTCTCTCTCCTTCCATTAGCTATAATTCCACCAGACCTGCTTTAGGAAACAGAAGACGTCTGATCCAAAACCTAATGAAGTTACAAGGATAAAAGAAAATTTTAAAAAAATCAATTTCAGTAACTCTTACAGTGAAATAAACTGGTGGGAGAAGTCCCAGGGTTTGGCTAACCCTGGTGCACCATGAATTAATTCCTGACTATTTGGCTACAAATTCTCCACCCTCTTCACAACCAGCATATTTTGATGGAAATTCCCCCGAAGTAGGTTAGTTTATTAGTAGCTGTATAGGATTGGAAAATTTGGGATTTATTAAATCCATATTCTTCAGCATTTTCCTTACTCCTGTGTTTTTCCAAATGAAGCAAGTTAGCTATAAACGTTCTGTTCAGACACGAGTTATGAAAATCAGCACTCAACCTTTCGAAAGGGTTTAAGCCCAACTGACATTCATCAGTGCCTCAGTAGAAGCATTTTCAACCTGACAAGCTGAATTTTGAGATGCCCCTGAAAAACCACTAGAATCTTGGAAAACATGGACTACTTCTAGCTGAAGAGTTTACCCATAGCATCACCAGTAAAACCAGCAGGTAGCTTTATCAGAAGAGCTTGGTCCTGGGACCTTCTCTGCAGCACCTTTGTTTTGTCAGAGCTGGGTTGGGATAATGACAGAGGAAAAAGAAACCGTTCACTCTGGCTTCTTTTCATCCAATTTCTCTCTTTCTCAGCAAAATGTTCTTTTAAATGATAAAGACACTGGGAACAAAACCCACTGCAGTCACTCCCTCTACAACTATATTGTGAGAAAGTTGCCTGGCCAGCCTGCCCTTTCTCTCTGATTTGTGGGAAGCTCCTCTGACTCCCTTTCTTTCAGCACTAAGGAAAAGCAACATCTGCACCAGCTCTGTGAAACAGAGCTGTGCCTTCTGATACGGCAGTAAGATCCCTGCAGGAGCCTGCTCATGGGTGAAAGCATGAGGAGAATCTCTCTTTAGACATCAAGATCTCTTTAAATTAGCAGGAAAAGCTAGAAAGCTGATCTAAACTGCCTTTCTGTGTACTGGCGGTACAATTTTGGGTGTATTTTTGCATTAGGCGCATTGGTGAAATTTAATACAACCTCTCATCAGTCATGGGGTAACTCAGGGTTGAAGTCACTCTCACCCTTTCAGGAATTTTGTGCTCATTACTGTTCTTAGTTAGAAAGGAAAAACTGAATTTAGAAGCACAATCCAAAAGCCAAAAGGTTGTAGGTTCAAGTCTCTCTGGCTGGGGCAAGCAAGGAAGCAGGATTGACTCGCATCAACTTACTCATGGGTGAAAAGTGAACATGGAAGGGAAGAGCTAAACAGTCAGCGAGCCAGTTCTGAGATATGGTCAAGAGAAACATCGAGCAGTGGCAAACTGCAGATTCTCTCTCTGCCCACCAGTGCATGGGGAGTGTGGGCCAGGCAGGGTGTAAAACCTCTCATCCTCAGGGTGAGTCCCATCCTGCTCTCCCTAGGACAGGCAGGGCAGAGGAACAGCCTCATCTGCACTAGGGCACCCCGTGGGGCTCAGCCCTTGCCGTTCATCGAGAACACGACCCACGTGCTGTAGGTGGATGAAGAACCCAGCAGGGTCAGTTCTCCACGGCCTGGAAACACAGCGAGCGGAGGAAAAAATGCAGCAGATACTGCTCGAAAAGCTGGAGAAGGTGGCTGCTGAAAGTTACCCCCTCAGCCCTCCTTGCTGAGGCCCTGGCAAACTGGGAAGCGGGCAGCGGCTCCTCCAGCCCGAGGAGGGTCCCACCCGACCCAGCTAGGAGCACATTTCGCTTCTCTTTTGCTTTGTGTTCCGTGCAGAGGTGAGGAGAGAGAGGGTAAATAAACCCCAAACCCTCCAGCCCTGCCTTTGGGGAAGCAGGAGGCTACTTCAGACAAAACTGTTATCCATTAACATCCAATTATCACTTGGTCCAAGCCATTAATTATAAATCAGCCTCCTAATTGGGATAATTAGCTCTCTGCTACTTAATGTAGTATGACTGATGCGTTTGGAAAGAAGGTAATCAGTCCATTTGTTTAGCGTTAGGCGAACAAATCCAACTCTCATGGTTTAATTTCAGCCGCAGCCTTCCCACCGCCTCTCCCCCCCTCGGCCCACTATCAGCATTCAAAGCTCATTGCAGCTCCATTAATTGTTTGGGAATCACGGCGGGGATGGGCACACGCATCTCCGCGGGGCTTTCGGGACAGCCGCCCCCAGCCCGGGGATGCGGCCGGACTCGCCACTCCCTCGAGGGGAACTGCTGGGATTTTGGGGAGGGGGTTAATTAGAGGGGACGGGTTTGAAGCTGAGCGCGACCCCACAGTTGGGATCGCTCCGGAGGATCGAGGGGCTCGCATCCCCCCGTCACCTCGGCCGGGCCTCGCCTCTAGAAACCATTTCGGGGACAGCGGAAAAACTTTCCTTTTTATTTTTTTTTCCCCCTCTCCTTTCCCCCTCTTCCCCTGGATGTCTCATTAATGCCGGCTGCTCGGCGAGCCGCCGATAGCTGCGGGACATGATTAGATATTTATTACTATCATTTACATGGAAAACTTGAGCTAACCAAGTGGAACTGGAGGGGGCCGCCGGAGGGGACGGGATGAGGCGGAGCGGGGACATTTCTTTTTCCCCGGCGCTGGAAGCGGAGCCGGAATGCGGGACACAGCCGGAGCGCGGCCGGCTGGAGCAGCGGGTTCGGGGACAATCCCGCAAAAGCCCCAGCCAGGGACGGGACTGTCGGGCCGGGCCCTCCCCGGGTCCCGGGCTGCGGTGCCACCTCGCTCCGCCCGCGTTTCGTTTCGAAAGGGAGCGCTCGGTGCGGGAATCCCACCGGGAAACGGGGGATGTTGCCCCCTCCCTCCTTTCTGCTGACGGTCTCGCCGAGGCGACCCTGGGGACACCAAGAACCGGTCCCGGGATGCGCTGCCCCTTCCCCCGACCAGGAGCCCGAGGTCGCCGCCTGGAAATAAATCGAAAGCCGCAGACCGCGGGGAGCGGGTGGCTCCGTATGGGGCGCTTCTTGCCGCTTCTCTCCCCAAAAAAAGGGACAGCCGCGGCAAGTGTCCCAGTGAAACCCCATCTCCATCGGAGGAGAAACTTCCCCGAGGGCCTTGCTTTGGACTAGAGGAGCCTATGTGTCTGGTCCCCCCGCAAGGCTTCCGGGGAGGTTACCCTCGCCCTCTCCTTGCCCCCTGCAAGGGGGACAGGTCCTGGGTGCCCAGGGCAGCCAGCCCCGAGTGGGGACACGGACTTTTTTCCGCTCAAGTGCTGTCCGCGGCGGAGCATAACCCACCCCCCTTCCCTATCTGTTATCCCATGGCCCGAGGGGCGACTCTGGCGGAGATGTATGAGATCTCTTGCGGTAAAAATATGCATGCGGATCCCCATTTGGTTAGCCCCATAATGGAGGTGTAAATAGGTTTCGACTGCGAAGCCCTTAATTTATCAAGAAGGGCTGACAGCGCAGGTCCAGGATTTATACACCCCTTAAAGAGGGAGACCGCGGAGGGGGGCCGCAAGGACCGGCCTGCCAGCTCCTTACAGACGGGTCCCTGTCTGTTTTTGCCGTCTAACCTCGCAACGAGGTGATGTGAGGGTGTGATTTGTCCTAGAAAGTCTTCCTAGAGCTGCCGTCTCTTGCCGTCCCTTCCGCACTCAACTTCCAGCCGCACCAGAAAGAAAAAGCAAGTCCGGAGCCACCCCCAGCGGGGCCATCGCCGGTGTCCCCGGCTCCCGGCCCCGCTCTGGGGGAGTTTCTGCCCCTGGCAGCTCTCCCCAGGCTGCGCAGCTTACTAAAACATCATTATGTACATGGGGGGAAAGTTGCGCTCTCCTCCCGCGGAGCTCGGCTGACGGATGCGCGTCCCTCACCATTCTCTGAGCCGGGTTACAACCCTCGCATCCCCGCCAGCTGCCTAAACCCGCACCGGCGCGGGCTGGGAGTTGGAGTCAATAGGGAACGAGGCCCCGACCTGGTAGTGGGGGTTTGCATTATTTTTTTTTCGCGGTGATATGGATTTTTTTTTTTTTTTTGAAGCGTGGTACACGCCACATAAACAAACGGGAAGAAAAAAAAAATAAAGGAAAAAGTAAAAAGAGAGAAAAAAAAGGGACAGGAGTAGACAGAATTTGCGCTGGAATCCGGACTCGGTTTCTCCTCCTCAGCCGTGCGCGCATCCCTCCCAGCGCTCCCTCCGCCGGCCGCGCATTCCCCCACGGAGAGATTCCCCCATCCTCGCAAGCAACCCCCAAAGTCCTCTCCTTTCCCCGTCGGCATCCGCAGCTCACCGGCCCCACGCTGCCGGGGGTGCGGGGAGGTTCTTACCTGGGCGGTGGGGCAGCCTCTCCGCCCGCCGTGGGAACGGGGACACGCGTGGGAGCGCGGCGCTGCGCCCCGACCCGCCCTACTCCATCCGCCCGCGCTGCCTGCGCGCTGCCTGCGCGCCCGGCGGAGCTGCCATCTACCGGGAGGCAGCATTGGAGAAGGATTTTTAAAAGGAGCTTCATAGCGACCCGGGAGCTACCCAGCAAGATTTTCAATGGTCCTCCACCCTGTCAATCAAAACGGGGCTGCTGATACACCCCCCACCCCCCCAACACTTCTTACTAGTCATTTACTCCAAGCCGAGGTGTAAACGCCTAATTAAATCCCTGGAAGCGGACGGGATGCCGGTGGAGGGAGGAGGGCTAGAGCCAGGACCGGGGGGGCGGTGGGGTCCGTAAAGCACAGGGAAGGGAAGCCGTGCCTCCCTCCTTGCCCCGCGCTTAGCACCGCGCTGGATCAGACCCTGAAGTTTCCCTCTCCCTCGACGGCCCCTGAGTGGTGATGCTGGTGGGGGATAATCTCCCAACCTTAATTACAGAGCGACCGCGGCCCCCCACCTTCCTCCCGGCCGTGTCGTTGTCCCCGTCTCGTTGCACCCCTCGATTACTCTTTAAAAGGGGGCGTTGGGGAAACGGACACGGTCCGTACACGGAGAGATAAAATACGAGCCGTGGAAGGAGCTCAGAGGAGCGGTGGGCGACGGATTCGCCGCCCGCCCCGTCGGGGAGGCTCCGCTGCGGCAGCGGGGAGCGCACGGGCGGCCCTGCCGGGCCAGGGGAGCCGGGGGAGGCAGAGGGAGGGAGAGCGAGCAAGGGGGGACCCCGCGGAGCTTCGACGGGGAAGGAACGAGCACTTAACGCATCTCCCCACTCATGATTTTTTTTTTTTTTACACTTTCCCCCGAAATATATATATTTTTTCGGTATGTAAAACGTGGAAAACGAGCTTTTCCTTTTCCTGTACTTCCTTTTCTTTCTCTTTTTCTTTCTCTGAGGGATTTTCGCAGGTACCTTCCCGTCCAGCGGCCGGGCTGGTTATCTGGCAGAGCTCCCTGACTGGAGCGGTGGTTGTGTTTGCTTTTCAGCTTTGCCATGCCTTCGCAGCAGAAAGAGCAGTTTAAAGCCTTTAGAGAGATTGCTAATAGATGCCAGTTCCTTGCCTTTAGATTCTCTCCCAGCCCAGGAGGATTTAGGATGGGATTGGGAGACGAGACGCCATTTCAGGCTCCAAAACACCCTGTTTTAAAATGACTGCGGGTAAGAGGATTAAAACAATAATACCCTTCTCTTCTTGAAGGTTTTTTTTCCTCTCTCCCTCCTATAGAAAAGATTTCTTCTCCCAGAGCAAAACCGTTTAGACAGGAATTAAGGGAACAAGAAAGAATAAGAGTGGGGGGAGAGGACCTTTTAATTTGAGC
>VZRL01001586.1:352769-371845 GCA_013397895.1 Origma solitaria | reverse complement strand
TTTTTATCGTATATATTTTTCTTTTCTTCCTTTTTTTTTTTTTTTTTTTTTAAACCAGAGGTAATGGGGTACCGAGTGATCGCCTCGGGAAAGAGAGGGCGGGGGTGAACCTATTGAAATCTATTCCAACCTATTCCTGCCCTCGCTCCGCCGAAGTCCCTCTCGCCCCAGGAGCGAGCAGAGCCCCTCACCCTGCGCCTTCCCCCCGCACCCTCTAAACCAACCACCCGCTTTTGGCCAGGAAACCGATTGGGCGAAACTCGGCGCATTGATCGCCGTGATCGCTTTTCGGGGGCGTTTTTCGGGGGCCCGAAGCCGGGCTGGCCTGGGCAGCACCCCGTAAAACCAACGCGGAGTGGCCCTTCTTGATTTTTTTGAGGTGATTCTGGTGAGGACACCACCACTGCCACCTCTCCCGAGTTTGTCACCGGCGCCTTCCCTCCTGCGCTAATCACAACGATTCGGAACGGGGCACGGCGGGGAGCCGGCAGGCGACGCTTCCCAAAATTCCGTGACCCCCGTGGAAGCGTCTCCTCGCCCCTCAAAACCTGCTTGCGAGCCGCCCCGCCGACCTGTAGCTCGCGGGATCTGGGGCACAAGCATCAACCCCGGGGGACAAAAATCTGCTCCAAACCCCGCAAACTTTGCGGGGCTGCTGCGCTCCGGGCAGCGGGGAAGGGGTTCCCCGTGTGCCGGGGGGCTGTGCCTGTCCGGGGTGGGGGCTGCGAGTCTTCTCAGTTGTTTCTGAATTGTCGCTTGCAGCCAGGCACGAATTCCCAACCCCTCCGACCGCGATGTCACCATTGTCTCGACTCTGTTCGCTGAGAGCACGGGAGATTTTGTAATGACTTCGACGAAAAAGCCTGTTTTGATTCCCCCCTTCCCCTCGAAGAAATAATAAGAGTTTCCCTCTGTGTTCAGAATATCTTCCCGAGCTCTCCAGCGACGGGATTCCTGCCGTTTTAACCGGCCCCATAAATAAATAATTGCGTTTAATTCAGCTCTTCTTCGCGAGAAACGAGTAAAGAGCGCATGTAGCGCAGCTCGGAAAAGTGACCCCAGTTTGGCCGCAGAACTGATTTATCACATCTCCCCCCCGCCCCGAGGTATCGATGGGGGCAAAGCATCAGGGAATCGGCACCAGTCGCGTCCACATTACAGGGGTTTCTTCTCCAAAACGCGGGGAAGCGAGGGAGGGATGCGGAATGCGCAGGAAGAGGAAGGGCAGCCCCGGGAAGGAGCTGTTGGCAGCGGGGGGATCCCCCCAGGAGCCCCCAGCTCCCCCCACCAGCCTCCCCGTCCACCCCGGGGCTCCTCAAACTTGTGTTTGGCACCGGCTCCGGCACAAAACCTCCGCTCGGCTGGGCGAGAAATGGTTCTTTTCTCCCCTGCCAAAATATTAATAATAATAATAATAATAATAATAATAATAATAATAATAATAATAATACAACGGGGGAGAAGAGGGTAGAAATCGGGCAGTTTTTTTCTCTGTAAGTCTTGCCTCACAGGACGAACTGAAATATGAAAATAAATAAATCTCCCACCCAGACTTGATCCTGCACTTTGAGACAGGGTGGGAGGAATTTATTAGTTCTCCATGTAAAAGGGATATTTTAAGTTTCCGTGATATTAACGGTAATATTTTTGGCAAACTGTCTGGGTCTATACATGTGCAAAAAAATCCCCTTCAAAGACCATTTTTTATGTCTTTCCTAAGTAAACCGTGAATTTCAAGTTTCCATGTAGGCTTTAAGCACCTTCACCTGCATGACAGGAAGGACAGCTACTACTTTTAACTTGAAAAACTGCTTTTTTTTGTGGGGGGAAAAAGACCCCCCAAACCAAAAAAACCTAACCAAACAGCAAAACAAACAGTGGAATGATCCGGGTATAATGTTGGAATAAAATTGTGGTTTTCTCATTTTATATAAAAATACATGTAATTTCCCTATCTTGGGTATTGAACACACACCCCTCCATCTCCATCCCCATCCATACAGAATTATGTGTTTGCATTCGCACAGAAATCGTGGCTGTTTCCTCCAGAACAACTAAAACCAAAGCCAAGCTGGTTATGTTTTAAACAGCTAATGCATTAACTCTCTCCTTCTCTCTCTCTCTTTGTGGTTTTTTTTTTGTTTGTTTGTTTGTTTGGGTTTTTTGTTGGGTTTTTGGTTTTTTTTTTGGTGAATTTTGTAACACCTCTTACCATGACAGTAAACTATGTTAGAGAAGTGAAAATTTAATTTTAGGTTGAATAAAGAGAAATAAAGCCCCATCTTTGGAAAATGAACAAAGAAGGAAACTCAGAACACTGACAAACCTCCTTACCCTTGATCTATGGAAAATACAGTGCAAGGACATTTCTACTTGCCTCAAATTATAATGGCAACAAGGTCTTAAAATAGCTACTTAACTAAATCAAGGCCACTTTACTGCTTGGTTTTGTTTTGGATTGTTTTGGGGTGTCCCCCCCCCTGCCTCTCTCTCTTTTTTTTCTTTTTTTTTTGGTATGGGGCATCTTTTGGGGGTTTGAAATGTTCCAGACATTGTCCAGTACTTTGTCCCCGACACCAACCGCATTCGTGTGAGACCGAAAGGGGATTAACTTGTGAACTTTTAAAAATCAGAACTTAAATGAGAGGCAAATCTAGGCCACAGCTCATTGTGGGAACCGTTTCTTAAGCAATTAAAGCGAGAAGAAATTCCTCGCAGCCTTTTTCCTTAAAGCAGCTTTCTGAAGGATTTAAGGAGGACTAGTGTCCGGTCCATCAAGAAAGATTTAAACTGCACAGTGATATAGAAAATCTCCACTTGCTCTTATTTAAAGGGGCACTATCACCATTTCCATAAGACCCTTGACATTGTTTCTTTAATCTTGTTTATAAACTTAAACAGATTTAAAAAGTTTTTTTTCTCTTCTCTGCCTCCTTTTTTTTTTTTTTTCCATGAATTCATTGAAAATATATTTGATGCAGTATTTGAAAAGAGACCAAAACAGGCTCACAGTTGGCTCACAGTTAAGGATTTTCTGTTACTAAAAAGTCTCAAGCCACAGCTTGCTACATTTCTCCTTTTGCTCTTGGAGGTCTGGAGAAAAGTGAGATTAGTGGGAAGAGGAATTTATATTTTTTTTCCTCTGGGGTCAAGTATGCAATAAAAGTTTCTTTCTCCCCAAATTAAGAGGACACAAAGCACCTTTTCCTCCCCAAATCGACTCAAACCTTCATGCAATGTTTGCGGTTTAGCACATTTTCCTTTGGCTGAGGGCAGAATTATATTCTAAGCAGCCTCCTGCAATGTCAGGTTTCTTTCTTTTATTCCCTCCTTTCTCTTTCTTTGCCCCACTAGTGCTCCCTCCTTAAGTCCTGGCTGTCGGGGCTGATTCCTACCCATATTTACAGGTCAGCCAGTATTTCTTACAGTTTTTCCAATTTAAGCTCCTTGACAAGGTTTTCTGCACTGCATTCAAAAAAATACCTGCTAACCTTATTCCAGCAAAACCAGTTGTTCCCCCTTAAGTCTTGAAAAGAAGAGGGGAAAAAAAAAAAAAAGAAAGTGAACACCTTGGAGTCACCAAAGCTTTTGGTGCTTATAGCTAATTAATAGCCCTAATGATATTTTTCCAAGTCCATGAATACATTATGTTTGCAATCCAAAAAGCGTTAGCCCCATTCAAGGGTACTTCAACATCTGCTCATTTAAGGGCAATTAATCATTTTGATATATGGTTTAAAATTGACTGCTTCCAAGGGACTTTTTTTTTTGACAAGAATAACAAAGCAATTTGCCAGGAGCCATCTTCTGGACATGTTATTAGCAGAGCCTTCATCTTAAAGAGGGTTTAAAAAAAAAAATCCTCAGATTTAGGTACCTGCTTTAAAGGGAACCCAACACCTCTCTCCTGCTTGCTTTCTTACAGTTCCTCCAGTTCTTCATCCAGCCCTTCATTCCTCTGACAAGAGTTAGAGAACACTTCCATCTAGACCTGAAGTTTATACCTTGACTGCAGAGGCATGTGAGTTTATAATTTTGCTCCTCGAGGAGAATGTGAGCTGAATATTACAAAATATGGAGCAAGTTCCGCTTCTCCTCCCATTTCCGCTCTTCCTTAATTGTGATAGTAACTAATTTTTTGTTTTTGAGTAAAAAATGCTTCATTCTCCCTCACCGGTCTCAACCTTCTCTCAAATGCAGCTGAGGAATTTTTTTTTTAATTTTTTTTTTTTTCCATTAACTGCAATTTGTAACTGTAATAAGCCATTCCTTAGTTTAGCCTATTTTTCAAAAAATACCTGTAAGGAATCAAATCTACCAAGAGCATTAGGCGAAAACAGCCAAAAAGATCAATTTTTTCAGCCTGTGGTTCCTGGTAAAAGTGTTAGCTGAGAGGATGTAAAGGGGAAGTCTCTCCCGTGCAGGGAATTTAAAGTATAGTTATGACAGGCAGATCTACTTATTTATTTATTCCGTGAATCCCAGCTGTGTTCAGAGGCTCCTGCCAAACAGGGGGCCCTTTCCAGCCCGGGAGCTGCAGATGAAGGAGAGCATCCAGGGCAAAGGAGATAAGCAGGAAAGGTGATGAGAAAAGGCAAATAAATAGAGGAGCGATGTTCCCAGCGGAGGCAGCCAGGAGGAGAGGTCTCCTTCAGCCGAGTCCCTGCCCTCCTGGGGGAGTTGGATTTCAGGGTCCATCTTCCCTTGGGGACACTCCACTTCTGGACTGCTCTGTCACAAAGGCACAGGTGTTTCTCCTCCTGTCTTTTCATACCCTGCCTAGAAAGAACCACCGAGATCAAAATTTTGCAATAATATCTCAGAAGGGTTCCTGTTTAATTTAAAATGTTACTTATTTTATTTTCTGGCTCGATGCACCAAAAATTCCCTTTGTGTTAACACCTGGGTTGGATTCTGAGCCCTTTATCTGTGGCTTTATGCTGCTCTGGGGCCATCCAGTGCCCAAGCTGCTCCTTATCCTCATGCAGTTTTCATCCATCAGTCTGTAGCCAATGAAATGTCATTATTTGCTTTAAAAAGGTTGTGTAAATGAGTGGAGGTGGTTTTTAAAAAAGTGCCCCTTACAGAAGATTTGGGCTTTTATCAGAAAATTGAAGGCACCCTCCAAGTAACTAAATGGCCTGGGGAAAAAAAAATCCAACCAGGGAATAAATGTGGGTGGTTCTGGGCTGACGCTGCTGCTGTGGTGTGTTGCAGTTGTAGTTTGGTATGGAACATCTCTTCTTCTTTGAGGATGGAGTGCTGGGGGCAGATGGCACCACCCAGGTCATGTGAGGACATTGCACGGGTGGGAGGTTGGTCCATCAGCATCCACATGGCCAAAAAGACCTGGTAACTCCTTGGTTTTGAGATCTTCTGAGAAAAATGTTCTTCCTCCCCAGTTAGGCTGGAGATATGACAACTTAATGTCATTGCAGACCCTTCACCTTTGTATTTTGCTGATTTTTTATCCTTAAATATATACTTTGCTGTATTTTACAGACAAAAGGCAGTGAAATATCTGAAAACATGTCACTTTTCAGTCAGTCCCATAGTTCACAGCCATCCTTTAAGGCTGGGTCTGCCTGGAATTTTAATATTCTCCACACTCATGGGATGCACAGTGGGATTCTGCCTCTCCTCTGGCAGGTGTTTCCTTGCCAGAAAAGCCTTCCCTTGCTTGTCTGAGTGGTGAAGAACTCTCCACATGGCCACTGTGCTCTGGTTTGTCATTCACACCCTGACAGGACTCGTGGAAAGAAATATGCAAGTGGAGGAAGGCTGTGACAGGGATGTTACACATCCTGGAGCTGGTTCTCCAGCTCCTGGAGTGCTGAAAATATTATCCAAGCAGAACAGAAAGTTGCTTAAATTCAGGCCCTCCCCATGGGCTTGGCATGGAGAGACTGTGCATTTTCTAGCGTGGGATCCTTCCCACAAGAGTGGCAAAGGTGGTTAAGCAGCAAGTCAGTTTCTGCTTGGCTTCCCTTTGCAGCACCCCATAATTTGGGCAGCTGTCAGCAGCTCGGGGGATTTTTTGTTTGTTTTTAAGACCAGGAAGTAAATCTGTAAGAGGACTTGCTTTCTCTGGGAACAGCACGATTCACGCACCTGTGTGGGCACAAGTTGAGTAACAAGTTTGGGGCAATGAAGGTGTTTCTGACCCTGAGTTCTCTGCACCCTTAAGCCACTGTTGTATCAGCGCTCTGTTCTGTTAGCTGAGGTCCAGCTCTGCACTGTGGGATGCTCTGAATCTGGGGTTTATCCTCCAGAGAGCTGCTTTTCCTTATCCTCGGGAGAGATATTTCTCTTGCAGCTTGATTGCGTCTAGATGTGCACTCAAGTTTCATTTATACTGATTTCTACTGGGTTATCCCAACTTCCTATCACTGAAACCAAAGGAGAGCTTTGTCATTTGGATCAAGGATTGGTCCCTCACCAGCAGATCAGACCTGGAGCTCTTTTCAGAAAGAAGCCCAAATGTTGATCTCTTGGATATCAGTGCAGGCTCTGCCTGTCCTGGCAGTGAGGCTGGATGCAGTTCAGTGCTGTTTTGCTGGTGCAAACCCCAAGTAATTTATTCAAAAGCGATGATATTTATCTAGATTTACATCATTTAGCACTAAGTTCGGTCCTTCGGTAACGGATGCTCAGATGCATGACTGCATTTATTTTGTACCTGCCTCTGAGCAAAATGACAGATACGTTTCCTGGGGGATAAAATCCATCTCCCAGGCACACAGCCAGGCTGGCTGTGTTTTCCGCAGCAGGAATTTCAAGGACATAAGAGGGCTGGGGAAAAGGAACTTTTCCTCCCCGACCCAGAGCATGGTCCAGTGGCCACCTCCACCAGCACTCGTGCACCAGTGGCTGCAGCCCTTGTGCTGGGCTGTTGGAGCAGCTGGAGGAAGGGTTTTAACTCAATTTCCTGGCACTGGTCTCCGTTTTGGGGATGTGTTGATGGCTGCAGGCACCAGACAAGGCCATGCCATCTCCTGTGCCACCCCACCTCGGTGGGTTTCTCCGAGGGGGTGACAGAGGAGGGGAATGGAAAATGAGCCCTGCTTGGTTTTGTGTAACACATGACATGAAATATGTTAGGTAAACACCTTATTAGAAATGATTTGTCATCCCTCTGCCTCTCTCAGCTGCATGTAACTCTATCTCCAGACTATTATAGTATCAAATATATTTTACAAGAGTTTTACCTACAGGTGACTTGCTCTTTATTACTGGATGTAGGCAAAATCAATACTTTAGTAACTAGAAGATCATTTATTTTGCTTTTTGAAACATTTTTCAACAGTGGGAGAGCAGCTAAAGCCTGCGAAGCTATGATTAAGAGCCCCAAACTCTACCTTCCTTTCCTTCTCTGCCTCCTAACCCATTTATTGACTTTAATAGGTAATTTCCAAACCCAGAACATCATCCTGAACAGCCACTGCTGGTGCACAGTTTTCTTTTCTTCCTTTTTTTTTCCCCTTGCAGACAGATAATTCTTTAAACTTGGATAATTTCAAGGGGGAATCAACTTAATATAAATGTACCTGTCACTGGTTGAAATAGAAGCAGATTCTGGCCTTTCAATAAGGCCACTTCTGCAGTCCCACACTGGGGAAAAATCAAAAATTGCTCGGAACTGATAATACATTCCTGCAGCTCCACAGCCCTGATGGAGTTCAGTCAGGCCAAATACCCCGGCTGCTTTTATGTGTTTATTTTACCTTCTGATTTGTTTTGAAGGTCATATGATGCAAAGATGTTGGAGAGGAAATGCTTGTTGTTTAAGGAGGTTTGTCCCCGAGTCTCAGTGCTCTGCTGCTGGCAAGCGCCCCGCAAGGAAAACAAAATTCTACCGTGCTGGTGCAGAGGAGAGAGAGGCTTTTGCCTCTTCTCCCCAGCCACAAAGGCTTTGTTATCCTGCAGGTTTGTGGCTTTTCTTGCAGCTGATAGACCACTTAATCAATAAAGACATAATCTCAGGCTGAAATGTCCATGTGTTCCGATGCTTGGGAGGATGGACTCGGAGGGAACGAGTGGCATTGCTCTATCCGTGGAGGTGAGGGCTGCTTGGATAAAAACTCAGGCTTTGGATGCACAAGAAACAGTTGAATATCTGTTGGTTTTAAATTTCATGATATTCGTGGGATTTGCAGAAGCTGGCAGAGAAGCAGGCAGGAGCATCCAAGATGGCGAAAAAAGAGAGTTTATTTACAGAAACTTCTTTATATATCCATTAATAATCTAGCAATATTGGTCAGCAGGGAATCCGCCTCCCAAAGGTATTGGTCACAGCTCTACAACACCTAACACCAAACACAGAGATTAAAAAAGTACAAAAATGCAACTTATCTCTATTCTTCATGAGAAAGAAGAGAAGGATTTCTAAAACAGTGCAACTACAAATATCCACACTCCACATCAGCCTGGGCTGATCTACCCTCCTGCGAGCCAAGGAGAAGGGCATTCCCCCACGCACAGGTGGGGAGGAGCAGCCAGGCACCAGCAAGGATGATGAGGAAAACCCTTCCTGCAGAGAGCCATCTCTCCAAGCACCTTTCACCCACCCTAGATGCACTGCCCACCCATTCCACCGCCTCTGGCCACTTTGCACACTGCTGGTCCAGTGAGACCCTGTCGTGTGGTCACTTTGGTGTCAGCCAGCCCACCCAGGGTCCTGCTCCCATCTCATTCTCCCTTCCCGCAGCAGGAGCAGGACTTTTCTTATGGCAAAGCAAAGGGACAAGCAAAACAGAACAGATTTTTGCTCATCATCCCTTTGGTTTTAACAAAACCTCTCAAACAGCCATTTGGTATCAAATGAGCAAAGGCATTTACTTAAAAAAGTACTTTTGCACGTATTTATGTACCCATGTTCAAATACATGCACAAGTGTATAACCTACGGTCTTTAGACTATAACATTTATCATCTGGAATGTCTTTTGATAAAGTCAAACACCTTCTGAGTCACTTAATTTTCCAGAAAAATCTGATATAATAGTCTGCTTGTGACAAGGGATTTTTAGGGTTTCTTTTTAATGGGTATTATCTCTTTTAGTGAGATGTGATTTCCTGTTTTGGAGGGAAGAACTTGATTCCCTCACTCCATTTAAGCAAGGATGCTTCTTTTTTTCATTCTGGCGCTGCTGCACAGGGTCACACACACTGGGGTTTGGAGGATGAGGATCCTCTAGACCCTGCAGCCCAACGTGGTGTTACATCTGTACTCTCACAGCTCTGCTACATGTGCTGTGGGCATAATCCCATGTCCCCCAAAATAAAGAAAGAGCAGGGGATACATATAAATTGCCCCAGGATGGAAATAAGTTGTCATTCAGGAATTTTGCTGGATTTGAGTTGGAGTTTATTTTTTTCTTTCTCCTCATGCCTCTTTTTGAAATGATCTTGTCATGCAGGAGGGGTTGGCAAGTGCAACACCGCTGTGTGTTTTGATTCGGGTTGGGGTAAATCTCCCATACGTGTAAGACCTTGGGGGTTTGGAGGTTCTCTGTCTCCTGCCAAAACCCCCACAGTCTGTCTCCTAATGCTTGAAAATCCTGTTGGCAGGGAAAATGAAGAGCCATCACCACTTGGTGCCTGGTCTTGATTTATTTCTATTTTACTTACTGCTTTTTTGCAAGGATATCGTTACACAAGGCTTTTCCAGCTCGTTCTGCTTCCTACCAGAGTCATGGCAGAGGACCTGGGTCTGGCTGGTGGGGATACCTCACTGGCACATGTTAAGGTTGAAGCATCTCCCAAAGGTGGGAGGGCTGAGGATCACCGTTCCCTTACCCAGCTGGCTGATGTTTGAATAAATGACATTCCCTGGTCTCCAGTGCTGGTCTCCAGCGTGTCTGGAACAGTGCTGTGGCGTCTTTTCACCAGGCTTTGCTGCTGATGGCCCAAGTTTCACTCAGGAGAAGTGCTGCCCGAGCCCTGCTGAGGCCTTGCCTTCCCTGCCCTTTTCTCTTGGCAGCCCCAGCTGAATTTTGCAGATTTTGGAGGAGAGGCCGTGGCAGGAGCCTGGGAGGTGGCGGCTCGGGCAGCCTCACCCCCTCCGCTCCACCGTTCCCACTCCAGGTCTGGCCATCTCGCATTCACGACGTGTCCAGCAAAGTTTGTGTCAGGGGGTTTAAACTTTAGATTTGTGTGACCAAGGAATTCCCAATTCTGTTGCATGTGTTCCCCTGTCTCTCCCTCTCCCCCCTGTCTTTCTCTTGGCTGTGAAACAGCACAAGGAGACTCTTTGTATGCTCCTAATCCTGAAGCAACACAGCTTTAGCAACATCCAGGGATAAAAGCACCATCAAACCACAACTTTATGGGGGCAAATCTCCTCTAATCCCTCGCTTTAGCTAAACAAAGCTTCTTGCCCTAATCCGCTATCGCTTTAAAAAAAAAAAGCTCAGATTTTGTTTTTAGTAAGAAGATGATCCAAAGGACTAATTTTAAGAGAGACTAACCAACTCTGACAGCTTTTAAAATAGACGACAAGAAAATAGATGCAAACTTTCCTCTCAATTCAAGGGTTTTCAGGCTATGCAATAAGAAAAATATCCAGGGTTTAACTGCTTTCCTTTAAGCTCACTTTTATTGTATTAAATGCTCTGACCAACTCAGATTCAAATCACCAGGCCTAAATGCCATTTGATCTTTAAAGAGAGAGTTAAAAAGTGTGCATATTATTCCCAGGAAGGCCGTCCAAGGAAAATCAATTATCATAAACAAGGATTATATTACACACACGGTCAATATGGAAAAACAAACACGATGCTGATAATGGGCCGTGGAAGTGGCTCACATCTGAAGCCACTTTGACTGCATTAAAGTTAGTTCTTTATTAATTTCAGGATGGGTGTGTGTAAGTATGGCAGTGTGGAGAAATCACGCTCTTAGTCAGGCCAAGCTTTCACTCCAAACATGAACCAAATGCGGAATTTTTCTTCCTTCAAAAATTTTTCCTCCTTGTGGGATGTAGAAGTGTTACAGTTTGACTTGGGGGCTCAGCGTGAGCGTGCGGCTTAGCACTGCTTGGCTTTAGATGTGGGAAAACGCTGGGCTTGGAGCAATCATGGGGAACCACTGCGGTTCCCTGGGGACCCTGCTGGTCTGAGCCTCTGCTCTGGGCGGGTGCCTGCCTCGCTCCCATCGTGTTCCCAGGGCGTTGCAGGAAACCACTTAAATCCATTGGTTTCTTCCTTTGGTTTATGTCTCAGCACTTGACAGAACGAGGAATTTTCATTATCCAGCAGCATCCAGTCTGACATGCAGCAGTCTGCCTGCAGGATGAGGAGGATGGAGAGCGGGGTTGTTACAGCATCGTGGTTCCAGCCATACCCATGCTTTGCTCCTAGGGAACAAGAAAAATCTGTACCCACGTTTTTCCATCATGTTTGGTACAGCCTGACCACCTTGCTGATGTGAGCAGGGGGACATTAGCACATCTCTGCTCCCTCAGCACACCTGGGTGGGAAGGGAGGGAGTGACAGTTTTGCTGGCTGGGGAACAGCAAAAAAACCCAAAATAGATTTCTGTCCCCAGGGGAATTCCAGCACTTTGAAATGTGCTTTAGTGCAAATACCATGGGGAAGTCAAAATTATCTGTGGATAATTTCGGCGTTCTGACGTCAAAGGATGAGAGCAAACACTGAATACAGCATGAACATGGTATTAAATAAAATTGGAGTTGAGGGAATACTTTGACACTGCATAAATGTAGAAGCTAAATAAAGTGAGGAAACTCCCCCCCGTGTGGAAACTTGCTGAAATGAAGCAGATTTGATGCTCAGCGTGCTGAGAAGGTCTAGGCAGATTCTTTGGGTGTTCTCCCATTTTGAAAGGCTGTCGAGCATGACATCTTTTTGCCATGTGTTGTCGGATTGCAGTCAGATGGGGAATGTTGGGAATGCTCCCCATGGATCCAGCTCATGGTGGAGCCCCAAACCTCTTCTTACAGCTGATCAGCCCAGCCTTCCCCAAAGTCCATAGATCCCATCTGAGGAAAGGCACCGATGATCTCCCAGATGTTCCACCTGGTCCCCTGTGCTAGCGCTGCACCCGCTGGCTGCACTTGACTCCCTGTGCAGCTGTGGCAGGAGCGTTTCCCCAAGGCCCTTGGCTGCTCGGGAGCTTTGTCCTCGACCAAAGAGACATGTATAATCTTTGGCTAAGCTTCCCCAGGACCCCCAGCCTCTCCCTGCTCAGCCACACTGAAAGGACCCTTTTGAAGTCCGCCCGGCATCGCGGGCTGTGTTTGCCTGCGGACGGCGTATGAAACCAGCAAACACCATTTCTGGGCAGAAATCTCCAAAGTCCATATCCTTTCAGCCTTAAAGTTTCTCTTTCTCATTGACCTGTGCCCAGAAGTGACTCCTGATTTGAATAGCAAATAGTAGCTGTCTTTCCCTCCACAGCTAAGCTGTTTTCTTTTCTTCCTCCCAAAGCAAGGCGGGAGCTTTTCACTTCCCTCTTTAGAGGGGAAAGGGAGGCGGCAGAGTTGGTGGGTGCTGAGTGGAGCCCCCATCCTGCTCACGCGAAAGAGCATTCGATGGACTTGTTTTCCCCTCTGCAGCAGGGGTTTTCCACTAGGTAATCATGACCTGGCAGGAGTGTCATGGCACAGGGCTGGGATTTTTTGGAAGCAGCCTTTGGTTTGGCCAGCATGGGACCGGACTGCTCAGCGACAGATAGATTTTATAGCACCTCGTGTCACCTGCTGGTTTGTTGTGTGTTCAGCACCAGACATGGGATAGGGAAACCCCAGTGGAGGAGGATGATCAGCAGGAAACTTTAACACCTCAAACCCCAGAACACAGCCAGAGTGAAAATACACCCCCATCCCTGTCCCAGCCCCATGCTGCAGAACAGGAATGAGCCAGTGGGTTGGGTCTTGTAGCCCATAGTCAGGTCCAGGAGATCAAATGTCAGGTGAGACTGAGCTTTTGAAAGGCACTAACTGGATTTTCCCCCCGCCAATATGCTTCTCCTCCCCACTGGCCTTTGGAAAATCTGTGATTTTCACAGACCCTCAAGGATGAGGGCTTTGCCTTCCCAAAATAGCCACGGGAAGCTGGCAGGTAAAGGGGGCTCAAAAGAGCTCAGCTGAGAGTCGTGGAGGTAATGGGATGTGTTGTGTCCCTCTGATGGAGCAGCCTGGGAGAGTTTCCCCAGGTCACTGGCACTTTGCCTTTTCAGTGCTCTTCCACTGGAGCAGCACAATGGGGAAAGCGCCTTCATTTGCTTTTGTGCTAATGAAGTCAAACAAGCATCAGGGAATTTGCACTGGGGCTCTGTCTTAGGGGTTTGATCTGTATTAAAAAAAAAAAAAAAAAGACGGTTCTTTGGGTAAAGCTTATCCCAAAAAGCATCTGGTAGGCTGAGGGCATCTCCTTTGTTTTCAGAAGTTGGATAGTGGCTGGGAGTGGGGGATATTTTTTCCCTAGATTTAGATTTGAATCTGTATTTTTTTCTCTGTTCAAGGGGGAAGTGATGGGATGTGGGAATACCCAGTTCGAGTGCTGGTAATCAATCTGTTCACTGAAAAGAAAGTTGCAAAAGCCTACAGCCTGGTGAGCAATCCCATTTGTTCTCCATCCTTAAATTTCCAGGTCCATGAGTCATGTGATAGTGCTAGACTCTCCACTTTGACTTTTAATCAAGCTGAAGGAAGGGACCTATGTATCATTTCAAAAGTCTGAAAGCCAGAAAGGAAATGTGTGACATTATGCTTTATTTTTCTTTCTTATCACTTGACTGTAAAGTCCAAGCTATAGACAAAGGTACTGAACAACCTGGTGGGAACATTTTGAGGCTTAATGCAATTATTCAGCATGATGAAATGTTTTGTAAGATTGTAAAATCCTCTTTTTTGTTGTCTAGATGAACCCATCTGAAATCTGTGGAGTTCAGTGTATCGCTACTACTGGGATACCACTTCTACTTTTCACCCTAAAAAATTGACTGGGAGCTGACTTTCAGCTTGAGGTTTGAGTCTGAAGCCTGGAGCATCCAGCTCTCTCCTTCAGCCTTTTCTACTTCCTATTGCTTTTCGTACCATTGGGTGTGAATAGCTCATAAAACCCCCTGCAAACAGCGACCAAGCAGCAAACCCAAACATGTCCCCATTGCAGCAAATGCTGGAAGAAATAAATTTAGCTGAAAAATCCCTGTCTTGGTTTTTTGTTATATTTCTTTCTCTTGGATAAGGCAAAAGAAGGGGGGAAAATTAAAATCCCTTGGTTGCAAAAATGCCTTCAGTCAAGTTCTCTCTCTTACTGACAGCTCAGTTCCAGCTACAGAAGTCTTAATGATATTTTGGCCATAATGCCGAGAGAAGCAAGAAAGCCCCTTCAGACACCGGGAGCTTTCACCCGAGTGGAGCAGTAAGTAGACAGCTGAAATGTATCTTTGAACTCAGGCAGGCAGAACTAGTTTGTCGTGGTGTCCCTCCTCCTGCCCACATCCATGTCCCCACACGGGCACAGCGGGTGCTGATGGCACGTGTGCCAGCGCCTCAGGGCTGTCCCCACAGCGTGGGCAGGGATGGAGGACTTGGTGCCACCCGGTGCTCCTCTGTCTGAGATATCTCCTTCACCTGGCCTGGAGGTGCTGGTGGGACTCAGTGGGTGTCACCTTTGGTCTTTTTAACTGTGTGGGTGTCCTGTGGCTGCAGATCTCACTCTGGTCACCAGCAATGTGTGTTTCCAAAGGTTCCCATGGAGGGAAGCAGCTGGAGATCCCCCAGCCAGCAGCTGGTCACCAGTACCTGTATCAGTGGGCACCTTGTGGGCTTCAATTAAATTGAGGATGAGCTGGGGGAGAGGCAACTGCTCTCCTCTGAAGTGTGGGTCCTCCAGGGCCTCCAGCTCCCCACTGCTCCAGGTGGGCTTAGGTTGGATACCAGAGAAAGATTCTTCACTCAGAGGGGGGTGGGTGCTGGAACAGAGAAATGGTCACAGCACCAATCCTGACAGGGTTCAACAAGAATTTGGACAATGCTCTTGGGCACATGGTGTGATTCTTGGGGATGGTCCTGTGCAGACCCAGGAGCTGGTCTCCATGATCCATGTGGGTCCCTTCCCACTCAGGATATTCCGTGACCCTCTGATCTCCTGCCCCAGAGCCTGGGCCAGCTGCCCTAAGCCCTCAGTGGCTGTGTCTGGCAAATGAGACTGATCTTATACCCCTGATTTTGGACCTATACTCCTTTTTTCCTGCTGCTGACACCAAACCCGCAGGCTGTTTCTCAGGGTGACCCTACCCTTGGAGCAACTCCAAGGTAGTATGGCATTGTCTTCATGGATATCCAGCCTGTGGGGACAAAGGGCATCACTGTGCAGGCTGTGTTCCCTCCCGGTACCTCTGCCTTAAGAGGCTCTCAGAGATGTCCCCTCCTCTGTTTCCCCTTCCTTGTGTCCCCCCCAGCACTGAAGGCAATCCCAAACCATTGGGTGAAGGTGTTTAGAGCTGACATCTCGGTGCTCCCTGATGCCAGCCCTGGTGCTGCTGGGCACCGTCTCACCCTGCTGGGTTTGGCAGTGCATGGGGCTCTCAGCTGAGACCCCAACCACAGAAGGGAAGCCCCAGGCCGAAGAGTGCTGTACTTGCAAGGCTTTGGGTGCTCACTGAAAGTAATTTTCAAAAATGATCTTTTACCCCTTAATCAAAGTCTTTATCCATATGTTTTAGTTGCCCTTAAGCCCCAGCTGGAACCATTTGCAGATCTCTCTCGGCTATTGGCTGATCCTAAGTAATAAGCACTAATGTTTGAGCTTCAAAATCACTTGCAAAGTTGCAGTCTGGTAAAGCCATCTGGTTGAAATCTGTCAGTATTTATTATCCACTGGAAGTTTCTCTTTGGGCAGCTCTGATGCTGCCTTTCATTATCATGGAAAGCTGATCATATTAAACTAATTACAGGGAATAGCTGACGACAAGTTGTTCTTTAATCTGCTATCTTTTTTTTGAATCAGGATTAAGGTCATTCTCCAAGGCCTTGATTTTGGAAACTCCCTGGCAGCAGTTGTTAGCCGGGTTAAAATATTTACAAATCCGTATATCTTCTGTTGCTCCCGTTAGGAATGAATAAGCAGGGATTTGTTAGTGGGGCTGAAATTCACCATTGTTTTAGAGGTACTAAGTATTGTTCCCATGTACTGCTTACACCACGTGGGGTGGATAAGAGGGACTTTCACACGTTCCAGCTTGCCAAGTCAATTTTTCTTAGGCAATGTTAGGTTGTCTTTAAATCAACATCATTTGTTTCCCATCCCTAGAATGGGACATATCAAAATAATGCCAGTCTGGTCTGAAAATGAGACCTGGATAGCAGCTTCTCTGCCACGGCCTTCGACTTCTCACCTGCCTTTTTCCTCCCATGTGGATTTACAGGAGAGGAAGGTTTTGGTTCTTAATGTTTACACAGCCTGGCGAGGACACAGCTTTCCAATTACCTCAGTACTTTACAAATTACTTTCCTGTAATATGATGTAATGTATAGCTTGAGCTCGCTGCCAGGTCCCTAGGATGTAACTTGGTATGACTGCCTCCATCCATGCAAACAGGAGCAACTGGAGTCCTTCCCTTAGGGCTTACTCAAATACACTATATTTAATAAGAGTTAATCCCTTTAACACAGTTGCTGGCCTTGCCTTTTAAAATTGGATTAAGACTGATGCACTATAGAGAGTTTTTAATGCCAATGAACCCAACCTGTTCTAGAAAATGGAAGTTGTAAACATGGTACGGATGCTAAGATCAGTCTAACCTTAGGAACTGGCCTTGGGAAGAGCTGCACAAAGGCATTTTTTACACCTTTAACTCAGCAGGGTCTGCAGGCAAATCTGCAGACAGATGAGCAAGGCTATGAGGAGTTCAGCTGATTCTCTGCTGCCCTCTCAGAGGCACAATTAAATGGCAGCAAGGCAGGGAAAACACTTCCAGTGCAAGTGTTCTGAGGAGGAAAAGCACCAGGATTAGGAGACTGGAGAAGCCAAGCCCAAGGAGTGACCTTAAAACTGAGTAAAACTGATGGAGATCTGAATTATTGCTGGATTGGAAATGTGAAACAAATACAGTGTGTGTGTCTGTGGTGATTGGCAAAGGGTTTTGACATCTGCAGGCTAAAAAGAGCTGTAGAAGAAATAGTTTTCATTCTCCTAGAAATGCCTCTGAGAAAAAATGCTAAGCCACATGCTTTTGAGTGAATTTTCTGAAAAGTTTACACATCCTTTTCTTCCATATTTGGGGACAAAGTACTTTACCTATAAATTTTTAATGTAAATTATGGATTCATATTTGAGCTTGAAGGGAGAAATAAGGGACTAAGAAATAATGGACATCACCTGGACTGCATGACACAGTCAGGACTCATGGATGGAGCTGGGCTCCTGGTCCTGAGCTAGGCTGTACCCATGGGCAGCCAGGGCTTGCTTTAATTTATTTCCTCCATACCTTTCATGCTTTTCCTAGTATCTTTCGCTTTCTGAAGCAGCAAGGGGAAAGAGGTGTTTGCTTAGCCTCCTCTGTTTGCCCCATCATTTGTGATATGAAGCCATAAAATTAAACCCAGGATATCTTTAGCCTATTGATGGGGATTGGCAATCTCAGATCCCTTCCCCTAAATGGAAGGGGCAGTTCACTGACACAAGCAATTGCCAGACTGCGGTGGTATTTGGATGGGAAGAAAATGAAAAAAAAAAAAAAAAAAGGAATAAACAGACCTGGGGAACTCCAGTTTTGACATAAAAAACAACGTGATGGATAGTCCACAGTGACCGCTGGCTCCAGTGGCTGGAGGACAAGAGGAAAAAAAAAAAAAAGCAAGCAAGCAAGAAAAAAAAAAAGCCAGGACAAGCAATCTGCAACCAGCCTAGGAAGATTACTGCCATAAAAGCAATGCTGGAAGGGGCTAGTTATCAAGTGGAAAACAAGAAAGTACAACTCGCTCCCCAGTCACCAGATTTAGGGGACTCTGGTTGGAAGGTTCATACTCTGGTGGGCCATTAGAGCAGAAACAGAAATGGATGCAGTAATCCAGAACATATTGAGTCTCTAGGTTGCCATGAAATATAATGCAGGGAGAAATGAATTATTTTCCAAGGGAAGCTGTAGAAAGCACATATATAGACTTTTTTTTATTGGGACTGTGTTATCAACAGTCTCTCTTAATAGTCGAAAACAGCTTCTTATGTTTTTTATAGAGTTTTAAAGATCCCTCTGGACGTGTCTGGAGGGGCTGGATGGGGGAACCTTCAGGAGGAGGGAGCAGGGGAAGAGGGGAAGGGAGGGAAGTGCTGTAAGAGTGAGCACGGTGCTGATTTCCCTGGGATGCCTCAGCGTTTGGGAGTGGTGCTGTACTACGTTAATTTTGCCTCATTCCTTGTACAGAAACAATGACAGCACATCAACGCTGTTCTGTGTGGAGCCATCCTGGCCCGGCTGTTTTCCTTTGCAAGAGGGTGAATTGACTCTTCTCCAAAAACTAGAGGCAAAAAAATGTGACTTAATGCTCTTTCCATCCGCCCTGGAGCATCCACAGGGAGAGGTAGAAAAGCAGCTGGAGGAGCCCAAGGAGAAATAAGCTCCTCTTGGTTTTGGAGGTTCAGGATCATCTTGTTCTCCTAAGCCCACATTTAAGGAATGAAAGAACCTTGTTAAATCCCTCTCATGACATTGATGGGACTTCATATGTTTGGGAGTGAAAATATTAAGGCAGATCTAAGAGGTTTTGATGTTTTTTTCCATGCATGAAGAGCAGTTTTATATTTTAACACCTGTACCCACTTGTAATACTAACTTCCGGAGGAAGAGCTGCTGCTGGTGACATGAATTGTCACAAAATGAATCTTGAGATTATAAAAATAATGTGCAGTAAGGTCTCTTTTGCCTTGTCACCCGACTTTGAGGCTCTGTCCTGTGTGCATGTCATGTTTGCAAGGCTGTTTTGACAACCACAGGTAAAACAAAGAGGAAAGGGAAGGGGAAGGGAAAGGGAAAGGGAAAGGGAAAGGGAAAAGGAAAGGGAAAGGGAAAGGGAAAGGGAAAGGGAAAGGGAAAGGGAAAGGGAAAGGCA
>VZRL01001586.1:337262-352734 GCA_013397895.1 Origma solitaria | reverse complement strand
AGGGAAAGGGAAAGGGAAAGGAAAGTGAAGGGACGAGAAAGGGGTGGACCCCAAGGAAGCTGAATTGTCTGGCTCACAGGAGCTGAGGTTTGAAGAGATCAGAGCCAGGGACTCAAATCATAAGAGCTCATAGCAGAGTTTTTTAGTCACAGCAGAGTCCTTCCAAGAAAAAAAAAAAAAAAAAAGCTGAGTTCCCATGACGGACAGAGCATACAAAAGCATGAAAATCACTTTGCTTTGCAATAGCCTGCCTGTGTCTGGAATTGGGAAGCTGCCTCTAGAAGCAGCCTCTGAAATGTAAAGACTGCTGCATGCAGGAGCCAATCCACCAGGCAGGAGTGCGGGGATATTGTCCTCAAAACACAAAGTTGGGCTACTTGGAGTAAGAGATAAAAAAGAGGGAAAAAAAGGAAAAAAAAAAAAAAGGAAAAAAAAAAAAAAAAAAAAAAAGCAAAAAGAATGATCAGTCTGAACCTCACAAATTTCTTGAAAAAAATCTTGGATAGAAAGCTTGATTCATGCTCTCTGTCTGGCCACTTAACACTCCTGTGCTTTCTTCTCCCTGTAACTCCACAAAGCTGTTCACCAGAAGAGCTCGTAGCTGCAGCTTTTACTGTTTCAATACTTTTAAAAAGTGCCTATCTTATCAGATTCCTTAAAGTTCAGCTGATGCTGTACACAATATCTATAAAAGAATACAGCTGGACAGTAAATAGAGTCTCACTTCATCCCTCTCTGGGGAGATGCTAGCAGCAGGATGATCGAATATATACAAAGCAAATTTTGCTCTAAGTACAGATCTAAATAATTACAGAGACCCAGGCACTGATCTGGCACCGTGCAGTCTAAATTACTTTTTTAACAGCCAGAAAGGTGCTTATCTCAGCTTAGCCTTCACCTCTTGGGTTGCACCTCCACCAAAACACCAGCTCCTGCCCTGAGAACCAGCTCTGCAGCTCTGTGGGTGGATAGGGGCCCCGGGAAAAGCCCTTGGAAAGCTGTGGGATGTGGATGCTGAAGTGTGGAGGGCTGAATGGGCAGACGGGTGGCTGTGCTGTCTTCCTTCAGAGGAGGGGATTCCTCCAGCTGCTGGGACAGACATCCCAGCGTGGCACGTGCTGGAATTTCTTTCTCGCTGTGCCAGTTTCCAGGTCTTGTGGGAGCATTTGGGGTGGCGGTGGGGGCAGATTGGCACAGATTTATACGCCAGGCTTGTCTCTAGCTCTGACTCTGCTGTTCCGCCTGGGCTTCCTTCATTTAGAGTCCTTTGTTACAAAATGTAATGGATATTGCCCTAGGAGCCGTTTTCAATTGCTCGTGATGACGTAAGAAACAATTAGGCAAAGCATATTTTTGTTTATATCCTCACTGCCTCCTTTCCTAGGAGAGATTTAGAGATCCCAGGCTGGTCAGGTTATTAAAATGTTGCTCAATGTGAATCTCGCAGGCTGGGTTGGGGCTGTGGCTCCCCCCGAGCTGCGTAGGGATTGGAGGAGCAAGGCAAGGGGAGAAAGAGGTACCGAAAATAACAAAATAAGTGGAAAACCAGAGAGTTTAATTTTTCCATTTTCTTCAAAAATATTTCCAAAGCTGCCCTAAGGGCAGTTTGTAGGCTGGTATTGTTCTACTGAGAAAACCTGCATTGGGCACTTCAAACTGTGCCATGTTTGGAGCTGGGACTAAAATCCACATTTCAGTGCTTGTGGCTGGTCTGCCAGAGCTGCCTGGCAGATGATCCAGGCAAGGCTGGGAAAAGCAGTGGTGTGGGAGGCAGGGATGGCAGCGCTGGTTCCCGAGCTGCAGAATGGTGATGCTCAGGGAATCCCATGGCTGGAGGTGTTGGGTTGGAAGCTGAATGCAGTGGGATGCACCTGGACACGGGATCCTGGTCCTGTGTGTGAGCTGAGATACAGAAAAGGAGTGAGAGTAGGGATCCTCCTGCCTCTCTCGCTCCCCCGAGGGATGCTGGTGGTGGATGTGAGCTGCCTTGGGTGTTTTGGGGTGAAAAAGCGTGCTCTCTGCTCAGGTACCCAGCAGGAAAGGGTGTCAGGCAGGTCCTGAACCCACTGGAACAAGGCCAAGGGAGAACCCAAGAGGGAGAGAAACTGCAGAATGGGAGGGAGGAAGAGGATAATGTCCCACCCTCTGCTTAGGGACAGAGGTGACAGAAAGTGCCAGACCCCTAAACAGCACCATGAGCTGTGGGGTGTGAGTCCATGGCTGAGTGTAAGGACAGGCTCCACGTCAGGATATCTGAGAATGTGATCCCAAAAGTTGCTACATGCTGGGGCCTTCCAGAGAGAAGACAAGGAGCAGGGATTGGTGTTGTGTGCGCTGTGGGGACACCAATCTCGAACTGATCGGGCTCATCCCTCCATCCTTCTCCTGGATCAGTCAGAAGGATCAGCAGTGGATGTTACTGAATGGCCTCTCTCCTCCTTCAAAACAGCCCAGATAAAGTGAGTTTCTGGAGTCGTCCTTTGGGAAGAGGGCTCCCCATCTATTAGACATGTTTGGATCGTGCTCTTAAACCCAAAACCAGGCTGGAGCAGACATTGGGAGCGGTGAAATGTCCCTGCTCTGTGCAGCCCCTGCCCCCATTAGGGAGGGCAGCTCCTTCCTTCATCAGCCTAACGAGCCCGGCGATCTGCATGCAAACAAGGGCGGGCGGGGGGCGGCATCCATCACCGCAGAAAAGGGCTCGGGGATGCTCGAAACACATGGCTTGTCCTTGGGAAATTGTAGCCCGAGGATAACACAGTATTCGGACCTTCATCTGGCACAGGGAATAAACTGGAAGCTGCCTTCCCCAGTCATTTCAAATAAATCTCAGTTACTGATACAAAAGGCTCTCAGGGGGTCATTGACAAACCTCAGTGTGAAACCCAAACAGCGCTGCTACCTCCTGGTGAGGAAGGAGCAGGTTTAGAATGGGTTAATTAGAAAGATAATGAGCTAACAAGGCTTCATTTCTGTTCAGTGGCTCAATGAGGAATTCATTAGAAAGGCTTAATCTAACTGAACAATCCCAGGGCTTAGAGAGATTGCCCATTGATTGCCAGCCCAAACTGTTTATTTACAGGTTTTTGCTGGCTGAAAGGTCTCATTCCTTTATTTCTAAGGCCGTTCGGATGTGCCATAAGGATGCCGTGTGTATACCCAGCAAAAAGCAGGAGCAATAAAAATCTGGTAGTAAAGCCAGATGGGAAGGAGAAAGGGATCGATGCTCCCAGAAACAGCAACCATGTAATTTTGGTGTGTTCCTCCAGCTAGGGATGAGGGCAGGACAGTTTATATACAGCAGTTGGGTGCTACTGGAAAGAGAGGAGAACTGAAATATTAGGAGAGAAAAAAATGGAGCACAAACACCATGTAAGTGGGGAGAGGGGCTGGAGCTGATCCCTCCAGGCTTTTCTGTTTCTCACTTCTTATCATAAAATGGATATCATTTTGCAAGTCTTTTTCAGGGCCTTTCAAACACCCCGGGGAGCCTTCCCATCTTGGGAGTGTGAGGCGCCTCCACAGGGTCAGGGACAAGCCAGGAATGTGCCACTGGAGGAAATCTCATAATTAAATCTCTGCAGACAAATCCCCTTTCCCTTCAGCCCTCTAGCAGCAACATTCTCTCGCTTCCTTTATGGCAGGAAGTTGGACTTTGCATTGGAAGGGCGCAGGGATGGGCACATTTCCCACCACAGGACACGAGTCTCCAGCACATCAGGCACCTGTGAGATTCTCTGCAGCCCTTTGTGGTTCCCTGTTCAGTTTGCAAAAACATGAAAAGCTTTTCATGTTTTTACAAACTGAATTCATGCTGGGCTGGGCCACACAGAAATCCCAGGAGGATTCTCTGGTTGAGATCAGCCTCTGATGGTGCCTCTCTCCTGAGGCTGGTAAAATTTCAAGTGAAAACCTCTGTTATTTCATCCTTTTGGCAATCTGGCTCTGTTTTAGAGATTGGTCCTACATGGTTATGCTGATTTGTTTGTTTGTTTGTTTGTTTGTTTGTTTGCTTGTTTTTCCACATGGAAGCAAAGCTGTGTGTTCTTCTCATGGAGATAAACCAATGTGGTTCATGTCCAGGAATCCTGGGCCAGAACCTCCTGACCTCGCACACCCTTTTAATGGTGCTTTTTAGCAGCATGTGACAGGACCGTATTCAGTAGGGAAATGAGTGTCCTGGACAAGGGTATAGCACCTTTGACAAGGCCATCTGCCATCGTCAGAGAAATGACAGGATGATGAGCCTGGACATGAGCAAAGTTGGGAGTTGGAGGCTTTCAAAGACCGCTTGGGCATCTTCCAGTGGTGTAAAAGTGAAAAAACCTGGAGTCCCTTTAAATAAATGGGAGCCTGATGTTGATGTGCCTCCAGCCTTTGTAAGCACTCTGTGGTCGGTGAACATGACCTGTCGATCAGAACTATTATTGTTTGCACCAGTGAACGAGGCTGGTGGTAATTTCTAGATGGAGTATGTTAGAGTCACATTATATCTGCTGAGCTTTTAAAAATCTTGCTAGATTAATAACCTTAAAAAAAAAAAATCTATTTTAGTGCCACATTAACCACAGGCCACAGTGTATTAACTGACAAAACCCAAATTGTTCTTTAATATTCCTAAAGCTGGTGTTAAGCACAATAAGAACAATTTTCACTTTCAATAAGAAACTGACCCTGGGTTTGCCCTCTGCCCTGACCTGGGTCTTTCTCTACAACCATGAGGGACCATGTGGAGTCATTCTGTTCTCCCTTGAAATGATGATAATTAAAAAGCATTTGCTTTCAGGTTTTCCTTCCATCTGATTATCTCTTCCCCTTTGGTCTCTATTCCCTTCTGGATGTGCAACTGGATTTTCCTTTTTTTTTTTTTTTTGGGTGTTACTGGTGAATTCCTCTGTTCTTTTGGTGAATCACAGCACACAGCAGTCCAGCTTTCATTTACTGTTGTATTGGGCTTCCTGAGGTTTATTTATGGCAGACAGAAGCAGCACAGCCCACTACTGAGTGTGTTATTCTATTGATGTGCTTGCTAGCTCAGGGCAAGGTAAAGGCTGCCTCTCTCCTCTGTTTGTTTGAACACCAGTACCTGTCTGGAAAGCACTGGGTGAGGTTTTAACTGGGTAACTTTAACTGTAATTACAATGAAGGAGGTGTAAAAAAGTAGGAAAAAAATTAAGAAGAAGAAGCAGCAGCATTTTTTCCCCCCTCTTTGCAGTGTGTCATTAAAAGGAAGAATTTAATATGTCTCTGGTGCTGATATCTGGAGGTTTTCGTGGTTAACCTCAATGACAGTCAGTGATTTGTGAGGGATATGAAACATGATGCTTCAGGGTTTAAACTGATCTCCAGGTGTTAGGATATTTCTGTGGAGTCGTGGTCTGTCTGCCATCAAAGAGCGTTACAGCACCTCCTGCTAAAGCCGCTGGTTCCTGGTTGGGATGGTCGATGTCAGCCAGAATGTGCTAACTCCTGGCTACCTAAAGTTGCAGCCACAAGGGGAATATTTGGAGGAAATAATCAGTTTCCTAATTACATCAGTTACATCACTGTTTAACAAAATCTGTCCTTCAGCACCATGACAGCTTGGGAAGAAGCAAACCTTCCTCCCTGTCTGCCCTGCTGTTTTTCCCTGTCCTGACCAAAACAATGAAGCTTAAAAATGCTCTTCTCCTTTGCATTTTTTTTTTTTTTTTTTGAGGACAGATTTAATCCCGGATCAATTGCCTGATCAGCGTGGAGGGGATGGATGGGCAGAAAGTTCTTAAGCCAGCCCTAAGGAGTGGCTGGGCCTCCCATATTTAGAGCAACTGAGGAAATCAGGGCATCTTCTTCTGGACAGGGAATTTTTCTCTGCCATTTGGAATCAAAGCAGCTGTTATACATCTTGGACAATCATCCCTTGGAAATGCTGAAAGGGAGAAAAGGGACTTGTAGCACCAGATCTGTTTTCTGAAGTGACCGACAAATCTGCATACTTCAAAAATAAGTACAGAAAGCAGGGATTGCCTATGCAAATAGACCAAAATGAAAAGGGAAAAATAAGCAACTTCATTTCCTGATTTATTCAGAGCAAAGCAGACAAACAATGCTATTGTCAGTTTGGACAGCTTCTGTAAGGGAAAGAAAACACTCAGATTTCAGCATTTCTGACAGTCTACTCCTTTAAAATCCTTTAAAGTCCTCTACCTGGAGCTCCCCTAAGAGCAAGCTGATGTAATTCACTACCTGCAGTGACTGTGGCCAGGGTCTGTTTTATGGGTTTGGCTGCTGCAATATGAAATCAGAGCATGGGTAGATTTGTATTTTCTTCCATCAGAGGACTCGATAATGCTGCGCTGGTGCAAGACTGCAAAATATTTATTAGCTCAGAGAAGAGCAAGGGAAGAACTGTTAAAAGCAGAATTGATGTTCCTAACTTGAAGGTTTTTTTGCTCCTGTTTTTAGGTACCTGCTCCCCAAGAGAAGTAGCTGGGGGGTGGTGGAAAGAGCAAAGTGTATTGTCTCTGTGTTTCCCATGCATTGTTCCCTATGAAAGCATCTCCCTGCAACCCTTACCTTCTGTTCAGACGGCCCCAGCCTGTGAGGAGAGAATGGCAGATTTGTGCTTTCTAAGCTCCAGATGGGGCTCCTTTCTTCTTCCTCTGTAAGTTAATGGTGTCTTGCTGAGACCAACTGGGCATGTAAAGATTTGGGCAAAACTCACAGCAGTGGTCTCATAACCTCAAGGCTTCGCAGTCTCATCCCAACGTGACGGCCGGTCCCCAGCGGAGCCTGGCTGTGCCTCTGATGTGGCTCCAGAGGAGACGCGGAAGGTTGTGTTGATTACATCTGTTTACCAATGGTTAAATAAATTAAAAGCCCATTGCAGACCACCAGCAGGCGAGGGTCCTGCAGCCCCTGCTTTCTGCCCAAGGTGCTGTTTGCACTCTGGTTCTGTTCTCTGTGTGTCAGTATTGCCAGAGTGGCTCTGGTTTGGTTGGGATGAGTCTTAAAATAAAAATAAGTGAGATATGAGCTTCCTCCTGCCAGCAACACTGAGCACCTGGGACAGATCCTCTCACCAGAGCAGGGTCACACCAGTGAAGTCAGTGGCTGTGCTGATTTGCACCATGGGGAAGCTGGACCAGCTCCCTCCTTGCCCACATCCTATGCTAAAGACAAAGATGGGAAGAAACATTTGTGGGATCCCATCTAAGACCTTGGCAATCCCTGGAAGAGGACAAAAATCCTCCTGCAGGAGGATTTAGTACTTGGTTGTCACTGTTGGTGCAGCATGGGAAGGGTCTGCCCCTGATCATGGTCCCTGTGTGCTCGGCTTTGTGGCCTGGATAAGTGGGAGCAGAAATGAGGCAGTGAGAGAAGGGCTGCAGGGAGGGGAGGCTGGGGAAGAGCTTGGAAGAGGATGTGATTCCCACTCATGAGTCTGATCCAGCACTGTCACTCCAGCTGGCAGAATCCTGTGGGAAGGAGGCCTGCAGGGTAAGGAAGACTAAGTGGCCAGCTAGGGTTCCTCTGCCTCTAATTTCTTTGATTCTCTGAGCTAAGCCGACAGATCCCATTTTGAGGATTTTTTTATAATTCATTCCTAAGCAGCCAGATTACCAGCCATATGGACAAAGGATACTAGAGAAAGATTATTAAGATTATTAAAACAGATTATTTTTGCCATTGGAGTAGAAGTTGTGTTCAGTGGGCAAGGCTTGAGCCAGGCAACTAAGACAAGAGCTTTCATACTTTTATGTACCCAACCTAACCTCAGAGCTGCTGGTGGTTTCTTGAACAGAGTTGTGTAATCTGTTCTACTGGGACGTCTCTGGGTGGCTGATATCAGGTGCTGCCTGTTACCAAAGATGGGGAAAGGGATGTTCTGGAGACCTCAGATATACCCATGCATCACTGTGTGCATGTATGGAAATGATATCTGTGAGTCCCGCTGGCTCTGATAGAAACTTGTGCTGCAGGAAACCCTTCTTCAGAGAGGGAACCTGTTCTCTGCCTGCTCACCCTTTTGGAGAGATGATCTCCCTTCTTTCACACCATCCATCGCCATTTCTGTGATGCCATAAGCTGGGACAGCTGACCCCAGCTGACCAGAGGGGCATTCCAGACTGTACGGTGTCATGTTCAGCGTATAAAGCTGGGGGAAGAAGGAGAAAGGGAGTGACGTTTGGAGAGACAATGTTTGCCTTCCCGAGTAAGCTTTACAGACCCTGGCTTTCCTGGAGATGGCTGTCCATGGGAAGTGATAGATGAATTCCTTGGTTTGCTTTGCTTTGCTTGCACACGTGGCTTTCACTTCACCTATTAAAATGCCTTTATCTCAACCCTTGGGTTTTCTCGCTTTTACCCTTCCAATTCCCTCTCCCATAGCGAGAGGTGGTGTGGGGCTGAGCTGCCAGCTGGGGTTAGACCATGGCAGAAGGCTCAGCCACAAGTCACTACAGAGAGACTTGCAGAGCTGCCAGGCACAGGCGTTGTTATTTTTGGTATAAGTGTTCTTGTTTCAAGTTTTTTCAGGTGTGAAGTTTCCCTGTTCAACAGCCCATCAATCACATAGGGGACACCATTAATAAATCTGTCCATGATTCTCCCTTGAGCATGAAGAAAGAAAAAACTCCAACTGTTAACAATTATTACAGAAAATTAACTCCATGGCTTTAAACAAAGTCTCATTGCTGGCTATTTTTGCATCATGAGGAGTTCGGGGGGAAAGAATCACCCTAAGATCTACAACTATATGAATTTAAATTTCTTTGAAAAAAACAGACATCTGACTAAAGTTTAATCCTGGAAGTAGAGGCAACTTGAATGGCTTCTCATTGTTTTTGTGCTAGCTTCATTTGCTGACTGGACACTGCAGAATGGCATAATGGGAGTCACCAGCATTACATTTAAAGAGCCAGCAAGGCCTGCTGTAATTTTATAGAGTCACCCCACAAAAAATGTTTCCCCGTCCTTCCTGAACCTCTCACAGCATTTTCTGGCCAAGCTTAGCTGTGTCTTTTAGAAAGCCTCTGCTCCTGGTTTCCTGACTGTCAGTAATAAAGAAGCGAGGAAGGATGCCTTCCAACTCCTAGCAATTCATAGCAGAGGTCTCCTGTTTCCACCCATCTGTTTCTTATGAGCTCATTGCAACCTTCCTGTGTCCCTGCTCCTCCCAAATCTCCCCGTGCAGTGTCTTTTGCTTCCCTCTGTCTCTGTCAGAAGCTTTCCCTGGGTTGATGAATCCATGCGCAGCAGTAGGTTATATTCATTTGTCTTGTTCTCCAGTTCATTTATCACCATGAGTGCTCTGTTGTGGAGAATCCTGATAGAAAGTCCTCTTATTCTCCTGGTTGGCTGAAATGTGGCTTTTCAATCAGCTGATTGCTTATTACTCTGACCTTGGTGGCAAATCTAGGCAGCACCCAGAAGGGTGGGCATGGAGGTCTCCCTTTGTCACTCTTCTCATGTGGAAGAATAACAATAGCATTTTAATTTCCCTCCCACTGTCTGCTCTAAAGAGTTTTGCCTTGGCTTTTATTTTCCCATTGTTTATTTTCCCCTGTAGAATCAGGCTGGCCATGGTTGTGGCAGGGCTGGAACACCTCTAAGGATGGAGATCTCCTAGCTCTGGTGTCCTGTCCAAGTGCTGCACCACCTGCATGGTATTTAGTGGTTTCCTTCTTTCCAACCTGAACCTCCCAAGCCACAGTTTGTGGATATTCTCCATCTTACATTGTTTGACACTGATGAGAACTGTTCTGGCTCTGTTGTGTTTCTGAACACCCCCGGTTAGCTGTAAGGAGCATTAGATCCCTGCTTAGAAACACAAGTGACTCCTTGAAGTTCCTTTCACCTTAACTTCTGTGAGCACGAGACCCACAGTGAAACCATCCCAGCTGCCCACAGCACTTGGATAGGAACATCTACAGAGCTGCTCCGTGGTGTAATGGCTGTGATTTGCCCTGATTTCTTCTGGCACAAATGATGCCTGCTTGTGTTTTGGGTTGTGCATGTGACACATTTACCCTGTCACAGCCACACCGAGACCCCTGTCAGTCCTCAAAAAGTACACATTACATGCAGGTTCAGGCTTGCAAACACATGCATGGGTTTAACCTTAGCCACGGCAACAGAGGGGATATTTGTACTATTTCATGGTGCATCTCACCATGATATAAATGTGGGTGCTACTCTCTTAACACTTTCCCCTGCATCCATCCATTCAACAGCAAAAGACACAGCAGAGGAATGTGATGCAGCCTGAGCTCTTCCCCATCACCAGTGAGAACAAATGGATTCCAGTAGCAAAGCCCACCGTGGCTTTATCATTCTTTTGACAGGTAATTTTCTCCCCGGTGGATATATCCAACACTCCTGCAAAACGCTTCTCAGTGGCTGGAATGAAGTTGTTTCACTCCTGGCAGCACGGAATGAGCCCGGCAGTGGCACTGCCTTGTTGCTCTGTGTCTCCCTCAGAGCCCCACACTCCCGAGAGCCTGGTGAGACTCTTTATTATCCCCTGATTATGCCATGTGTCCTCACTTGCCTGTTATGACCATCAGGCATGTTATTTATTACAGTGTTTTTCCACCGACCTGTTGTAGTCCCTTCTCCGAGGCATTTCGTGCACCACTAGGAGATAATGTTCTCTCCCAAGAGTTTGCAGCAGAAAGGCTTACTCAGCTGTAAACCCAGTTAAGCGCTGCCCCTCACTTGCTAGCCAAACCAAAATTCAGATGCAAGAACGGCTGTGGTGTGCTACTGAATGCGAAAAAGCAGATACAGCCTCCACTGCAGGGAGAATCAACACCACAGATTGAAATAAACTGATAGAGGTGTATAGCAAAGAGAAAATTCAGCCAAGAAAATAGGGGAATGGGCCTAGAGAGAAACTGAGGAAAGAAGCAGACGCTCCAGCAGAAAATCTTGGACTATACAGTAAAAATGAGGGTAAGAACCTTTCCAGCTCTCACAGGAATATCAATGCAAATAGGCTACCATCACTGAGGCCCTCTGGAAGGTTTCAAGTCTCCCCAAAAGAACTTAAAATCCCAGCATCCCAAGTCAGGGTAGAGAAATGGTCCTGCAGAGGCACCTGCAGAGCCGTTCAGCTTCCATGTCAGTGCTGTATCAAAGCAAGGGCTTGGGTCCATCCCTGGGTTGGCTTGCTCAGGAGGAACCCAAACAGCAAACAAGGTGGTTTAACGCAGTTGTATTTCCCAGAGGAAGTGTGTTTTGCTTAGGAAAAATGCTAGTTTTTCTCTCTCTCTTCCTGCCTTCTCACCGCCCCCAGCTCTTTTAGCTTTCAGCCAGACCAATTCCTTGAACTGACACAACTTCTCAGGGAGGCACAAGGAAGGCGACAGGAATACTCAGGACTCTAGTATGGGAAGGAAGCAGACCACAGCAGTGCTGATAAAAATGAGCCTTCAGCTGGGACAGAACCCTCTCCCGAACAGGTGAATGATTATAGAAAAGACAAAATTGTTTGTTGGACATTGCTCATTTAAAGGTTTTCCACTGGGATTTCAGTAAATCCCTTTTGGATTCAAGGTCTGATATACTGGAAAACCATTATTCCCAGTGAAGCTGGAATGCTGAGGCTGTGCATAACTGAGCACGTGGTAGTGAAGCCTGGTCCTGCCACTTGCAGCTCAGGGCCCCAGGAAACCCAGCCCTTTGGTTGTCACCTCGCTTGTCTCTCTGTATCTCTCTTCAATCAGTCCAACTGGGTCTGACAACGTTGGAAAGCTTTCCTCCCTCCAGGCCTTCGTGGGTCAGTGCCCGAGTCTCAGACCTGCTAGTAATGAGCCTTATAAAGAAATAATGAGCTGGAAAGAGAGGAAGAAATGGAGGAGAAATTCCTCCAGACATTTGAGGGCTTTATTGCTTGTTGTTGCTCTTGTTGTTCTGGGTTTTTTGTTTTTCTGGGGTTTTTTTTTGCTATAGCTGTGATCAAGATTTGCAAAGGTTGCTTTTCTGGGGGAAGTATTTTGCCACCTTATAGTCTACTGTATTGGCTCCATTGCTGCCCTCTGGAAGATTTAATTTCTATTAAAATACAGGACTCCTGAGCAATTGAATGGTCTGAATTTCACCACCGGAGCAAAGCCACTGAACTGACTCATTGAATACCTGGAATGCAGGTTGCTCCCTGGAAGAGTCAGAGAATGGCAAAAATATTTTTGGCACCACAACTCATGTCCTGGGAAGACAGAGAGAGCAAATGATGCTGGGGACACCTTGTTCCTCAGGGCTGAGGGAGCATGAGGAGCTGAAAGCATCCTGGGGTTGCTATAGGTCCCTCCTCCTTTGCAACAGCCTTGTGTGGGTGCTAGTGGTCACTGTGCAAGGCTGGGGGAATGTTTCTTCCAGCTGGGAATTTTTATTTTGAGACATGAATCAGCCTCTTGTGGCTCTGTGTTGCCAGTGTGGCCCAAAACCTGCCCCTGGTCCCTCCTGGACCCCTTGCTCCACCCAAGGTCTTGACTCACAGACACTGAGCCAAGCAGCAAGCCCATTTTAGTACCCATTTTAGTTTTGGTTTTAGTGAGATCCAAAGCCACCAGTGTCTCGCTTTTCCACGTGTAAGAGCTGCGCCTGACTCCGTTGCTGAGGCAGACTGCAAAGGGAGGAAGGCTGGGCTATGTTTCCCCCACCAGCTGTGCTGGGTTTGCCAAGCTTTGGTACCGGGGGGGCTACAGGGGTGGCTTCTGTGAGAAGCTGCCAGAAGCTTCCTCCATGTCCAGCAGAGCCAATCCCTGGTGGCTCCAGAAGATGGACGTGCCACTGGCCAAGGCTGGGCCAATTAGAAGTGGTGGTAACGCCTCTGTGACAACAGATTTGAGAAGAAGGAAAAAAAGTTATTGCGCAGTTGTAATTGAGGCCAGAGAAGAGCGGAGTGAGAATGTGTGAGATGAACAACTCTGCAGAGACCAAGGTCAGTGGAGAAAGACGGGGAGGAGGTGCTCCAGGCACCAGAGCTGGGATTCCTCTGCAGACCGTGGTGAAGACCATGGTGAAGCAGCTGTGCCCCTGCAGCCCATAGAGGTCCACGGGAATGCAGAGATCCACCTGCAGACTGTGGAGAGCAGGTGGATACCTGAGAGAGGACTGTGATCCTGTGGGAGACCTGTGGAGAGGGAAGCCCACCCTGGAGCAGCCTGTCCTTGAAGGAAGAATGGCCCATGCTGCAGGAGTTTGAGGGGGACGGTTGCCCATGGGATGGACTCATACTGGAGAAGTTTATGGAGAACTGTTCCTCCTGAGATGGTCTCATAGTGGAGAAGTTCACGGAGAACTGTCTCCCGTGGCAGGGACCCCACGCTGGAGCAGGGGAATGACTCCTCTCCCTGGGCAGCAGGACAAACCATAGGTGATGGACTGACCGTGACCCCCATTCCCTGTCTCCCTGCACTGCTGAGGTAGGAGGTAGAGCTGGGAAAAAGGGATTGTTGGACGGGAAGGTGTGTTTAAGGTTTTCTTTTACTTCTTGTGATCTGATTTTGTTAGCAATAAATTCAATCAGCATCTCTAATTTGAGCCTGTTTTGCCCGTGACGGTATTTGATGAGTGATCTTCCGCAGTCTTTATCTCAATCCCTGAAGTCTTCATTATATTTTCTCTCCCCTGTCCAGCTGCAGAAGCGAGTGAGAGGCTTTGGTGTGTGCCTGGCGTCTGGGCAGTGTCAACCAGCACAGGGGCAGCTGCCAGGGTTTGCTCCCTCAGGGATGGAGGGAATGCCGAATGGGAGGAACGATGCCCAAGGGAGCAGCTGAGGGAAGGGAAAGTCTGTGCCTCTTTGCAGCTCCCAGCCGAGCTGGTCTGGAGGAGCCCAGGAAGGGGCAGGCTGGGCTGCAGCACCATTCCCCTGCTCCGTGCACCTCTCTGCCAGGCCTCCCCGAGCTCCTGCTCCCCAGGACACAGCCCCAGCCCAGTGAGCCTGGGCAGCTCTGCTCAATTTGCGCAGACCTATTTAAAATTCAGCTGGGAGATGGGCTCTGGCTTGTTACAATGCCGTTGCTGGAAATGGAGTCATCACTGGAGACTATTCCTTTTTACAACTTTAGGTATATAGATTTCCTCTCGATTCAATTTATTTTTATATAGTGTCTTTAATACACTGTCTCTCCAAACGCTTTAGCAGATAGAATTGAAATAATGAGATAACGCTTTGCAGGAGTGTGTGCAGCCGCTCTCAGACAGGCAGAGAGGTAAAGCGATAGATGGAGATGGAGCAGAGAGTGCCAGGTGGAGGCTGCATCACTTGGAAGCAGCAGTAATATGAGCAAACATTCACGCAGACTATTTATGGTGAGCGCAAGGGCTGATGGATATGAAGAGAAGCAAGCAGGCAGGTGTGATCGAAAAGGAGGAATTAAGAAGTAATTTCGATTGAAGAAAGATGGCTCTAAAAGGGAATGAATTCGAGGGAGGGATGTTCTCAGCCAAATGGATCAAAGGCAGTGAAAGCAATCCTTGATTCTCTCTGTTCATCAGGAATGGAAGTCTTGTTTGCTCCTCCATCGCCGCAATATGAAACAGAGATGGAGATGGTGCAGGTACTGTGGCTCCACTCCACACAAGTGCTTAAATTGCTGTCTTGCCCTATTGACTTCCCTGGAAATGGCCAAGTGTGCAGAGATGCAAATGCACGCAGCTGGAAATTTCTCTCTGAGCCTGTTTTTGACAGATAATGTTGGTATGAGACACGCAAAAGGTTTTAGAGAAGAACTGGTCAGAAGGGGAAACTGTTTCAGTCTTATTAACACAGGAGTGACAGGACAGACTGTGACAGGACAGGTGTTGGTTAAAAAGAAACAAAACCACAAAATTCTTTGGTGAAAAAATGTAAACTAAATTGAAAAGGACACTTAATTTCATCCACCTCATGTCACTTTTAAGCAGCAGGGAAGAGCAGCGTGGGAAATTGCAGCACTTTTTGTTTTCATTACAGTTTGGACTGGCAGGGAAAATGAAATCATCGGTTTTCCCGTAAAAGGGACACTCCTGTCACCTCAGCCACAGTGAGTGACGGGAGAAAAGTTGAAAATCTTTCTTGGACTGGGATTTCTGGGCCTAACCAGTGATGACTGAACCTAAGGGTAGTTTCACTGGGACTTCTTAAAGGATAAATCTTGAGTGACAGGGAAAGCTGTGAGCAGTCAGAGGCTGCTACTCAGAGATCAGGCAAGAAGATGGAGGAAGCTCGTGACACTCTGTGATACCAAACGGGTTCAAATCTCACCTGGAAAGGAGCAGGGAGCTGGGGGGCTTGATGAACACAATTGGTTTGCACAGAGACAATATTCCCCTGCAGCTGCAGACATAGGCCTGGGGAATGGAATTATTGAGGGTGTAGCCCAGGGTGACTGCATTGCTGAATTTTCTGGGGAGCCCCTACTCTCTGATATGCTTGCTAGGTTCCCTTCCCAGCACACCCTCCATTTCACGGGACCAAGCTGTCTTTGCTCAGTACTCGGTGGCT
>VZRL01001586.1:279454-336810 GCA_013397895.1 Origma solitaria | reverse complement strand
TGGATGGATGGATGGATGGATGGATGGGTGGATGGAATAGCAGACCAAACCATTACAGCTCAGTGGGGTACTCACCCCACTGTCTCAAAAACTGTCAGACCAACTGGAAATGTCAGAGGGAAGATTGTGTGGGGAAGGCAGGGGTTGCTCCTCTTCCCAGAACCTGTGGGAGCAGAGCTCAAGAGGATTCCTGCTTTGCCAGCTGCTTCTCCTTTTCCAGACTTGCCATTCAAAGCTCAGTGAACATCTATTTGCTCTGAACATACCAGTGTTTTAGGTAATATGAAGGTGAAGCAGACATCTCCTGCACAAGAAATCCCAAGCTGGATCCCTGTTTCTCAGTGATCTTCAAAACTTTAAACAGTTTTACCCTTGCAGAGGATGGGTGGTTGCTCTGAAAGCAGAGCTGAGCCAAGCTGGGAGTGTTGGGATCTAGGGTTCTGATTTGGAAAAGGTATAGAAATGTGAATTTTGATTATGTTTCATTTAATGAGTTTTGAAAAGATTTGGAGCTGAATTAAAAGTAGCAAAAAGCCAGGGAGATGAATGACCCTTATATTAAATTCAATTGGCTTTTGTGCAATTTGTTGCATAGAGAAGCCTCGTTAATACATTTTGCAGGTGGTTGGGTCATTTGTCATCAGAATCGCACTTTATGGAAAGCAACTTTCCTCCCTCTTCGGTTATTTTGCTTTGAAATGAGTTTCCCTGGGTCCTGTCTGCTGGCAGGAGCTGAATTGGCTACAGAGAAGCCACAGGGTTTCATGGAAAAGAAGAATCTAGCCTGTTATTTTCTATATATTTATAAGTTATCGTTATATAACGTGGTCTACAGTTAATATCCCAAGTATATGTATCTCATCCATTAGAAAAAGCCCTGCACTATATTATTGTTAATAATATTTATTGTTTCCTTTTGTTTTTCTTAAGAGCCAGGGCAGCTTCCCTCTCCAGAGGGAAGAAAGGCTGAAAAAAAAAAATAGAAAAAGCTTATTTCGTTTGCATTTTCCTAATTTGCTTTTCTCTGGCTCAGACATGTGTTGCCTATAAGCTATTAAAACTCTTTCTCTAGGGTTATTCTACCCCCTCCATCCCCCATCTGATATTCACAACTTCATTCTGCCTGGATCAATGACTGCAAATTTGCTTTATGACAACTTGAACAAACCCATGATGGATCAGAAAGGACCTCAAAGTAGGCTGAAGCCTACTCAAGTCAAGAGCACCAGACACGTTTGTTAAAGACCTCATTGGCCTCTGATCCTTGGGTTGCTGCAGTATTGATTTTTAGGGTCCGAGCTCAATTGTGCTGGAAGTCGAGTTATATGGAGTCGCATGCTCGTGGGGGAGACAGGAGCTTTATAATGGGAACAGATCGATGGGGAATGATTTAGCACAGAGGGAGCTGGAGGCTTGGCAGGAAAGTTAAGCAATAATAGAGTTCTGGGCTCAGAGCCGTCTCAGGCTGGCGTGCTGCCTGTCTCAGGCTGTGTGCAGGGCTCAGGGGCTGTGCGTGGCGGCTTGGCACCGGCCCTGCTATGTCTGTGCAGGGAAGCACGGCACTGTAAGTGTTAATTTTTTGCTTCCCGAGCGTTCTCTGGGTTTAAAATAAACCAAATTGGATCCTCAGATGCTGTACACCGGGACCTGGTGGTGTTAGTGTGCTGTGACTCTGGGCTAAACCCATAAGTGACTCTAAGGAGGCGAAGGCTGAACATGGAGAGCAGAGCACCTGAATGAGGAGCACATTTTGTGCTTTTTTTATTTTTAAACTGTGGCTTTCTTGTAAACAGAAAGATTTTCCATTCTCTGCCCCCTGCTCCATCAGTACGGATGGGGAATGAGAGACACTTGGGCAGGGATTGGCTTTCTGCTGTGTGCTGACATGCAGCACATCCCAGGGCCCTGGTCCGAATTTGGGTTAGCCCTAAGTGACACAGAAATCCAAGCAATTCCACTAAAAATAAAAGGAGACAGCTCCAACTTATGTTCCCCTCTCCACTGCTGAATGCCTCAGTTTGTCTCTATGATACGTAAATAAAGGCCTGCTTTGGGATGGCAGTGACACCTCTATAGTATTTCTGTGTACAACACACACAGGTTGATTTCCTAAAGCACAGTGGGTTTATGTCTAAGGTGATTGTGAGCAAATTTCCTCAAGGAGCCTTTCTTTTATCTGAGCCCTCAGGTCATCAGCATTGTGGCTCTGCCTGATCTATGGTGCATATCTGACCTCATTTGAGTCCTACGGGTTTTGTGGACTGGGGAGCTGTCAGAGGTGGAGCTCGAGGGATAAAATCCAGTCATCATCCCAGCAAAGTTCTTCCTCTTCTGACTCATTTTCAGGGGTGCTGAGGTGCCCCAGCTCCAGCCACGAGCCAGGATTTTCCCATACAGGGGTTCTGGCACAGCACAGAACTCGTGGGTGTAGGGGGGAAATGTGCAACAAGAGCAGAAAAGAGGCTTTTCCTGCTCGGCTCAAGTGCAGGTAATTTCCTTCTCCTGTGAGGAAACTGGGCCTGGTTCTAATTAATAAAGCTCTGTTCCCCAGCAGCAGTCCCTCTGCAGCCTGTGCTGCTGCCTGCAGGCACTGAGATGGACTGGCAGGACAGACTGGGACTTTTCCCAAGGGATGGTGTGTGCACCACTGCTTTTCTGCAGCACAGTGTGTGTGGGGGGTGTCAGGTGAGCCGGACAGAAGCAGATGAGCACTGATATTTTGGGCTTTCTCCCGTTCTCACCCCCATTCCCACTCGCCACCACCCCTGTTATCCATGCTGTGCAGTCTGTTGTTAGCTCTGTACAAGGGTCCAGAGAGGCTGAGGGTTCTCCATCCTCGGAGACACTCAAAACTCAGCTGGACAAGGCTCTGAGCAACCTGACACAATGCTGAAATTGGATCTAACCTCAGAGCGGTCCCTGTTTGGAGCAGGAGGCTGAACAAGAGGCTGGACAAATCCATACCCATCTGAATTATATTTATCCTATCAAGCTGTACATGAAGCTTGGTTTGGTTGTTTCAGGTCCCTCTGCTCCAACTGGAAAGACTCTTTCAGGGTATTTCTGTTGGTGAAAAGGTTCCTCTTTCCCAGTCTGGGGATATCCATGATCACTTCCCAATCACTCAGTGTCCCTGTCTCAACCTCATCTATCCCTCATGTGTTTTGGTGGATGGGTCTGGAAGAAACAGGGCGAATCTCCCTAACCTGACAGAAAAGACTGGCAGCACAACCTGGCTCAAAGCCCAGGGGACTCTAAACAAAGGCAACCTGCCTAGATTTGTTTAGACTCCGTGTTCATTTTTTTCAGACACCGAATTCCAAGCGAGGCCAAGCCCTCTGCGCCCACATTTCCCACAGGTTTTGCTGCAAATAAACACATTTTCCCCGTGCATAATTCCAGGCAGCATTTTTTTGAGGGCCTTTGCCTTTCTCCTCCGTGGATAAAGAGCTCGTTCCATGCCACTGATGCTAAGTGACTGCCGGCAACAGACGCAGCCTGAGAACAGGTCGAGGGATCCTAGGGATAAGCGCAACTAGCAAATCTTCGCTTGGCAACTCACAATATTTTGGGGAAAAGGGGAAAAAAAAAGACAGAGAGGTGTCTTAGCGCAGTGACAGCTAGGTGCAGCTTGTGCTCGGAAATCTTCGCGCAGAGGTGGGAAGAGGCAGCCAGGTTTCATCCGGACGGGCAGATTAGGAAGTGTGGGGATTAGCAGGGAGTAATTACAGTGCCTCCACTGTATATTAAGTGTGTGAAACAATATACAGGCACTCAGCGCACGGCAGGCATTATGGCTGGGTGTCATAGTTGACGTTTTTAATATCCATTATTCAAAAATTGATTCCATGCCTGACTATCAAGCAGCATCCAGCTATAATATGGGTGTAGCACCACACAACAGCACTGTCATCTGCTAAGAGCTTTACAAACATTAGCTAATTCTGCCTACCCTCTCCATCAGAGACAGGTAAGGGCTGCTATTTCCGACTGTCTGAATCCTCAGGGAGGGCTGGGATTAGATGAAGGTGTTCTGGGGAAGCTGCTGTAGATGATGAGGCCAAAGCAGCCACAGGAATACAGGGGTTAGCAGCACAGAGTGTGGCTCTAACTTGGAATGACCCCCAAAATCCTCCAAACACAAAGAAAAACAATTCCAGTGTTCAGAGATGCTGAAAAATAGGACCCTTAAGAAACCCCATGTTTTGTGCTCAATTTTATTTTTTTGAAGCAATTTTAGGAAAGTTTTTCATTTTGACCTTTCGCAAGAACCTTGGAGAGAGGTTTTCATTTGGAAATTCTTTTCTGCCTATCTTTGTTTTCTTTTTTCACTTTGGCCCTCAGGAAAGGAAATAAGTAAGGACAAAAAAGGTAGGGAAAAGGTAGGGAAATCCATAAGTAGGTGTGTGTGGGGGGAACCCAAACAACATCCAAGACAATAAAGATTTTTCTTGTTTAAGTGAGGAAAAAAAAGCACATTGTCAAAAAGACTTTTTTAAATTTTTTTTTTTTTTGGCTATTGAAATTATCTGATGGGGGCGGGGGAAGCTTTATTCCTCTACTGAAAATACCTATGATTCCACAGATGAACTGATTTGTAGTTCCTAAGTGAAGGCAGCAGTGTTATCTCAGAGAGCCTGGCTGATTTTTGGTGGGTCCACATCTCCTTGATGGCTGTTGACAAACCAGATTTCATCTTCCTCTTCCACCCCGACTTGACTCCAGGAATTTCCATTCCCAAACCTCTTTAGGCAAATCCTCTCTGAAGATTACCTACATTATCTGCTTCTCCCCGGAGACAGCTTCCTCTCCTTTGCTATCAATTAACAACAGCTCTCACCAACCCCTCGGTTTAATTGCACCATCTTTAAAAGCAGCCCTGACGTTGACGTGCCTTTTCCTCCTATTTTAGTTTCTCCCTCTGAATTATTCTGTTGCTTCTGACTGCAAACACTGGCAATGAAATCCTGGGGGATTGATGGACTCCTGCCCTCCTCTCTTGGAGCCTCCTCCCCACACCTGTGCCAGTGCTACACCTGAGGGCACGAAGTCTCCGTGGCTTGTATCTCAAACTCAAGCAGTCTCATGAAACCAAAGAAGGTGATTGTATGGAAAAGCTTTTTTCCAGGTTGTGTAGCCCTTTCGACTGGGGATACCTTTCGAGGTTGTGGAGGTATAAAGTGCATGTCTGTGTGAAGGGTAGGCTCTGACTGACCCCAGCAATCTGCACTGAGGCTGTAAATGTGGAATGCAGAGCCAGTAAAGGATCAGGTGGGATCTTAATTGCAAGAGCTACAAAAGAACATGCAGCGCAGACTCTCCATAACCTGTTTATACCAAAACCAGGGTCAAACTGCTCCTTGTGTGCTCCCGTTCCCTTCCTAGGTTGCCGCTCTCTCTTTTTGTTCCACAGGAAGGCTGGGAGTGAATTTTGCTCAAACATGGGTGCCTCAGCCTTTCCAAGAAACATTTGTTCCCTGAAAGGATGGTTTCTCAGTGGGGAAAACCAACTGGTTCTGATGAAAACTCTCTGCATCTGCCCGGTTCAAGCAGAAGCAGGACTGAGTGCCCTGCTGCTGTGGATATCTAAGGCTCGATGTCTTTTCCCAGTTGGTGGCTGCTCTGTGCGGGGTTTCCTGCTGTGGGGTGGGGACAGGGCCCCCCTTACCCAGCAGTGTACCCCAAATCCTGCTCAGTGCACATCCCTCCAGCACATGTAATGAGACACAGACATGCCCTTAGGTCCAGCCTCGTTTGAAGGTTAAAAATAACACAAAGGTGCTTAGAAAAGTAAAAAAATAGAAATTAAACCACCCCCACACTTGAAAGAAACCTACCCCTTTAAGAAAGGATTGAACGTAATCTATTTCCAGCGTACGAGAGATCGGCTAAGGATTGCTGGGACATTTTCACTGACACAAATCTACATAATCGTTTTAAACTTCTCACCATTTCTTCCGATTATTCTCTTTCTGTCACTTTAGGAAGCTCTAAAACTGATTTTCTCTCCGTAATCTTCCAGTATTGCTTAGCACCCAAATCTCTAATATTTTAAGAAGATTATTTCATTTATAATTGATTGAGTGTATTTGCCAGTTTGCTACTTCAAAGATGTTGTGCCTTAAGGGGTTCAGGTAGAGCATTACTAAGTTTCCACCCCTTACCCCCCATCCAAAAAAAAGAGGCAGAGAAATTTTGCATCCTGCCTGACACTTGATGCTTTTTTTTTCCTTTGCTTCTTTTTTTTTCTTTTTTAAAAAATATTATTGGTATTATTTACATTGTCAGCATGCTGAATAGCTAAAAAAAGGGATCTCCAGAGATGAAAGGCAAAGGGAGCTGTCTCCAGCTGCAGGCTCGGGCCGTGGTTTCCATCGCAGGGAGAGGTTTGATGAGCAGCGATTGCAGGCAGCCTGCACCAGCAGCACCACAGCTCGCTGTGCACCAGCCTCCCCTCCCAGGCCTGCTGCCCACCTCGCTGCTCTCACCGGGAAATGGGTTGGGGAACCAATAGGAGTCAAAGTGTTTTATTTTAATTCTTTCCTTTCAATGGACAGGGTGCGTTTCAGCTGTTATCCGCTCCCTGGGGTTGTTTTCTGCATTGACACAGAATGTACAACATGGGGCAGGAGAAATGGGTGTGGGCGAAGGCCATTCCTGAGACACCTTGCTGCTGGAAGTTGTCTCCATCCGGCTCAGGGCTGGGCTGTGGCAGCTGCTGCCTGTGGGTGAGTGGCCTCCATCACTCAGTGCTGGACTTTGCCTTGCGGAGTGCTGAGAAAGGGCTTGAGAGAGGGAAAGGGGGCAATGGGGACTAGTTACTGACGGCAAAGGCAGCAGGACACCTGCAAGCAGAGCTGGGGAGGGAGAGAGCCCGTTTAATGCTCTGCCACTGCATAACCAAGGAGCCTCGGAAATAAGGGGGAGATCTCCCCATTCTCAGCCCAGCTCCGCTCTTCGTTCTTTATCACCTGTGAACTCGTGAGGAGATGCATGGCACAATGCTCAAAGGAAAGCTCTGAGCCTTCTTTTAGGGCTGGCAGAGACTTAGCGATGCTCTGTCACAGTCATTTCGGGGAACGGAGCAGCTATCAACTACAAGAATGAATTTCAAGGCTGATCACCTGCAAGCCTGGGATAATGGGAGGTCTGCACAATCAAACACGTCTCCTGTTATAGTAAAACAAGCAACACTTGGAAAAGACATGGAAACAGGCTTCTTTAAATCCAATTCAGGGATTTGGAATCCCCACTAAACGCTTAATTAATTTTTGATTAGCTGAGAACCCATTAAACAGACTGATTCTTCTAGCTTTATAAGTAACGGCAGCATGCTGCTTTAATTAAATTAATACTAAGAGATGTTCATTTTCAAATCCTTATGTTGGTTATTTGAGAAAAAATCATTTCATTCCCTTCCCTAAGAGGTTTACCACATTCTTTTATCCCAATGCAGTATCTCTTCCCATTCTGTTTGTGTTGCTCTTGGTTCGCCTGGAGGCAGGATCTGTCATGGCCCTGAATTTTTTCTGCCCAAGGGACATGGGGGTGTCCCAGAAGTTTTAGGACCAAGAATCTCATATTCCTGCAGGGAATATGGGTTTGAGCAACTTGACTGTTTGGGGTGTCACAGCCCTGGCATCTCCCAGCCATTCTCCCTGTGGAGCTACCACTGGCTATTTCCTATGTCAGCTACTGGGCATGAATCCTGATTCTTCTTCCACAAGACAGTGAGCAGCTGTGAATTATCACCTCCTCTTCTGAGGGTCAGAGCCTGTCCAGGTCTCTGCGGTGACTCCACGGTGTACCAGAGACCATGCCATGGCTTGTCCACTCCTGCAGGAGCTTTCTCTGTTTTCCAGTGGAAGTCAGAGCTGCTGTCCACCCTTGGCTTCTTCCCCAACGACCAATGCCTTCCTGTGTGTGCTGGATTCTCTGGTGATGGAAGAGATGCACTCAGCCCTCAGGCCTTCCCTTGATGGTGGAGCTGTGGCATGGAAACTGGAGGCATCACAGGGTGTGATTGGGGAGGAGCCTGAACACACTCTTGGGGAAACTTTCTTTATTGGAGGATTCAAAACCTCCCCTCTGCCTTTTCTTCCACCCCTGGCAAGATCTGAAACTGAATTTTGCAGCCTTCTCCCACTGCTATAATGGGTGAAAAACTCCTCCCTGCTCATTGCCAGGGCCAGCATGCTAAAGTTTACAGCAAGGCTCTCCTTGCCTCAGTCCTGGCTCCTTCCCAAATCTCTGAGCCATCCTCAGTCTGAGACTAGTGTGAGCCTCTGAGGTCCTTGTCTCTGCTGAGCAGGGTCCAAGAGCACCCAGGCATCCAGGGAGTGAAGCCTGGAGCAGCCAGGGAATTTCCATATCTATTTATTTATGCAGATGCACTGTGCCCAGCTCAGAGACCTGCCAGCCACACGAAACCCATATGACGACATTGCTTCCATGACGCTACTGAACAGCTTTACATTGATTATGATCCTGTAAGTGGGAATCCTTTCCTGTCGTCTGAGGGTTGGGATTATTTTTTTTCTTTTTTAAGCTTCTTCCATTTGGCAGAGGGAGAAGAACTTTTGCAAAAGTAGCTCACAAGAAACCCACTACTCGGTTGAACCACTTGGGAATAACACCAGGCTTGGTACAGGTGTGATTTTCCTTCTGCCGTCTCCTTGTTATTTTGGCTCGGTGTCCATCCTTCGCTCCATCTGCTCTGAGCACGACTGGATTAAGCAGAGAACTTGTTTCACTCCTTGCTCTGCTTGTCCCAACAAATGAAGGGTGAAACAGGGCTTGCAAGCCACCAGCGTTCCTTTCACCATGGCCTTTGCAGAGCTCGGATGTCACCTAGATCCCAACTGGGGGAACAACGAACAGGTCCACGCTGGGGTGGTCCCCAAGGATTTAATCACGGACACATCAGCAAATGCAGGATCTGGAGAGGGGGCCTTGGAGAGCAGCCCCAGCCCCATACCTTCACCCTCCTGCTAAGCTCCCCTCGCCTCCCCTCTCCCCACTGCCCACTCCTTGTTAGGAGCTGTCGGAGGCAGCTGGCTGCTCGTGCATTAAATTAGCAGATGTTGCTGCTACACAACATTAAACACAACAATACTGTTAATGTGCCCTCCGGAGCCCTCTGCCTCCTCCTCACCGGGCCTCGCCAGACACAGCCTCTCCGGAGGCAGATTAATTTCAACTCTCTGGATCATAATAAATTAATTTTTATTAGAAAAGGTGGGGGGGGGGGGGGTGTGGGGGTGTTCAGGACTGATCTCCTGAGCTGCAGAGATTTAAGCCAGCTGTCGACCGTCTCCTGGCATTTGGGTTAGGAAGTAAATACAGAAGGAGGGGATTTTTACAAAACACCCATCAGCCCTCCTTGCTGGGAGGAGTGTAAGGGAGGCTTGGAGGTAAGGGAGAAAAGCCGGTGTTGTGGGGTTAATGCTGTACAGAGTCCAGGGCTAAACAAACTGGAAGGGGGATATTTTTATCTATATCCATTTCTATATTTATATCTATATATATATCTATATCTATATATCTGTATCTATATATCTATATCTAGAGAAAGAGAAAGAGAGAGAGAGAGCAGACATCGTAGGTCCCTGGCATTTAGCCAGAGTCAAACCCATGACATTTTATTATTCTTGGGGAACTCTTCTGTCACCTTACCCTGACAGCCCTCCCTGGATGTGAGGCTGTGAGATCCCAGAGCAAGTTCCCACAGCCCCACAAGCCTTCCTTTGCTAGGAAACCCCTTCCCCCCAAGACGCTCGTTGGAATAGGATTTACCAGCTCTGCATTTTCACCACTTTTGGAGGTACGTGGCACAGTCCCTGGAGCATCCCCATCCCATCCCCAACACCTGCTCCGTGCCCAGCCCAGCTTTCCATCACAGCCAGACAGCAGATCAGTGAAAGCTGACTCTGTAGTACCACAGTTTCTGAGCAGAGGAGATTTTGACAGTTCAGCCTCGATGCCTTGGACGCTGAGGGCTCACAGCTCCTCTTGGCTTAAGTCGGGGCTCTCTGTACTCAGCACTTATGAAAATCAGCCCTGGGTCTTTGCTCAGATTAATGATCAGTGTGAGCACAGTGGCTGTGGGAAGCCCAGATCTTCATTTATCAGTGGGGAGTGCGTTGCCAGCCATGGATTTGGAGGACGTGGGAGTTGGGCTCTGGCTGGCGATCCTTAGGTTCACTACTGAGCTGAAAACTTGGACCTGGTAGTTTTAGTATCAGTCAAAATAATTGCTGAGGAATCCGGACTCTGGCAGGGTGGTGGACAGGAATGTGTTATCTATTAGCTCTGTGTGAAACGACAGTGACATTTCCACAGGTCATTTCAAAGGCCAATAAATGTAGCCAATCTCTGTGCAAAGGCTGATCCCCTCAGCATCCTCTCTCCAGCTGTGGCCAGCACTGAACACTGGTGAAGGAATGTCACACCACAGACTCATAGTGATTCTTCACCAGAATGCTCTCCCAAGCCCCAGATGTGTGGCTGAGGGACTTTCCAATATAGCCAAAATTAATTTGTTTCCTTGATTAATTTCTCGCGTTGCCTTTGATCATTCACAACATCTGGTGGTGAGAAGCTCTACAGACTTAACAGGCCTTTTGTGAAAAAACATTTTTCCTTTTCCAGCTGGTCTGCAAGTTTCAGCTGCTGCCTTCCAGCTCTTCTAGAGGGAGAAAGGGTGAACAGCTATTCTGTTTTCTTCTTTCAGATCATTTTACCTTTATCACTTCCCTCCTCAATAATTTCTTTTCTAGAGATAAGAGAACCTTGTCACTGCAACTGTTCCTTATACAGACACGGTTCTGTGCTTTGTTGGTAGCTGGCTCAAATACTGACACACCTCCTGGATGCTCAGCTGGTCTCTGGTTGCTGCTTTGATGAAAAATTCTGTAGTTTTGGTTGTGGAACTGTGGAGTTACCCTGCAGTGTGAGATCGATAAAAAATCCTGTCTTCCTCACCCATTTTTTTCCTCCCCATCTTGATATGACCTAGGTTAATAATAACTCATGGTTATGGAGAAGGTTAATTTATAACCTGTAGCCACTTGATTTCTTGGTTCCCAGCCGACAGATGGTGCTGAACTGTAGCAAGGCAGAGAGGGGGAAGCAGTTTTCACAGCAGAAATGATGAAAACACAGCTCTGAAGGCAGGGCCAGAGCTCGGGAGCTGCTCAGGCTGGAGCAGGGATGCCCAGCTGAGGTGCTCCTGGGTCAGGACACAGCAATCCTTCGGCTAAAGCCTTTTGGAGCTGCTGGGGTGCATCGCCTGTGCTCCCCAGCCCATGAGCATCTTGTTCACTCTGTTACAGGTGCCAACATCTGAAGTTCACCCCAATAGTCCTCCTGAACTTCCCTTTGATGGGAGATCTTTGGGGGAAGCAAACCAGAGCCAGAGTGCAGGGGATGGAAAGTGGTGCTTGTGATAACACCAGATCAGGTTTCACCCAGTCCTTTTTCAAACACCAATTGAAACCCCCTCCCGCCACTTGACAAGTTTCCAAAATCCTCTTTCTTTCCAGGATCTACCCATGGCCCTTGAGTAGGGAGAAGAGGCTGTGAAATGAAAGACCTGTTTGCACTGTGAAAGAACTTGACAATGTGTTGAGAGAAAGTGATACTCACTGCCTCCAGAGCATTCAGAAAGGCGTCCATTTATCTCTCTCTTTTCTTTTTTCACCCATTCTTCTTCTAAGGAATCTCTGGTTGTAATCCCTCTCTGGGATTTTTCACAGTAGTCTGATAATGTTAATATTTATCCTGGCTCAGAGATGAACTGACAGCATTGTGCTCTCTCCTCTCTCGTTTTATCTCTGTACATCTATCAGGTGTTCTGTACGTAATTTCATCGACACCCAGCACGGTGCAGTGACAGGTAAAATCACCCTCCATCACCCTTCACCTCCCTCACCTCCACTGGTTTATTTTCTCTGTTTGTTTTTGTTATCTTATTAAAAGTCTAAAGACTTTAGGTAATTCTAGAAGCAATTATAAATGCTTAAGGATTTTGGGGGTTCTGAGGGTAATTCCTAGACTAGTCCTTGGCCTGTATTAAAAAGCTGATTGCAGGCTTTTGGCAGAAGGGTTGTGGGGACATAGAGGCTTTTTTTTTTTTTCTCTCCAGGAGTTCAGTTCTGGAAGAAAACGACCCATGAAGTGGTGGAGTTTTCTTCTACTGGTGGTCAGTGTTCTGGAGCCTGACCTTACAGGTCAGTGAAGGGTTTGTGCTGCCCTTGGAGGAGATGCCTGTGGAATTACAACAGCCAGACATAATTTGTCATGAAAAACAATCAGAATTTCTCTCTGGGGTACAGCACAAATAAGTGAAAAAGGGCAACAGTGAAGTTTCTTTGTATGGAATTAATGCCTGACAACACTGGCTGAACATCTGTATTTATCTTAAAGCCCCTCCTGTCTGGGAGTCAGATGAATACAGGGAGATCCTGGTTTGTATTTGTATAAAAATGAGTTTATCGGTCTCGTGTGTGCCAAGTACAGCCAAGAAGCAAGTAAGAAGGTATCTAAATTAGCTTTAAAACTCTATGATGGCTAAAGTAATCTTGCAATTCCTATGAAGAACCTGACAGAAAAAACAAAAGGGAATGTTTGCAGCTGGTTGCAGTTCCCCAGTGACCTCTGCAGTGTCAATAATCTACCCTCATGAGCGCAGGCATGAGGATGATGTGCAAGTGGGGAATGTCCCTGAATCCACTCACAAGAGGATAGATATCCAAAGTATTTGATTTCACCTCAAACATTTATTGATGCAGTGAGTCACCTCAGCTGAGACCACAGGTAAGAGCTTGCTGGTAATTAATTTTGGAGATATTTTCTCTACTTTAATGCTGTAGGATTAGATCTAGCAATGTGTGAAATTGCATTGAACAGGTGGAACAACAGTTTGTGTGGAGAATAGTTTTACACACAAACACACCATCTTTGTAGGACCAAAGCTTTTTCTTCATCAATTCTGCTCCACCCAGAGCTGAGCTCATTTTAATCTTCCAAACTTTCTCTTATATGACAAGGCTGACCCCACGTCTCCTCCAAACTACTATTTCTCCTCTAAACTGCGATTTCTCCTCCATGGAAGCTCCAGATTACTTATTTTCATTTTATTTTTATTCATCTCACATCTTCAGTGGCACAGGAGAAAGAGTTTGAGGAACCTGGAAGTGTTCTGAAGATTTTCCTACAGACCACAACAGAGGTAATTAACACTGATGACAGTTTTATTTCAAAAGCTGAACACTTTCATCAACAGCTCCTAGGATTTTTCCTCCTTTCATATACAATCAGTTTTGAATATCTGTTGATCCCTTATTAAAAAAACCCCAACCCTCTGTTGATCACCAGGTTTCTATGGGAAAGGCAGGAAGTTCAGCAGTGTCTGCAGTCATGAAACAAAGGAAATGTGAAATTCTACTGTAGCTGCAGTGAGGTCAGATCCAGCAGCAACAACAAAGATGGTGTGTCATGGTCACCAAGTGTTTATCAGTGGGAGCATCCAAATTCCCAGAGGTGGTCATTCCAAAATCCCCCATTTAGAGGTGGCTGCTGCAGGGAAAGCTTTGAAAACTGTGCTTATCACAATGATGCAAGAGTAAAAAACCTCAGATCAACCAAGAATTTTATGTTATGTGAGGAGGAATTATTGTGCACAGCAAACACTGGCTTGTCACTGGATGAGTGATAATTATTACCAGTCATGTTAACAGACTCAGCTTGTTTTACACTCCTGTCCCAAGTGTGGATTCACACCTGATCTGCTACTTTACACCAAATTTCTGCAAATTTCTGGCTGTAAGCAACCCACAGGCCATAGAGAGTTGTCTCACATCCTGGGCTGAGGTAGTTTCTGGCCAAACTGAGCACGAAGTTTTTGATGTGGCCACTCCTTTCTCGACAGCACAAACGAACAGAGTGGATGAGCAGAACATCTCAAGATGTGAATGTCCAGGGCGCTCCTTGAGAAGCCTTTCTCTCTCTTCTGCTCCAGGAGCACTGGATTAGGCTTTTCCAAACTGAGACAGACGAAAATCAGAGCAGGAATATCAAAGCGAACAAACATTTAGGGAAGGCTGAAAACATCAATAGCACAAAGATCAGAGCTGCTTTGTTTTGAGATCTATGCTGAAAGCAGCAACCTCCAGAGAAAATCGAGTTCCTTACAGCCCACAGTGCACTGCAGACTCACAAATGTGTTACTTCACGTGCCAGCACACCCATCTGAGTGCTCTGTACCTCCCCATGAAATCACTGCATCCTGTAGAAGTGTATCACTCTACGTACAAATTCCATCAGGACTGACCTAGGGAATCACGGCCACCAAACTGTGCCACAGCTGCAGCCACGCTAGGAAGTGCCAATCCTGCACTGCTCCAAATGGAAGAAAACTGCTTACGTTAATGTCACGCCATAAAATTCATGTGCTCATTAATTATAATTAATTAATTCTTACGTCGCGCCCAGACATGGCCACTTCACTGCCTGCTGAGCTCCTCCCATCCTCTGACCTGGCAGCTCCAAGTGAGTCTCCTCAGTTAAATCAATGGAGCTTTTTCCAGCTCTTCCACTGGATCTGCAAAATATATGTAGATTTATACAGCGAGGCACACACTAAATACTCCGGGGGAAGGAGTAAAATAGACATTAATCAGATATTAAAGGACTTGTGAGACAGGGAGAAATATACATTTGGGCATAGTTTGTGGTTGGTTTTGAATGTTATGTGTACATATATACAATTCCTATATATATGTATGCATTATTGCTCTGTTTTAAACAGCTGGATTGGATAGGATAAGAAGAAAAAAGGAAGAGGCAGGAGTTAAATACCTAATAACACTAATGTTAGGGAACTGTGGCTAATTTGCAAATGGATACCACATGGAAACATGCTTCCTTTAATCTGTGTTGCTTTAAAAAGGAAAAAAAAAAAGGAGGAGGAGGAGGCTGGGGTTAGTGAGCTATCTGACAGTCTGAGCAGCTCATCTGTTTGCAGGGATTGGGTCGGGAGCAGATATTCCCAAGTGCCTTGCGTATCAAGTACATTGGATATGGCTTTTGATGAGGGGGGCAAGGTGCTGCCTTCTCCTCCCCGGAATGGCTCCTGCTGGAGGCAGGTACCTCCCGATGGAGCAAGGACAGAGCGTTTGGTGGCAGTGAGAGGGACAGGGACAGCTCTGCATTGTGTGTTTACACCAGACCCTGGCCTTTCCCCTGCCTGTGCTCCTTGTAATTTCTGGAAATCAGAAATAAGCTGATGTGATTAGAGAAGAACAGATCTGGCTTAGTGCTCTTCAAGCTTAAAAAGGTGTTAAAGACTTGACAAATTACAAATACAGAACTAATAGAGATCCTAAATAAGTATGGTTACCTAATTCCTTTACATTGAGAGACATAAATGAAGGGTGGCATTACTGTGATTGACGGGCAGATAGCAGCCTGGCCAGGGAGAAATAGCTTAGAGCTGAGGCACATAAAAAACATTTTACACCCAGCCCAGTCTTGATCTGGGTAAAGGAGGACTAGTTTTTGCTGGCTTTTAGCTTTGTTGATGGTTTGATACTGCTGACCCAGTGGAAACAGAGTTTTTGTGGTGCTGCTTCTCCTCGGGGAGGGGCCAGGCTTGGTTTTCTTTAGGTTACACTTTTTCTTTGTTCTTTTTATTTTTTTTTCTTTTTTCAATGCAATCTCAAAGTCATCTTGCATTAATTAGCCGTCATCTTAACGACAGTGTTGCATGTTAGACGAAGAGATCTCTGAATTCAAATAAGACTTGACCCTAAGAGGGACCAGCTCCCTGGCTTTTTCTTCTCATCTCCTTAAATCTAAAAATTGCTAAGTGATCTCTGAGGCTCAGGCTTTCCTCGGAGATTAGTGTAAGAAAAGCCCCAACATCTGCAAAAGTGACTGCTTTTGACAACCGTACAGATATCTTAAAGAGCAGGAATTTCCCTAATAAAACCCCTTAAAATAAGTCTTCTTAAGATTTCTTAATGCCACAGTGATCAGTTTGCATGTTTCAGAAATTCAAGAATTTTTTATCTGCTTTGGAAAGTTATGAAAAAAAAATGAAGCAGGTTTATTTAAAGGGGAGAAGTATTTGAGATGCAGGAGAGACGGGGTAGAAAAGCTTAGGAACTGGTGATAAAACCATAAATTGTATAGCTCAGGGAATTTGTGGACTGACTAAAAATGACAAAGCAAAGCAGCCCAAGTTGGTCATCAGAATAATAACAAAGAGGACTTTTACCAAGGAAAAAAAAAAAAAAAAAAAAGCACGTGGACCCTCTGGCATTCCATAGGCAATTTAAATAGCTTAATTCGGCATTGTTGTGATAGCCATATGCCTGATAGCCTGTGGGCCTGATCCTCTGCCGGTGTAAAGCCGAGGCTTTTCCACCTATTCAGCAAAGCATCTCTGCTAAAGACAGCGTTTAGGCACCTGCTGAAATGTGGGTGCTGAGATCCCAACAAAAACACCGAGAGCTCAGCATTGCCAGGAAGCCTCTCTGGCACATGGAGGTGTTCCAGGCATGAGCCCCTCGCCCAAATTTGCCGTGTGTTTCGAAGCTCTTGGGTGCTGGCACGAAAGGCCAGGCCGCCTGTGAGATCCCCAAGCACAGTGGGATGCTGCTGGATGTATCTTCTGGGGCTTGATCCTCCCTCCTTTCCCTGCCTGCAGTAAATACACAGATTTGCAGCACGTGGCAGGAGTAGGTGTAGTGTATTATCAGGGCTGGGTGTGCAAGGTGTGAATTTTCCAGGGTTAAAATTCATCCTGCTGTTATCCCTGCCCTTGAATTGCGTTTCTGTGGAAAGGTCCCATTGAGAGCAGGATTACTATAAAATTTGGGGGGGTTGTTTGGTCAGGCCCCCCCCCCTTTTTTTTTTTTTTTTTTTTTTTTTTTTGCCAGTTTGTGGGTCTCCACTAAGGGCAGAAATTTAGGTGTCTGAATTTCTGATACCTTCGCAATTGCCTGCTCATGTACTTCAACCCCATAAAAACGAGTAGGTTTCAGCACCAGATATTCCCATTTAACATTTTGTTTCCTTCCATTTTGACTTCATGTTCTGGAAAGATCCAAAGGAATCCAGGCAGGGCACAAGCATTCAGTCTGGTGATTTCTGTAGCAACTAGAGAGAAGGATAAAATGGAATTCCATCAGGGATAAACTCTACAGGGATACACGTTTAATTTGCAGAGGGAGGATGCTGATGATCTCTGTCTCCTGGTCCACAAGCCCACAAGCAACAGGCTGAAGGAATTATTGGGGTACAGCGCAGAATTTTGTGCAAGATGGAAGGATGTAGGTCCAGAATATTTGTTGAGGATACATCCCATTCACCTCAGGGGTAGGGCAACACAAGGCAGCAGGAACCAACATATGAAACCCCACATTTTCCTCCTACTTTCCCTTCGTGGGACACTTTCCAGCTCCACTTCAGAGCAGAGGAACATACTGGAATTACAGAATAACCCACTGAAACCAAGAAATCTGGTGCATGCCCAGCCCTAGCAAAGGTGGAGCAGGAAACACATCAGGGATTAGACCCACGAAGGGACATAGGTTCACAATTACCATCTTAAGCCCTTCAGTCCAGCTGTAAAGCCTCCGAGCCACTACCCAGCTCCTGCTTGACCCTGGGTGCCCCTTAAATCTTTTCGGTGTGCTGGTTTGCAATGCTAAAATTCCCAGGTGCTGAGAGATGGGAGCAGCCCTGAGTGCCTTGGCTGAGCAGCTCAGCGCCCTTGGTCTGCTCCTTGAGGTGTTCCTCAGCCTTCCTCACCCGTGAAGTCGAGCGAATGACGACTCCCAAAGAGCCAAACAAAGTCCAAACAGCGATGGGGGTGGTAGGGATCACGGAGGGTGGTGGAAAACCTTGTGGCTGCCATTTTTATCCTCTTTGTTTGTGTGTCTTTGCTCCGGTCCAGTGAATCGGCAAACAATTTTAAGAAGTGCTAGAGGTTAGAACAGAGAATATTTCATTTGGAAGGGACCTACAATGGCCATCTAGGCCAGCTCTCTGACCACTTCAGGACTGGCTAAAATTCAAAGCAAATCCTAGAGTTAAGGTTATCCTAGAGCTGAATATACGAGTGGGAGATATTGGGTCAAATCTCCTCAGAGAGGGGTGCAAATAAATACCTTGAGGGAGTGTAACAAGGCTTGTGATGCTGTGGGATCGACCTTAGGATTCTGAAATATTTATTGCAAAGCTTAATAGTTTTTCTCACAAATGTGAACCTTTGGGATTTTTTTGTTTGTGTGAAGCTGTTTTGGTTTGGGTTTTTTTGGGGATTTTTCCCTGGTTTTTTGGGGTTTGTTTGTTTGTTTGTTTGATTTTTTGGGTTTTTTGTTTGGTTTGGGTTTTTTGGGGTTTTTGGTGTGGTTTTGTTTGTTTGTTTGCTTTGTTTTGAGTTTTTTGTGGGTTTTTTTTTGGTTTTTTTGTTTGTTTTGTTTTTGTTTTTGCTTGCTGGTTTTTTTAACAAGGAAAGAAGGACTCTTTTTAACGGGAGCATCTCAGACTGCATGCCTTAGCAGGGAAAACCAGATCTGGCAAGTTCACCTCTCAACCTCTCTGTGCCTCAGTTTCTTTACCTGTGAAATGGGCACCAGGTTGCTTAGACTGCCTCTTCCAACATGGCCCTACACTGTAGGCTCCAACATGATGTAGAAGGTGCAAATTAAGACTCAGGCGTCTTATCCCTATGCAGCAGTATCAAAAATACTGCTCTGAGTGAGAAAAAATTGTGCCACCATAAGGAGAGTTTTATTTAGGACACTGCAGATCCGGATTTGCTGCCAGCAGCCTAAAACTAACAAGAACTTGGAGCGGGAAAAAAAAAATCCTTTCTGGTTTTATATCTCAATCAAGAAGAACTGTCCTTTTTAATTCAAATGCCGAGGTCTAGAGTTGTTTTCCCTGCAGATGCCACGTTGTATTGGGAATATCAGGAGCTGCCAATTGCAATAACAGTTTCTAATTCCAAATTAATTCAGTGTAAATGAACTGTCAAGAGAAGATTGATTTGTTTTGGTAATTGCCCTGATGCAGGCTGCTGGGTGACAGCGGGAAAGAGCAAAGAAGGGAGCTTTGGCAGGTCTGGCTGAGCCTAAGGGTGGATTGAGGAGACGGAGACCTAGCTGCAAATATCATCTGTCAGGACCACTGCTGAGCCCGATGCTTTTTTCCTGCCTTTGACTGTGTCTTCAGGAATGAAGCCGACGCTGCAAAACGCTCCTTGAGTTAAAGACCTTGGTGTGCTAGGCAATTGGGAAAGGGGGGAAAAAGGAGAGACCCCTCCACTGGAAGGGTCTTCAGCCCTCACCTCCTCGGCGGTGGCCAAGGGACAGTCACACTCTGCCTCGTGGCTGGGAAAGGCTGAAAATGAGGGACCTGGGGCCAGGTGAGGGTGTGACATCCCACATGGGATGTTTCATGCTGCCTGAGGCAGGTGGGAGAAGTCTGGATCCCTGAGCAGCTCCATGTGGATGTGTGGAAGTGCTGAGCCCTCCTCAAGGGCTTCAGCTACCACCATAGCGTGTGGAATCCATCTCTGCATGGACCTGCAGCAGCACCGCTCAGGCCCATGGTAATGATGTAGGGTCCACCCAAACAAGGTATTTTAGCAGGAAATTCAGTGTTACACTCCCAGCAGTGAGGGGGAAGGCTGAACAACGCAGCACATCAGGAAGCTGCACTGTGTGTAACCCAAAAGCAGATTTTGGAGGGTAGGCGTGTGGCATTAGCTAATCCAGCAATGTGTAGGTGCCTCAAAAGGAGCAATGGCCGTATGATTTTTAATCCATATTGCAGATAAATGTATAAACTTTGTTTAAATGACTCCATAGACACAACATCCTGGCTACTACTGCGGTCTGTAAAACAGCAAGGCAAGAAAATTCCCAAAGCAAATGACACAGTAAATTCCTAAATGTTAATGTAGTTGCTTGCTAAAGAACTGCCAAACAAACTAGCTTTTCCTTGCTGTATTTTTGGGGTTTGTTTTTGTGCGTGTGCTTAAATTCCCTGATCAATACAGGTGCTGTGTGACTGAATTGCTAATGGAGTCTGTAGATTAGTTTATCAATAGCATTTAAATACTTTTCACACTTGCAGTAGATTTTGAATTATTTATTTGTTTCTGGTCAATTGCTTATGATCTCATTAGCATTTGTCTGTAAAGTGATGCTAGACATGCTGGAATACTTTAAAGATTTCATGGCTCTGCAACTTTGTCTGGGAGAAGGAGGTGCCAGGGCATAAATTCACAAAATCCTACAACAGTCCCTTTTAAGGCAGGGGCTCTGCTTGCAGGAGTGGAACACTCAGAATTTGCTTTTTGGGGAAAAAATGGAGGCAAGCTTGTAGGTAGACTGCTGCCCTGGAAATTTCAGCCTTCATAGTGATTCCCAAAAGTGGGAGGAAAGAAAATTGCCATGTTCATTCTGAATTTTGGGCACAGAACATTTTGTAGCTGTTTCTGGGATCCCACAGAAACCCTACAGACAAGCTGGAACATGAACTGAAGCCTCTTGAGTCCTTTTCTCTAGTCTTCATAACAAATCCATTAATCTTCCTAATTACAAGAGTCACAAATATGTTAAACAATCTCATTTCATATGTTGTGTTATTCTGATTTGGAGGAGGGGTTGCATTGTCCTGACAGACATTACATTTGTCTTTGAATCTTTTGATATGCCACATGTAGGCTCCACACAAAGCTCTGCAAAGATGAATACATCTCAAAAGGGGAGGGGTTTTGCCTTAAAAACCATTGGAAGTATATAATTTATAAGTGTTATCAATGTACTCAAGGAGGGGAGAGCAGATTAAATGTAAAGACAGGAGAGAAACCAATAGGAAGAGCCAGCAGAAATGTCAATTGAAGAAGGCTGTGGAAGGAGGAGACAGTTTAACCTTTGGCAATGGCCTGGGATGTCCCAGTGTACACTCACAAGCAAGATGAAAGCTGTGGAGCAAAACCAGGACTCTCTACCTTGCGTTGAAAGAGGAGCACATTATAATGGAAGTCTGAAGCAAGACTGGGAAAAAAATCTCACTCTGGGAATCACCCATGCCATGGCTGCTCTCCAGCAGACTCTCAGCACTCCTCTCGTGAGCCTGTAGAACATCTCATGAGCCTGAGAGCAGCCAAGGAGGTGTCTAGTGCGGAGTGTAATGTCCTATTTGGTTTCACCACCCTCAGGCTTTGCTCCATGGCCCCTCCACTGCTCTGTGCAGATGGATTGCTCTCCTCCCAGATATCATCCATGGCAACTTTGTCTTGGAGACAATTGACCGCAGCCTGGTCATGTTACAAAGCAGAGGTCCAAAACCTCCAAGATCTTCCTCACCTGTTGCAGAGGAATCCACAAAACTTTTTCCATTGGATTTACAGCCAATCTTCCCACTGTGAGGTCCCATCACACACTATCCCATCATGTGCTGAGCTCTTTCTAATTTTAGAGACATTGGCAGCGCTGTAGAGATGCTTTGCCAAATTTTCAGCTTCAGAGCATCTTCTGAAGTGGCCTATACAATTCACCTGAACCAGAGGCTAAGAAAAAAGGAAACAATGCCCAGAGTTGTGCTTTCTGTCAGCACTCTGAGCACCTCTGAACACATCAGGCACGATGGAGAGCCCTGTTTTGGTGTCAGAACACTTCCTTTCAGTTAAAATGAGATGATCTATATATTCCTATATATAACCATAGCTAGGACTTGGCCATGACCACAAATTGCTGTCAAGTGTCATTCCTACTTCTGTAGTCATCATCATATGTGATCTGTTTCCTCGTCCCCTCAATGTCTGCTTGGTTTTTTTCCCTGTTCAAGGCAAAGTGGGCAGGTATGAAAGGTTTTCTATGTTTTTTGGCTGTTCTGGTGGAATAACCAGGACTGGAAGTTAAATCCACTGGAAATCTGGTGGACATTGGTCCTGGAGAGTGAGAAGAGGGAGGCAGAGTTCAGTGTCTTCTGCTGAACTTGGCTGCCCTGTAGATTCGCTGTCCCTCCTCCCTTGCAGCAGAACCTGTGGCTGCAAAAACACTTTTATGGTGGCAAGGAGAGTCAAAATAACCTCATGAGCCTCTCATGAAGCAGCAGTCTTGTGAACAAGTGAAGCTAATTCAGAATGACCCAACAGGTCCCTGTGAGACGCCCCCAGTTTCCCCGAGGAATCCCCTAAGGATTTGCAAATGTGAAGTGCTGTGTGTGCTGTACACCTTCGGCAGAGAAACCCAGAAGCAATTTGGTGGCAGCCAGGGACACCTCACAAAAAGGAGGACAGAGAGTCCCACTGAACGCTGTGGCAGGGCAGTCACAAGTGACTTGAATTCTGTAAGACAAATATGGTGTTGTTTTTGGCACATACACATATTTTCTCCCCTCTAAAGGCTCTGGGACCATGCAGGACACTGAGTCAACTGGATCACAGACACAACACTTTTTCCTTTCTTTCCTTTTTGTCTTCTTTTCTTTCCCCTCTCTTTCTTTTTCTTCTTCAGTTCAGCCTAAATAATGATCTAGGACAGCACTGTCTCTTTAAAGGTGGCCTTTTTAACAGCAACCTAATCTTCTATCCACTTGGACCTTGGATTTAAAAAATTTCACCAATCCGGATTTCCAAATCCTTGCAGATTCTGAGGGGGCTTGTTTATGGAAGTATCCTTTAGAAAACGGCTTAGACTTTAAGATGAGGAAACGCAGGGAGCTAATGTGAAGATTTAGGACTTTCTAGGAAGCTTGCAGTGCCTAAGCCCTGCTTGCTTGAGCAGTCTGAAGGTCCTTTTGCAGACTAAGAGGGATTAATACCCCTTTAACCAGCAGGGCTATGCACACTTTCATAAATATACCATCTCCCTCTAATCGCTTCGCTCCCTAATCCACAATGATTTCTTAGGAATTATCATTTTATCTCAGCTAAATAAGCACATTCCTTGTGCCTTCCTGTAGAAAAATAAAATATTTCGGAAGATTTTCTTTTCAGCCGTGGTGCCATGAAAATCAAGCTTTTATTTAAGACCTTGAGTAAATAAAGGAAACTTTGTTTATTTGCTTCTCAAGCCAAGGGCGATCAGACACATCCGCCGAGCTGATCCACCCACTCCCAATCCAAAGGACTCCCCTGGAGTCAGGATCAGGATTATTTGTTTGCCCAGCACCTCGTGAAGTGACAGCACCTCTCTGTATGCACAAGACTCAGGTGGAAAAGGTTTTTGCAAATTACTGCTAATACCGATGTGAGGATTGTTGAAAGAGGCCATTTTTGAGAATCCCATATAGTTTTTTATGTTTATTTTGTAGATCTTTCTCTACCTTTTTTGCTTTTCTGGTTTGGTGGGGTTTTCGTGTGGTTTTAGTTTTTGCATTTCACTTGCCCAAGCTCAGCTACCTTACACAGGACTGTCAGTCTTGATTTCAGGGAACATCACCTTTTGTTTGGTTTTTTTTTTTGGCACCATACCACTCTCTGGGTTCTCATGCAGCAATATCCTGCTGGCTGTAGGCAAAGCTGGTTGCATGGGGTTGATCTTGGGGCAGGGAGGAACTACAAGTAATGAGGAATCTGACTTCTAATGGCATTTTAAAAAGAAAAGAAAATAGTCCTTTTTATTGCTAAGAATATTGCACAGAAGTGAGTATTTCTCTGGTAAATCATCCCCCACTTAGGCTTTGGTTTCTAAGATCATTTTCAAATCCAGAAATGAGTGCAGGCAAATTCCAGCTGAAGTGAAACACTCAGCTCTGGGAAAGGCTTTGAGTTTAATATAAAAAAAGCCTCTGAATTTCCTCTATTTCTAATTCTTACTCAGTTAAACTCTGGCCTTCTATCACAAAAAATGCGCATAACCTTGAGAATCAGTACAGCTGTGCTGCATGGGGAGCTCTGGCACCTACAGGTTTCCATGTTCACAGGTCAAAAAAGTTGTAATAAAATATTTATTCTGGACGATTTTATTTTTTAAATAAAATCCTCCCAAATTAATAGAGACAATATGAAAGATAGTTGGAGAAAATCAAAACCATTTTGGAGCAGCTCTGTTTGTTTAACATAAGTATTTTAAAAATAATTTGGGATGTGAATTAAAAAATACATCTCTTCCCTTAGTAGATATAATAATGATAAATTAAGAATTAGAGCTATCTCCAAGCATTTCCAGAGTTCAGAGGTATTTGAATCTGTGTTTTCTTTTATGTCTCTCACTACTGAGACCACTCAATTTAATAAGAAGTGAAATAGTGTGACAAATCTGCTGCAGCTTTTTATTACTTACAGTCCCTACGGGCTTTATATTTTTTCTTGTCCCTTGGCCTTTCCCCATGCACTCTGTGGTCAGAAGAGAAATACAGAAGCCATAACATGAAAGCGTAGGTGGCCTACAATGCAATCTTTGTCCTGGCAGGTGTGTTTGCTCCTGACCACCCTCACCTGCACATGGGGACCTGGATTTGAGCTCCTCAGGGATGGGACTGACTGAACTGGAACACCATGTGGATGTGTGTGACAGCTGCCAAATGAAACCTGCCCTCATGGCAAGGCCATCCTTGGTGGAGAGGTGCCTCCAGTTGTTTTTGGAGGGTGTTACCCAACCGCAGCTCTGCCACCATGGCATCTGCCACCTTCACTACAACCGCTGTAGTTGGAAGGTCTTCAAAGCACCCAGACCAACAGCGAGCTGATATTCCTAGTTCTGGCTTTTAATCTGTGTTTGCCTCCTGATTTCTAGTGGGTTCCCCCATGGTATTAAAGGACTTGGAGCCCTTCTGCCATGAGGATGTCTCCAGTGTTGTTTCCTAAAGTCTTCTTGCAACAACAAAAATATCCACCGAGCTCCAAAGGCGCTCAGTTAAACCTGAGATTGATCTGATTTAAGCAGGATTTCCACCTGGGCTGAGGTCCAGGCTTCACATCTCTCCATACAATGCTCTGCCCTAATGCTCGTTGAAAGCCTGAAAGTGGCTGGGAGGATTAGCTAATGGGTAATTTAAATGGGTCATTTCATAAGAGATGTGTATGATAGGCAAGCTTGAAGCCTTGCTTAAACCCTGTAGCTTTGTCTTGTCTCTGTGTGTCTCTTTGTGCCCTTGCCATATGTCTCTTTGCTACTTTTTCTGTTCTCATCTTCCGCCCCATCAATTGCAGAGCTCTCTTTCTTTGTATTCTCAGCCAGTCTCAGCTAAAGCCCATTTTTGTCAATGGGAGTCGTGGACTAGGCCTTCAAACTCCATCTGACAACGAATCTGCCCCACATGGAAACAGAGAGAAAAGATAAGTCTAGGGAAAAGAGCTTTATATGTGCCTGGACATACATACACAGATTTATTCTTTCATTTCTTATCTTTGCGTTTCTCTTTTAGACTGAAAGATCTAAAGGGTAGGAAATTTGTGATAGTGAGCCTAGAAAAATATATATTAAAGGCTGCTAATGACAAGCATATTTACTGCATCCCCTGGACTTAATAATCCTCATTAGAGCTGGAAAAAACAAACATATTATGCCTTAAACTGTAAGAATGTCTTCTAATGGAATTTGAGGAATTAAAACATGGAACCAAGGTTTATCAGCCTGTTGCTAGGAGAGCTGCGGTCTGTGTTTGCTTAGGGAATCATCATCAATAATCCCTTAATCTAATCGCGAAATATAGGAAGCTGCTGCACTGGGATGACCCTATTGGATGCAAGAAGTAAGCAACAGAAGAGAGCTGCGGGGTTACCCAATAGCAGCTGGAGAGTTGTGCCTGTATCCAGGAGAAGGCCATGTGTGCAGGCACCTTGGAAGCGTATGAGGACACTTTTTGTCACCAAAGGGACCCCAGAAGAACAACCAACCACGTTGTGGGATTTCCCCAGGAACAAGGGATTCTAAACGTGCCAGAATGGGAACACAAAGTCAGGCCGAAAACCTCCTGGGAACAGTGTTGACCCAATTTCTGAAAGTGTCCAAAAGGGAGGGCGCAGGGAAGAACGGGGAACACTTTTCCAGAATCCTCTCTGCCACTTTGTTGTTTAGACCTAGAGAGCCAACTGTGGTATCTTGGAATGGAACATCTCTTTCTTCTTTATGAATTTGTTCAGTTGCCTTTTGAATTGAAATAAAATCTTAACATCCAAACCATCGCTTATTGTGGGCTTCCATAATGTATTTACAAGCTCTGACTGTGTTTAATTTGGATCACTGTTTGTTAGTGTCATTAGATTATGTCTACTTCTTGTACTGGAAGAGACAGCGTACGAACATCCTTTATTTGCTGTCTCTGAGCTTCCTGCCACTTTGTAGAGATACAAATGCAATTTCAGATGCCTTCCCAGAAGTATATGAGCACAAGGAATACGAAGAATTCCCTGAATCTTACATAATTTTGTTTCCATCTCTTTGAAAGTCTTAAATACTGAGCTTGCAATCAAGACACCTAAATAAAAAATGGTGCAAAAATGATGCAATCATTTAAATTCACATTTGAAATAGTGTAAACCTTGATGTGTTTTGATGTGTGGATAGCACACACTGGTGTTTGTGTGCATGTCAAAGGAGAGGTGGCAGAATGCAGAAGTAAATTTCCACTTAACCCATTGGACAGTTGGCAGTCTTTTTTGAGCAGACACAACAGAGCAAAAAAAAACCTTCCAAAACTGTCTGCATGAATTCACAAACATTTCTGATAAGCTTTTTGCTGACAAAGTCCTCTGAAGAACCATTCTGGAAGCAAAGCTGGAGACTTCAGTTTCTTTTCATGAGACAGTCCTGAAAGGTGAAGGTTTTATTTCAAGGTGAGCGTACTGGCCCTGGGTCAAATCTCTCATAAATCACTGTCTAACTCCTGCATCACCCATCCAGTGCCTGGGATGAGCATTGTGATTTACTGCTTAATTCAGAGCTCGATCCAAAGTCAATTGAAGTCAGGAGGTTGACACCAAGAAGTTCAGCCCCTAAGGCTGTTTAAGCAGGACTTACTGAGGGAGCGACTTACAGATGTGAACCTTCTGTTGCCCTTTTTTCACTATTTTTTATTTTGATCTATGTCCCTGTTTCTCTCTCCCATCCCACCTCCTGGATTTCTGACCTCTATGGTGACTCCAAAGTCTGCAAAGCACTCAATGTCAAAGTTTCTGTCGTTGTCCCATGACAGAGGGGACAGACCGGCAGGAAGTGCCTGCGAGAACAGGTGCAGTGGATGGGGGATATTCTCCTTCTGCCGAAGCTGACTTGAGCTGAATCACAGCAAGATCCAGGGTTTCAACTTGTGCCTTGTACCCTGGACATCTACATCGCTACCCAGCTGGGGGAACTCATTACAGCTGCTGACTTTAATACCCATCCTTCTCCCCACTGAGAGGTGTTTAGGATTAGGCTGCCCAATCTCAGTCTTCTACACCCTTCCCCACTTGCTGGGATAATTTAAGGTCCATTCTTTCATCTTGTCCCTGAGACCAGACCCTCCAAGCCTCTGGGCTATGAATGAGACCACAGCACTTCAGGGCCCCAGACAGCACCAGGAGGTTATCCTGAGCGGGAGAGACAAAGCAACAAAGAGCTGGGAGCCTCTCATGATGTCCTGGGACAAAGCCAAGCTGATTTCCAAAGAACAGCCAGGATAAGTATGCACAAAGGTCTTGTTACCATAAGGGGTTTGATGTTTCTCTCAATGCCTTTGGGAACATCCTCAGCTTTCAGGGGAAGCACACGTTTTGGTCCTACCGAAGGGTAGCCAACAGCCTTGCATCTTCTGCTGGAGACTTGGATGGGGCCTTAGGAATCTGCCTGGACCTAAGAGTGCAGGGAGCCCCTGTTACACCATGAACTCTGAAGCCTGTTTAGGAGCTGAGGTCGCTGCTGTACCACTCATCCGTGTGGAGTCTGGGATGTTCAGTAAGGTCGCAGCCACTCTCCTGCAGGCATGGCCAAGGTCTTTCTGCTCTACCAGGTTAGCTGTTTTCCAGAAATTTGCTTAAGCTTCTCAGCTGTCTAGGAAAGGCACCGCTTGGAGACCTCAGTGGTTGACATTGCCAGTGGGTTCAGAAGAGATTTTGGGGAGAGAAAATGGGGAAGGAGCTGGGAAGAACACAGATGGATACACACACACACGCACTGGCTGATTGCATTGACCTTTTCTCAGGAAATCATGGCAAGGTGTGACCACAGCAACAGAAGGGTTTCCATGGGCATCCCTCAGAGCCCACTGCAGTGGGCAGAACAGCCCCACCTGACTGCAGATGAGAGGGAACAAACGCGGATAATCTCAAGGTTCATCCAGCTCCACTGCTTGCTTTGGTTAATCCCCACCAACAGCGCAGCTCCAGCCACCCCTGGACACTGCCAGCCCACTGGGGAAGCAGCAGCCAATCCAGAGCCAGCTCTTCTGCCCAAAAGCAACTTCCTATGCAAATTTCTGGGGGAGGCACCCCCATGCCATTGGCCCCGGCAAGCACAGGCTGGTAAGTCCATGGCTGGTTCCACACAGTCCGGCAGGAGACACAGAGAGCCGGAGCAGGGATGAGCCTGGGTGGCCTCTGTTCTGACCATATGGCTACATGAATCTTGTCTAACAGTGATTTTCCTTAAATGCAATCCTTTAAGGTGTTAAATCTTGCTTTAACTTATTTGGCTGATCCAACTTAGATCAGATTATGTTTGTATTTATTGGGATTTATGGATGTATGATTGCCTCTGAGCCCATATGGACAGCTAATTTGTCAATTAGAGCAATGCTGATCATTGCAGAAGCATGGCAGAGGCTGTTAAGCACCATTATTGGTTTCAACCTGGTCTGACCTTGAGACACACATTTATTTTGTCTGACAACCTTTTATTCTCACTGCCGGATTACAGATGTGTAAATTGGGCTAAAACCTTGAATATTCATCTTAGGTACGTCAGAAAAAAAAATAAATTCAGAACTTGTTGGAGATGAAGAATATGACAGGGAGAGCTATTGAGCTGTATGCAGAGAATGGGACCTGCTTAGACCTTTCTTTGTATTGTGCTTGTGGCAGAGGTAGAGTTTGGGACCAGGGTGGCAGGGTAGTGCCCTGGGAGTCTAATTAAAAACAATGGTGATTTTTCAGACAGAGTTCAGCTCTGATTGCTAATTAAAGGCCATTATTCCTGTGTTGTAGTAACTATAGCAAGGGTAATTTCCCCCTAAATCAGAGGTAAAAAGTGGTGTAGATTGGTGATTTCAGTACCTGGCTGTAACAGTCAGTATCTCCATGCCAGCATCATCCCAGTGACAGGAGAAAGGCCAGGATGGTCCTGTCATTTTGGGCTGCAGGAATGTATACTGGATCGTGTTCAGCTTTTCATCCATGAGAACCCCCAAGTGTTTCTCCACTGGGCTGCCCCCAATGACATCTTCTCCCAGTCCATACCATGTCTGGGATTGCCCTGACTCAGGTGCAGCACCTGGCACTTGGACTTGTTGAACTTCATTAGTTTCCCGTGGGTTCACTTCTCAAGTTTGTCCAGGTCCCCCTGGATGACATCCCATCCTCCAGGAGTGTCACCTGCCCCACTTAGCTTGGTGTCACCTGCGAACTTGCTGAGGGTGCACTCGATGTCACTGTGTCTGTGACCCATTAAAGAGTGCCCATCCCATGACACAGCTCTGAGGGACAGCACTGGTCACCGGCCTCCAGCTGGACATGGAGCCATTGTCCTTAGGGATGCAAAGCCAGCTTTTTTCAGAAGGGGCTGGTCTCAGAGGGGTGAAAGAAATCTGGGTGAGAGGCAAAGAAATTCCTGATTTCTTTTTTTTTTTTTTTTGGGCCCTCCTTCTCCTGGCCCAACTCAGACATTCCATGGTGAGCTGAGCTGCATGGAAATGCGAATGTCAGATGCGTTTGGGCCCACAGGTTAAATGGGTACTTGGGGTTTTGCCTCATCTGTTCAGCAATCAGGTGTCCAGGCATCTGCTGGGACTGTGGGATGGGGAATCTGTGGGTGACAATGCCTGACAGAGGAGGAATGAATCATCTGCAGCTGCTGATCTCCCCATGGACTGAGAAGGAACTTTGACTACTGGCTTAAATGAAATGCCTAAACTTTAAACAGCCACCTTCAAGTGAGATGAATGCTACTGTGGGTATGGGATGCAAATGGGGGCCTGGAGAGGGGAACTAAGTGCTTCTTAACCAGCTTCCTTGCCTTCCTCTCAGGCTCCCGTGACCACATTAGTCAGATACTTCATAAATCATGTGTCTGAAAGAGAAATTGTTCCACACACATCTCAGTGATTCTGCACTCGTCACCTTGACCCTGGTGTTTTGCAGAGAACAAAAATCGTGCCCACACCTGTTAAAGGACAAGACTAGGAATGAAGGAATAGGATTGTTTTAGCAATATGCCCCTGGCCTTACTGGTTGTAAGGGACTTTATCCTGTAGATGATTAAGAGGACTGAATTTGTCAATTTGCTGTCATTACTGAATTATTTCTATTGCAATCAAGTCTAGAATCTAAATCAAGAGAGATGTTGTTTGTTGTTGGTTGTTTTTCTTTTCCTCTAAGAAAGTATAGATTTGGAGGAACATGAGAGTAGGAGCTCATATCAGTTTTGTCAAGCTGCTTAATAAATTGATAAAAGGGGAAGACAGGAACAGTTCACTTCAGCAATTCACAACTGGCCATTGTTCCCCATGAAATTCTTTTGTTTCTCTCTACCAAAGAAAGGAAAATCTTTCTGATGCTGCTTTGCCTGGAGAGATGCGTTCGCTGGAGTCCCACAGCATGAGCACCTTGAGTGAGAAAATATCCCACAGTGGAAAAACTCAACTCTAAAAATAAAAAGCATGAAAATATTAACTCTTCAGAGGGAATAGTTTGGTTACTTGTTTACCAAATGGGATGTGTAAACCCATTACGTAAAATGTCTTTCATCGCCCATATGCTTTCTAAACTAATCAGCTTTGAATCCTCCTAAATCCCAGATTGAGATAACAAATGAAGAGCTCAGCTCACTGGAAGAAAGGCAGCCTCTTTCTGCTGGGTATTAAAAAGAGTTAAAGGTCACACAGTCCCCATGTGGATCACCCAAAAAAGAGATCATGCCGATAACACCTATGGCTTTTGCATGCTAAGTAAGTATTACTGAAAGTGAAATTCATGTCAAACACAACCGAAGGGCAGAGTTTCAGATTAAAACTCACGTGATGGCTTTGTACAGGATGGAACATCATATCCTAAAAGAAGATTTTGCCTTCCCAGGCATACAGTGGTGGTGTTTACAAGGCGGGGATGAAGATGCTCTTGGCTGACACGTCAGACCAACACAAACAAAAGGCCTTTGGTTCTGACCAGCTTTCTCCTGGGCTGCATTTGGGATGACCATTCTGCTGGTTGTCACCAGGTACAGGCCACTGCTTCTTGCCATGAGATGTGGATCCATGAGGATCACCGTTGTAATTTGGAAAGGAGATGGGGTGGCTCACAGAAGGGCTGGTCTGCAGGCAATGCACGTTTGATCTGAAATTTCTGTAAGTGTCAAATAACTTTTATCACAGCTGTTTCTCTCCTGAAATACCTCTTTTGGATACCACCTCACATGCCTTCTTTTTTTTTTTCCAACTTGAAAAACTTCCTCCCCTTTTAAAATTTTTTATTCTTGCCGTAAAAACTTTGCTTGTCAGCTGTCAATTGCTTTTAAAAAAATGCAAGTGTAAGCACAAAATTTTCAGTAACTGCAAAAATTGTTGATTGATCAACAGTTTCCCCGGAGGATGGATCTCTGCTTTTCCATAAGGCTGTCAAATTTATACTGACAAGGGTTCTCTAAGGTCTTCTTACGAACATTTTTATCTATCTGTCCCTACAATCAACACTTTCCTTGCCAGGAATTAAAGAAAATGACCAGTCCAGCACAGTTGCTATCTCATGCTTGCTCTCCTATTGTCCGGTGTTTATCAAATCATTTCAAGCTTCAGTGTTTTTTTGGGGTCTGAGCACAGGATACCTCCTTGGGCACATGCCAAGCCCTGTCTTGTCTTAGTTCCTCCAGATCACCTAAGCAAGAGCACTTCATCTGTGCTAAATTTGGGCTTCTCCACCCCAGAAAGATGGGCTAAACCCACCCCTGGCCTCAGGTTTGCACAGGATGGATGGAGATAGGACTGGGATCCAACTCCCAGGTTTGCTGGCAGTGTTGATGTACCCTTGCTATTTTCCGGTCATTGGAAAATCATTGGTGTTCTTGTTGCTTTAACTTCGTTGCTCTGTAGGTTGAAGTTTTAGGAAAAGCCTCCACACAGATCGGTTCTTGAATGCCAAGGAGGATATCATCACCCACGCTCATCATTCTGCTATTGCATAGAAGTGTTCCAGCTAGATTAAGCTCATCTGTTTGAGTTAACAAAGAGAAGGTTAAGTGGGGACATGATATTCATCTATAAATGCTTTCCCAGGAAGCAAAGGTCTGGTAGCAGACAGCTTTTTAATCCAGCAGACAAAAGCTGAACAAAGCCTAACGGTTAGAAGATAAAGCAGATGAATTTAGAGCAGAAATTAGGGACAGATTTTGGGGAGGGAGGGGGATTATCCATTAACGAACCTTTCCAAAGAGTATTGGGTTCTCTGCTTTCCCCTTCTTGGTGGCACCAACTTTCTGTTTGCCCAGACCTGAATCCTGGAAAAATAGGTTGTAACAGGGCTTTGTGGAAGGACGAAACCATTTTTGGTTTCCTTCCCCATCATACCTCTGTTTGCACGAGGTCATCTTTCCACCTGTGCTTCCTTCCCTGCAGATCATCCCGGTGAAGAAAATTAGGCTGGGAGAGGCTGGACATGAAAACTGAGCTGCCAGATTCAGATTACGGTTATTCCTAAACTTTGCATCAGAAATACACTTTTGATTATAGGTTTTCAAATAATTTTATCACAGTGGAACCTGTTATGAAAATTAATATGAAAAATGATAGATTTTTGAGTCAGCAATAAACATAAGCTGTAAAAGGAAGCAGAAAGTCAAGGAAAAAAAAGTTTGTAGTTTGAACCAATACTAAAGATAAGAATTTTTTTCCTGTTTTCCTGGTTTTTTTTGTTGGGTTCTTTTTTGGTTTTGTTTTTTTTGTGTGTGTGTGGGTTTTTTTGTTTGGTTGGTTTTTTGTTTGTTTGTTTTGGTTTTTTTCTTTTTTCTTTTCTTTTTTCTTCCAGGGAAGCTTCACATTGGATGAAAAAGAGGGGGAATGAAGAGCAATTTTTGACATTTCACTTTTTGGGGCTTTTCAATTATATGCAATAAATTGAAGTATAAAAGACAGAAAGAAAGCCAGCCCACCAAACTCTGTAACTAGCTTTACACTTCAGAATAAAACCAAACTCGGAATATTTAGGAGCTTGTGTTAAGGCATTTTTTGATGATGATGATGCTGTCAACCTTTCTCTGTTTGGCTAAGGAATTTTTAGTTTAGGGAAGGTCTGTTTTTAACTTTCCTAAATCATCTAGTAAACAAGGTGAGGAGATGAAGACAATAAATTTAAAAACAAGAAAAGATTTAGTTAGGACACCTAATTAGGATTTCTAATCAGGAGTCATCAAGACCTATAATTAGCAGGGTTGTTCAGACTCATTGCTTTCTCTTTAATGGCCATAGGACATCCAAATGGTTTTAAATTATGTACCATGGGCTTCTAATCAGTTTATTGAACATCATAAATTGTTAAAAGGAGTTAATAGCTTGTGTTTCTTGGTAGAAAGTGCTAATACTCGAGGCAGAGAACTCATCAAATGAACCTCGTTAGAGAGGGGAGGAGGGAGATTGCATCTCAATGTCTCATTTTGTTTTAGTAATTAGCTTTTACTGGATTATCCGATCCAAATCTTTATTCAGTTTACTCTGTCAAATCTAGTTTGCATTTTAAATGGAAAATTGACACGTGGAACAATTTGTCTCCTGACTGGGTTACCGGGTCCAGCTGGCAGGAGGCTCCTGCAGGATGGGGGCTGTCACCAAAGCCGTGGTTGGGGGACCAGCTGGGGTTTCCCCAACACTTCCCCAAGTTCAGCTGCCACCCTCAGCTTGTGCCCCAGCAGCTGGGAAGCCATGGAGCCCCAGCTTGGCCTGAGAACCGTCAGGGACCCGCGGCACAGGGCGCACGGCGGTGTGAAGCCATCCCCAGGGAGCAGATCAGCTCGTTCTGAGCAGGTTTCCGTCTCTGACTGTGGCCAGTACAAGCTGCTTTAGCAGGAGTTATAAGAAAGCTCCCAGGGGACAATTACAAAAAAAATCTCTCTTCAGGGAGAGCATTTCCTAAATTAACAGAAGGTCCGTGGTCCCTGGGGCGTGGGTATTAACACCCACCTCATCTGCTGGGACAGAATGCATTAAAATGCCGAGGTTCTTACTGTTTTAGTGGCTGACATTGTGACTTCTCTGCACGTTGTTTGCCTGACAAAAAAAAATGAAGGATTTGGTGCAAAACATTAACTTGTAAAAACCGTCATTGTAAAGGTGCTGCTGTGAGCCCAGCTCAGTGAATTCAGCACCAAGGTATGGCTCTTCCCTACACTGGGAGGCTCCAGATGTCAAAGTAAAGCCTGCCATTGCCACCCCATTGCACTTTTCATCACACAGTAGTGGTCCCAGCTAATTGGTTGATTAAAATCTGGAGGGACAGGTTTTCCCTGTTTTCAGGAGCCCATTCCCAGGACTCTGGTGGTTTATGCCTTTCTCTTTTACCTTTGATGACACCTTTATGACATTTGAGAGAACAGTGACAGACTTCCCATGGCTGAGTATGTGTGAGGAGGAGGAGGAGGAGGCTGATGCTGGAATGACTAAGATGTGCTGGTGTTGGAGATTTCAGGGCTGCAGTGCAGAATAATGGGATTTAACTCCCCTGAGGTAAATACAAGTTATTCACTTGCATGGAGCACATCTGCAGCTGGAGGAATGAGCTCCTGTGACTCCAATGGTGCAAAGCCCCCAGGCCTGACCTGAGTGGGGATCCTCCAGCGCCCTTCTAGCAGCAGCCCCCTCTGGAGTTGTTGTCTCAGCTCCGGTGAGGACTCAGTGACATCCCCAAAATCACCTGGGGAAACCTCTGGCAGAGCAGGGACCCATGGCTTGTTTGTGTCTTATAATGCCACCTACCCCCACTGTGCTCCCCAGCTCAGGAGAGCATTCCGCAGGAGAGAGACATCCCTGGCTCAGGCACTGCATCCCCTGCTGGCTCTAAGGAGCCACCTGGGAATGAGATTGCAGCAAATACCATATCTCTTGCAAGCCTCCCTGAACTCGTGGAACAAGACAAAAGAGATTCATCCCCCTCTTCCTGCTTGAGAAGAGGGGTTGGGAAAGTGAGTCTTTCCATGCTAATGTCACACAATTACTTCTTAACTGCCAAAACAAATGGCAGAAATGGGGAAAGTGACACCAAATCAAAAATGTCACAGGTGATCGATTCATGTCATCTACCGTCGCCGCAGCCAAGGCTGGCGAGAGAGACACAGTGATAACACAACACTAATATTATATTACAGCCTTCACGGCGCTGAATGCCAAGTGATGAATATGTGTCACTTTATGTGTCGCTCACTCTCCGGGCCTGGGCGGGCGAGCATGGAAAATGGAGTGTTCAGGATTAATGATATCGAAAATGATAGAGAGGAGATTGAAAATTCCTTCCTTCCTGAACCATGCAGATTGAAATGTACCTCAGAGCTATCTCTTGCTGCCCTCCTCCTCCGCCCACTTTTTAAAGGTCTTTTGTGCAGCATTTTGAAGATGAAAAGAAAAAGAAATAAATATAGAAAAAAAAGAAGAGAAAAGAAGACAAGAGTTGGAAAGAAGAGATGAGATGAAAAAAGACATGAGATTAAAAGACAAGCATCAAAAAGACAAGAGATGGAAAGAGAAGAGAAAGGAAAGGAGAAAAGAAGAGAAAAGAGAGAAAAGAGAAGAGAAGAGAAGAGAAGAGAAGAGAAGAGAAGAGAAGAGAAGAGAAGAGAAGAGAAGAGAAGAGAAGAGAAGAGAAGAGAAGAGGAGAAGAACTTTTTATAAAGAGTATTTTACTTGGAAATTTCTTCCTCTGCTCCTCATGGTTTTTTTTATGAGCAAGATTTCCCATACTCAGGTATTCTCTCATATGCAGATACAGCCTGGAATACGTCCATGATTTTAGCCCAGAACCACCACTTCTCAGCTAAAATCCTGATGTAGCCAGGAGGCTGTGGCTGGATTGAGGTCCGTGCATGTTGTGTTACAATTAGCAAGTGATCTGACTGAGCATTCATAATGAAAACCAGAGCATTCTAATGCTCATAGCTTCTGTTTTGCAGTCTTCAGAAATTTCAGGTGAAAATCAGAGTCTCACAGTGCTGGTAATTTCCCACATCCACGAGAAGAACCGATCACTGAGAAGACGGGTCCAGCATCAGGGATAAAGTGACCTGTCCAATGCCACAGGCAGAGCTGAGCTGATGCATGGCTCCTCCTTTCACACTCACATGCTGTTTATGCATGAATGCTGCTGGATGAGCCATCCCCAGGGGCCCAGAGACTGCAGACACGCTGGTGAGGCTGGAGAAGGCCACAGATGTAATTTACGTGGCCGCAGGGTTAGATGCTCTCAGCCCATGAAGAGATGGTTCCATGCAGACCTTCCCTTGTCTTCTGCCTGGTGCTGGCTCTGGGAGCTGCCAGGCCCTGTGCAGCACCTGGAGTTGTTGGGTGAGGTGTTTGCAAGGCTTGTCCGGGACCTGGTGAGATGGGGGCCAGGAGGGAGCTCATTCAAGGACAATTCACCCTCTGTCTCACAGTGGGCACTTGGGGTCACCCTAGTTTCGAGGAGAAAGGTTACCTCCAGTCCTGGAGCTTCCATTTGTGTTTATCCTGGGTTTTGGCAAGGATGCCTTGAACCTTTGATATAGAAAGCAAAGGAAGGAAAGGAAAGTTTTTAATACCTTTTCCCCTATACTTTTTGCTTTAACATTTATTTTTACCTCCCGGTTACTTTAATTGGGTCACCTCCCCAGGTGGGATGAGGGCTTATTCCTTCCTTCTAGCTAGAGTGGAAACCATCTACCACCTTGCTGTGCCCTCACCTGATATTCCACACGCTGCTCGTCCCGGGGAGCTTGGAGCTTTCTGTCTTTGAGGCACAGTTAATGGGGACAGAGTTTTGTTAAGCAACCAATGCTGCATAATGGGACAGCCTTTTTTCCCTTTCTTTCTCTCTTCTTAACCCATTGCAACTCCTGGAGGAAGTGTTTCACACGGAAAAGATATTTGAATCAAATAACAGAAGGTTGAAATGGGATGCAAAATTTGTTTGAGCATCACATTAAAAAAATGCTTCCTGACTGCCAAACACCTGCCTGACTTTATCATTAACCTCTCCTGCAGAATGAACACTAATGGAGAATAATCTTAAGCACTCACAGCCATTAGTTTCATATGGCAATAGACTGAGATTGGAGGAAGAAACCCAGAATCAACTGAGAGTACCTAATTAATTGGATTATAATTACATTTGGAAAGCTAAAAGGTAATAGATCTGTTTGAATTATGATCATCACAGGCTCTTCAGGGACAGAGCGTGCAGTGTGAATCACTTGTATGTGATCACCAGAGACGTGGAGAATTAAATGACTGCAAATATTTTAAATAAGAGCACGTGTTCACTAGTGGGAATATTGGCTGCCAAGCTTGGCTGGCATGAACATGTTTGCTTTGCGGTGGCAGTCGCTGCTCTTTTGTATTCTAATTTTTTTAAAGGATACCTGAGCCAAAAATATTACTTTCGGTGTTGTTCATCTCTGGAGGAAAGATCAAGCCTAAAGACAAATGAGGGCCTGGAGATTAAATTTGCATGTTGCTGGTGCTTTCCTGAATTGTAGCTCAAAGGGGCCACACACCATCATTGGACACATATTTTTGTTTGTCTTTCCTGATGCTTTTATCTTTTTCCTGTCCCCCTGAGCATGCAGTGCTGACTTCCCCAGCCTTGAATATACTTTTTCTGCATAAATCCTTCTGATAATAAAAGGAAAAAAAAGGAAAAAAAAAAAAAGGAACAGAAAGAAAAGAGGCATTTCGGAGATACAGAGCATTAACAAAAGCCTGTAGATTTCCAGCACAGAGTAACAGGGCGGTGGGAGTATTCGATCAGAGCCATAAATCTAATGAGATTGTAATGATATGCAAATTAACAGCACCATGAGCCAAATGGGTAAAATTTCTTTATGGAGCATATTAAGAGGCATTTTGCCTAAGTGGAATGGTTGGGTGAGCAATAAATGGTGAGCCACAGTCTGCAAGTATTGGTTGACAACAGCAGTAAGATAAATAAAAACAGATGAAGACAAGTGTTATTCCTCCGTTTATTAGGACAGATGCTGCAAATGAAACTGCACTGCCCTCCTGCAGTGGGAAACTGCAGCTATGCAGCTTCCATAAAATACCAGGGATTTTTGATGGCTCTTGCTCAAATTAATACTCACAGGAAACTTCTTGAAAACACAGTTTTGATCCAGCATTTATATATTCAGGGATGGACAAGAAAATGTGAAACCTCAGGCCAAATTGTTTTCTAGTGTAATTTAGGCAGCGCCCATTAGCTCTACCAGTTTATGCTAGCTTTGGATCTGGATCCCAAACTGTACCTGCCAGCATCAGACTCTTGATAAATATTGAGTGGTCTCACTATGACATTTTAATTATAACATTATGGATTTCAGGAGGAGGGGGAGCAAAAGAAGAGAAAGCATTTATTTTTGGTTTTAAGCTTAAAGGAAGGAAAAAAAAATAGAGGAAGGAAATAACATCTTCCCAGATCCTACAGGGATTTAGTGGAGATCAGCTAAATCTCAGTTCTTATAATTTTTGAGGGCTCCACCCAAGCTTATTTTAACTTCCTTGCCATGGGCACTTGCTTTGCAATTTTCACATGGGGTGGCTTGAGATCTCTTATCATTGGCCAAATGAATGACTTCTGTGCCAAAAATGATGGTGGTGAAGCCATGTCTGTGTATGGCAGAGGGACTCACTCCTTCCATCGTGCCTTGGTGAAATCCAAAACTTTAGCATTTACCTGTAATTCAGACTGTCCTGTGATCCAAGAAAGACAACGAGGCTGAAGTGTTTGAGAAATGCTGTTCAACAGATGGCACGTCGATCTAGGAAGTTAAGCAACATGGTTTCTGCTCCTCAGTGCAATTTCTTTATAAAGCCCTTTCAGATCTGTGGAAGAAAAATAAGATTCATAGAAGCTAAAACCAGAAGTGTTATAGCAGTGTAAATGTGGGTGCATGGCATTTCCCCTTCAGAGCTTACTAATAAAAATAGCCACCTCCATCTGTGGTCAAGTTTAATATCTGGCAAAATCCATTCTGTTCACCTCTATTTCACCATCTGGACTGCCCTGTCAATTATTAGCATTGTGCTCAATGGAGCTGACACACAGCTCATTTTTGTGGTTACTAGCTTAGTAAATAAATGTGTCACACTAAACATCATGACTTCTAAGGGAGTTCGAAAACAAACGGACAAGCAAATAGGTGCCAAACTACATTAAAGCTACCGCTCTCCTCCCACACAGACTGCAAAGCTCCTTGTTCTGTGAGTGACAGAAGGGATGGAGCCTCTTCCTTTCCCAGTGTTGGGAACTGAACTTAGTCCACATGCCTCTGAGGGCAGCCCCAAATCCTCGGTGTGCTGGCCTGGCACACAGCTATGCGTTGCTCGCAGGTTTTTTGGGAGGTGTGTGTGGCTTTGCCTGCAGGATGCTGCATCCTGGCTGCTGCAGAGGATGCTGAACAGAGCAGCTGGGAGCTGAACTCACTTTTTTTTCTCAGCAGCACTGCAGCCTTTGGCTCTAGCAGCGATCTCTGCACAGTGGTGTGGTGGTTGCACCATCAGAATGGCCAGCGGCATCGAAGAGGGGCAGTGAAGGATAGAGCAACACTGTGCTCATCCAGCGGAGGCTGGAGCATGGTTAGGAGTCGGGGGAAAGAGAGTCACTGCTCTGGGCCTTCTGAAATATTTCCAGTCCAAGGCAGGGCCAGTGGTTAAGATGGGGCTGATGGGTTTGGGTTTTACTGTTGATTTTGGTGTTTTTTGCCAGATGAATGAATCAGTCTCAGGGCAGGGATAGTTCAGTATCTGCACCTGTTGTATTTATTTGTACAGTGTCTGCCAGGCTCATTGTGCTGCATGCAATAGGTCACTGAGGAATAAAGGAGCCAAACCAGGAGCTTGGGATGCTCTGTTCTTTGCTGAAGAGGGTTTTATTAATGAACTTCTCCAATTTGGCCACCTCCAAAGAGAAGATGGAAGCAGAAGCAGCAGAACACAAGCATGGGCTGTTGCACAAACCAAACATTTTTTATGCTGCCTGAAGCACTTTGCCTGTGGTTGATCACTGGTACTTGGGGAGAAGATGGAGTCTGGCCCCATTCTCCTGTTCCTTTTTTGGGATGATGGGAATGAGGTCAGCCCGAGGGTCATGCTCTTTATGTGGAAATCTCACTCCTGAGGATTAGCTCCAGAACTTGCCAGAAGAACGGATTTGGATTGGTGTCCTGCAGGCAGAGACAGAGAAGCAAATCCAGTACACATTTGTCCTGCCTGTTTATTCCCTGTTTCAGATTTGTTTTGAGGCTGTTTAATCCTTCACATGCAACTGTGATCAGAAAATTCAAACAAATCACAGAGATGTCAAATGAGACTGGCTTGCAGAATAAGGGCAGCCTGTTTCTGAGCTCTGTTGAGGTTGGCTTCATCTCTCAAAAGCCAAAGATCTTCTCCACAGCTAAATCCTCACATAACCTGAGCCCTTTTACGGCACCTGAGGTGGAGATCCCCCCGTACAGATTTACCTCTCCATGCTGAGCCAGCATGAAGCCAATTCCGTGCTAAATGCAATGTTTCCCCCATATGTTCCTGCAGATAGAGCAATATTATCCTGTATTAGGGAAGTGCCTGACTATGTCACTTGCAACATGCCAAAAGCCATAAGACTATATTGGTTTTCAGACCCCTGCTGTGCTGGCTTGGGCATTTTCTGTTCTCTTCTATCAGAGCACTCTGTTTTCGGCAGAGATGTCAGGACGCCAATGAGCCAATGAAAGGAATCTCCTTGGCATTTATCCTTTAGTATTTCTAGGCTCTTAATCTTGGGATGGAAAATCTACTGCTGGAAGACGGAAGTTAAAAGGATGGCTGATTTTCTTTATTCTCTTCCTGAGAATGTTTGTGGTGTTTTTATGGGCAGTGCCGCTGACTGCTACTTAGGTCATGCACAGTCAGTCAAAATGTCAATGTGATGGGATCTCAACTTGGATATTTCTTGTACTCACTTTCAGCAGCGTGTGAAACGTGGGATGAATAAGGAAAAAATAAAAGCGGAATAAGACTTGCTTCAGAAAGTCTTCAGTAAACAAGTTTTGCTCTTGTGTGAGTTTTGCTGAGCTGGTAGGTAAGTAGGAAACAGAGACAGAGCTGAAGGCAAATTCCCAGCCAGACCTCTACCTTGGCAGTAGCAGGAAAATCAGACTTCCTCAGCAAGCCACTCATCCACGGGGAATATTCTGAATAAGCCAGATGTGGTCCTTGTTTGTGCTGAAATAACTCCAGGGTAATGTCCTGATATCAGTGGAGCGACTCCAACTCCAAAGTCACATAAGTGGCATCTCAATCAAGCCCGAGAACCAATTGCCTCAGGGTGAAGATAGGAACTGCCACACTGGGACTTGTTTTGTGAAGGTCTGGAGCATCACCTGAGCTGGGTGCTGCACCCTGTAAGAATCCTCACACAGCAGGTGGGGCTGTCCAGGGTACACTGCTGAGCTTCCTGCTCTGCTAAAAGACAACAAAAGAGAGCTCAGGACTGGCATGGGGCCTCTAACAAGATCTCGGATAACCCCTCCAGACATCACACCCCAAAGTCTCAAAGGAGTCAAGGGGATTATATTCTGGAGACAGCAATCTTCCTTCTTCCAACAAGACAGGTAGAGATTGCCCAGCATAAATTCCTGTCCAGAAGCTTGACATTCACAGCAGAGACCCACTTGCAGTGCTCCCAGCAGGTTCTCCACCTCTCTGCTTCCCAACATTCATGTCCAGCTAATTAGTCACCCAGGTAATACTTTCTTTAAATATTTCAATCACCAGTTCCCAGTGCTCCGTGACTTCTGCTCTGGCCCAAAGAAAGCAAAAGAAGGAGCCTTATCTATCAGACTTTTTCTCCCTTCACAACTGTGGTGTTGCTTTTCCTCTTTTTGAATTTCATTTTGCATTTCTGCTGACCTGCATTTAAACAATTGTAGCTGGATCAAAAACCAGCGTGAAAGTAATTGTATTCCAGTTCCGAGAAACTATGGAACTTTTGTACAAGTACCCACCTTGTCCCCTTCTTGCTAAATTTTCCCAATATACTGGATGTTGTCATTTCCACAGTGTGAAAGCGTTTTTTCCATTCTTACTGTTCTTGCTGGATTTGCAGGCTAAGTACAAACATTTAGGTGATGTCCTGATGTAAATGCTGCTTCCCACCTGAGATAAGGCTTCAAAAATTATTTAATATGCTCTACCAGCAACCCTGAGACACACAGCTGTCCTTCATTCTATCTATTTTTCCCAAATTCCACCCTTTTTTGTCATTTACAAAGAAAAATGTACATCAAAAATCCCATCTTTCATCATGCCAACCCCTGAACGCTGGGAACCTTAGGTGAGATGCTGGGACAGAAAGTGAAATGCCTCGTTTCCTTTATGTGCCCTCGAGGGAGGGAATTGGATTGGCAAGGACCATCCCAAAGGGTGAGATGCAAATAAAGGGGTTAAAAGAAAAAAAAGAAAAAAAGAAAAAAAAAGAGAAAAATAAAAAGAGGAAGAAAATAAGTCTTCTTGGTGGCACACAAATGGAGTTCTAGCTAGGTATCATTTGCTAAGGAAATTGCATTTCTATTTGGGAATAAATGAATGTAAAACTTGTTTGAGACCCAGGTAATAATAGAACAGGGGAGGAAATTGAAATTTATGACTTTGCAAATGACTCCCGCAGCAAAGAGAGACACACATCAGAGACGTCTTCTTATCCCCCCCTCCTCCTCCTTCCCTCCCTCCCGCCTTGTTCTCTCTTCTCCCCACAGATGAGGAGGACAGGTCTGCAATAAAAGAGGTCTAAGCTGTGCCGGCCCGGAGATGCTGCGGGGGGAGAGGGGACATTAGCGCTGCCGTGCCGTTGTCACCGCCTATGTAAATGGCCGCGCTACATAGTCAACAGGACACACTTGGCTGCCTGCAAGTGGGAAGTACTTAAATCTTGGCACTGATAAATGAAATATTTTTAAGGGAGCTAATCAGTGAAAATGGGGTTTCATCAGGCACTGACATGTCTCGCTTGCTTCAGCGAGTCCGAGAGAGAAAAATGATTGCGCCGGAGCCAGCTGGAGATGGGGAGCCAGGGGAAGGGGGGGACAGGCGGCGGCTGGGGATGCTCGAGGGGCACAAGCCGTGGGGACCAGGGCTGGTGGCAGCCCCGGCTCCGCCATCCCCGGCCCCTGGCAGCCCCCCGGGGCTCGCAGCCCGGGCCGCCCGTGATGGATGGGCTGGCACGGAGCGGGCTCCCTGCAAATCCCCAATCTGCAGCCCGCTGGGCTCGCTTGGATCAGCAGCAGGCTAGCTGGTATTTCTGGATAAACACTAATAAATCTTCCTTTTCTTCGTGGCAAGTGGTGCTTCCTCTGCCGCCCCAGCCCCCCGGCTTTCCTCCTCTCGCGCTGGTGTGAGGGGAGAGGGAGGAGAGAGGAATTCAGGGTGCAGAGAGTGTGATGGGGATGGGAGCCCAGCCCTGGGGAAAACCTCTGAACTCTGGGCTTGCAAAGCCTCCCACCAGCCCTGCCACCTCCGGCTGGGTGCTCAGTTTCACCTCTCTGAAGTGATGATGGTCATCCACTTCCCAAAGCCTGGGCGAGCTGTGGGTGCAAAGGCGCTCCCAGGAATTTGGGGTTGGCCCTTAACCTCTGGGGAGGGAGGGGGGACATGGATTGGGGGGTTGTGTTCAGCATTTTCAGCTCACAGCTTCCCAGTGGCTCTTGTCTGGTTCCATGAGTGTGCTGGGGCTAAGAGCCACTTGGGTCTGGGGAAACAGAGAAATGAAATAGTCTGGGAAAAGTGGCTCTGACCCATCTCTGACTCCTGAGCTGTACCCTGATGTACACAACCCCACAGAGGTTCCCACAATGACCACGAAGATTCCATCAGGACAAGGCAGACTTTTTACCTATATCAGCCAAAATCCAGCGGTTGAACCTGTCCCTGTTAGAGGTCCCTGTAAGTGACATCGAGATCCCCTGTAAACCAAAATACAATCAATAAGAGAAGCATTTCCTACCATGTCCTCGCTCTGTACCAGTGAGGGACATACCAGGACTCGTTCTCGTCTGGAAGGAGAGGTCTGTGCGTGTGAAAATTATCACTGAATGAAACTGTCTCAACAGACTGGCAGAGGGAAGAAATACATAAATTAAAAGAAGGAAAAAAAAAAGAAAGAAAGCCTGGTGCTTACATCGTTTAGTCATAAAGGTTCAAAGAAGGATTCCCTCAGTAATCAGGAAATGAAAATGTCCTTCAATTACGGAGCATTTTAAGACATGATTATTTCATGTGCATGCTATTAAGAAAATGACAGTGGAAAATTCATCATGAAATAAATTAATACTTAAACATTTTTGAAAGGTTCCCTGGTGTATTCTTATCCTCCTCCCCTTCTGACACAATAATGTGTTGTTTCTAAAGAAAATTTTATTGGACTAGAGATGATAAAATACACAATGAAAAATACATTTGGAAAGCAAATTCATAACTACTTTTTTTTAAAGGAGGCAGCTTAGCTGAAAATACACAAAAAAGCACAAGGACAATTTATTATTCTCTGCTAGTGGAAAACAGACTTTTTTTTCCCCCTTCATAAACTCAACCATGCTTGTGTTTGAATAATTGCCTCCAAAATTCACACAAGCCAACAATTTTGGCTATATTTGGGGTTGTTTGTTTCTAATTCTGCCTGTCTCCACCCTGCCAATGCAGCATATTGCTACATGTCACATTTCAGCATGAATTTATTGCCACCATGGCAAGAGCTGATGCTCACTGAAAAATGCAGATAGCCCTAAGAAGTGTTTGATTTGATCTGATTCCAAGTGAATTGGTGCTGGGGAGAGATACAACAATGTGGCATTGGACACCAAATGTGTCTGCTTGCTGAAGCCAAGATTTTTTTTTTTTTTCTTAAATGGGTTTCAATGGAATTTTGCATAGGAGGTGCCTTGTGGGAGCCACGTGGCATTGCATATTTTTACCTCTCAGCTGAGAGGTCCAAGCCAGCAAACTATGACGAAACAAGGCTGAGTTGAGGTTCAGGAGCTTTAAGGCAAGGTGGGAACCTCATGAAGGCTCTGTGGACAAGCCATGAAGAAACTGAAGTTGCAAGCTGAAACCAGAGAATGGGGTTTATGTCGGAGGCTCAGCCTGCCCTTGTTGATCCTCAGTGCAAATGGGGCTCGTGGCTGCAGCCAGCAGGACAAGCTGAGATCGGCTCCTGCAATGGGAACATCACTTTTGGGAGACCCTGCCAAAGCTAAAGGCAAGGTCAGGCAAACCTTGCAGCTCCTGGAGCATGGGAAAATTGTTTGAGGGCTCCCGGGAAATATAAACTTCTACTCCTTGATACCGCAGGAGAGCCCTACACTGCCAGGACATGTTTTTGTAGGACAGCGTGCAAGATCCTACCTTGAGTTTTATCTTAGTTGGTAGTCAGCAGGAAAAACAAAAGAATACAAGTCCAGCAGTGAAACGGGTATTGTTGTCCAGCTCTGCTCCTGCTTAGAGCAAGCAGAAGGAGAGTTCACCTTGCTCTGAACAGATAAATACATCTGTTGGGCTTGATGGGAGCTGGACTCAATGGTCCTTATGGGTCCCTTCCAACCGGAGATATTCAGTGCTTCTATGATTACAAGCCTGTTCTGCCACTGTGCTTTTTGACCCATTTTATATGGTTGTGGAGTATCTATTTTGCTGTTCCATGGCTCATATTTTGAGGAAGGACCATAATTCATGAGGGGTGCCTGCCTAGATAACTCACAAGTGGGATATACGTGGCTGTCTCTTGCTGAAGCACATTTTGCTGCTAACATGTATTATATTTGTACCATGCCAGAGGGGGTGTCTGCAGGTCTAAAAATGTTGGTTATAACAGCTACTCATGCTATTAGTATAGTTGTAGATATTATATGATTTATTGATGTGTTTTTATTTCCCACTGGTATGGTATAAATATATTTATTTCACAAAAGTGGCCAATAAATTTCCCTTATGAATCCTGTTATCTGCACCATTAACCATTGATCATTTTTATGAGGTCACAACTTAAGGTGTACATGAATTTACACCTTAATTTGTGACCCTTTCCAAAATAATACATGGCCACTTCTGAACTATTCACCTCACAAGAGACACTGCTCATTTTTGCTGCTTCCTACTGCACTCAATATTTATTTCTCATCAGACAGTGTCCTAGCATTGTGTGCCATTCAATTGTTTCATCCTCTCAACACACACAGAGAAAAGTGGATAAAACATTAATGACATGAAACTTTCCTTTACCCAGTTCATTCCTTATATAGCTCTGGAATTTAACAAGAAAATCAGATGGCAAAACAACACTAAATAACCCAAGGACAAACTTTAGTCTCCCTGCTCTCTCTTCCTCCTTTCTTCCTTCCATTTAACCCCTTCTCCTCCCTGGAGCTGTGTTTGCCCAGCCATCCCCTTTGCTGTGCAAAGGATGTGTTTATAGATATTCCAGGCACAACCCTACATTTTAAACAACAGGCACAGCATGAGCCAGAGCCCTCCTTCCCCAAGCCCCCTCCTTGGCTCTCTTCTCACCCAGAGTTTGGCTGCACAGACTTTTTATTTGCACACAGTTGTCCTTAAAAATAATAAGTGACTATTTGCCTGTTCAAAGCCAGAAACAAGTTGACCAATTGCTGCTGTGTTTTACTTCAGGGTATCCATCTAAAGGCAGGGAGAGAGAATCAGGCTATAATGGTTTGCCTGGCTCGAAAACTCCATTTTGGGCCGCGGAGAGTCATATTTCAGAGAGTATTGATCACAGTGCAGTTTGTGTTTCCTCACGTCCATGATCCTGTTTGCAGCCCTGTAAAATAATAACAGTACTCATGTCAGTAAGGTAATTACCATTGATCTAACACACTGTGACAAATTTTTCAGTCATGCCACTTGATTCATACTTAAAGTTATGGCACTGCTGAATGCTCCTTAAATAATTGAAGGATGCCCTTTGTAAATCAGCACACTCTTGCCAAAAAGTGGCAGTTTCCTCTTTGTTCCAGGCCTTGTTTCTTAGCTTCATCAGGGATTTCAAAATTAAACAGACAGCTTTCCACAGCCTACATAGTTCACACTTGGAGCAAATATCATCTGAGCTGGCAAATCACTTATGACACCTTTGTTTGAGAAAAGCGGGGAAAAAAAATAAGAAGAAAAAAGGTTAAACTACAGGGAAGATCAGTCTCTGTGGTTGGGGGGGAGGGTTGCTAGCAGGTGGTAACAACAAGAGAGACAAAGCCAAATTTGGGTAATTCAAAACAGCAATGAAAGCACTCATCATCCTCTTGTGTTTGGGATTTCCGAAGGCTGAAGATGAGCACTGAGGACAGTCCTGGTCTCCTTCTTCTGGATCCACTGACTGCCCATGCAGGAGAGTTTGGCAGCCTCTCCTCTGAGGAATTGTTAGGGGTCTTCACCTCCACTAAACCAACCTCCAACACGCTGAGGGGCAGCACCACAGCTTCTTGGCCTGGGCTCTCTGGGCTGGTGCAGCCAGAAAATATTTGAGTCTTTGACCTGCTTGTAATGTGGACATTAAACAGGGTTTTTGAGCTGCCTCTGGGAGATAGTAACACTACTGGGCAAGTAAAAAAGTAAAGTGTTTCTGAGTGGTGGGATCCATTGGCAGTTCACCATAAACCAATTTTCGTCCAAGTGAAGTGTGGGCACCCTTCAACGTGAGCTTGGATCAGCTCACCAGTTTTCATCCAACTATCCTCCTTGGTTGTCAGGGAAGCCTTGGAATTAGTTTAAATTGGACATCAAACACCATGAAGGAGGCATTTCTCATGGGCATTGATGTTTACTTTGGCTCTGGAGTACCTTCTGGAATATGAATATGAAGATCATATAGGGAGATCACCTGGTTGCTTTCCAAAGGTATTCCTCAGGAGAGCAATCCATAATAGACAAAGGTCCCTGAGGAGCTGTCAGTAAAACCTCCACCTTTTATGTCCCAGCAGACTCTCCCCATTTACCAGAGCCTTTCTTTTCAAGTCTCCTATTTAGAGACCTCCTTTTGCAGTGTACGGAGGACTTCGCAGCTGACCAGAGGTTTGCAGCTCAAGTTCATAAACAAACAAGGAAAGACTCATCCCTACGTCTGTCATCGCCACAGCTCAACTGCTGCACCCTCCATTCCCTTTAGTTCGGGAGAAAATCTTGGCTGTGAGGGTGGTGAGACCCCGGCACAAACTGCCTGCAGAAGTTGTGGATGCTCCATCCCTGGAGCGTCCAAGGCCAGGCTGGATGGAGTTGAGCAACCTGGACTAGTGGAAAGTGTCCAGGGGGTCGGAACAAGATGACATTAAACAAGAAGACATTAAACAAATGTTCCCTCCAACACAGTTCTACGATTCCATGAGGTTTGGTGGCTCTTGCGGGATTCCCATGCTTGGGGAGCGCGCAGACCTGCAGCAGCCACCCTGGCATTAGAGCAAATTGAATGAACTGTCCTCCAGGAGAGCCTCAAGCCTGCCCCTTTGGCATTGTTGGGACACACAAAGCAGTGGCTCTGCCTTTGATCCACTCTGCTACCTGTAAAGTGTCCTCTTTTGTGGGCATTCTTGTACCTGCTTCAGATGAGGCCAGAACAAACAGAAAGCACCTTAAAGGAGCTTACTAAATAAGTCTAGGATTGAGCAAACAGCATATTTGAGGGGTCAAATTTAATTCCTTCCTTCCTTTTGTATTCAGATTAGAGGCCAAGGTAGATTTATGGAAGCCAGGACTCCTCAGCTAATGCTGCTTTTGCACTTAACCTGCAATTTACCTGTCAGTAACAAATACATAAAAGGCTGGCTAAGCTCTTCAAACTTCCAAACAATTTACCGCACCATCAGATGGGCTCTTCAGCATCCAAGAGCACAACGGGCTGTTCACATCTGAGGAAAACATCTGCTGACTGAAAGAATCCTCCTCAAAGATGCATCTGGTGAAATAAATGTGCATATTTAAGGGAACGGCATGTATCAAGTCAATCAAACCCCTCAAAAATAATAATGAAAAGCCTTCCAAAGAGACTACTTGCCGGTGATGTATTGGCTTGGTTAAGAAGGGCTGTGTTTTCAGAGCCTCCTAAATTCCTCAACTCAAGTGCTGAGTGGAGGTTTATTAAGTGACCTGTCTGGATGTATATCAGCCTTGTCCCTAGTGGGGGTCCTATGTTAAATTCCATCATTAAAACCTATTACCGAGCTATCAAAACCCGCTGTAATTCCATCTAATGACCTCATTTCCCTAAGCATAACTCAGCGCGAGGTTTGCTGATGCGGAGTTGCCTCTTGGTGGGCCGCAGCCCCTGAGCAGAGCAGGGGGCGGGAGGGGAAAGAGGCAGAAATCAATGTCTGCGGAGATGACAAGGCACACGGCCAGAGACTGGGGACCAAGAAACTATCCAATATCCCATTTCCTATCCAGTCTATTAGCAGCTGAAGGCAGCCAGGGCTCGGGGTTTGATTGAAGGCTTAGCTGAGACCAGATAGAGGAGGAGAAGCCCAGGCAACATGGCCACCAGGCGAGGCTCCTTTCCAGCCAGCTGAAATCGCTCCTAAAAGTCGCTGGATATAAAAATGGATTGCCGCGTTAAAAGTTCAAAATGTTCTTTTTATTTCATTTTAATTTTTTTTCATGGGGTGGACGCGAGGAAAAAAGGAAAGGAAAAAAAGCCTTTCCCTTCTCCCCCTCCCTCAATCCCCTTTCCACACACACCTCTACTTGCCATGAAATCATTTCGTAAATACAAAAAAGGCCCCTCAGGCTATTGGTGCCCAGACACTCATTTTTAGAGTGGATAATTGACTCCTTTCAGTTGATAATTCATAGCTTGCATATGCCAGCTAATACATCAGTGCCCAGAGACTCAGCGAGAGCCCCGAGCACAAATGGGAGAGAGGGAAAGGAAAAGGAAAAAAAAAAAACAGAAAGAAAAAAAAAAGAAATATTTCAGATGATAGATGAGTGCATTACGGCTTTATGAATGAATTATGTCCTGCAAATACCTTGAGCAGGAGAGACTGTCGGCCTGTATCTATACTAATCTGGGAGGAATTACGACGATTTTCACATTAAAAAGGGAAAAGGGAAAGAATTAATTGAGCAATTGGGCCATTAAAAATGTATGTCAGCATGTTCTGTATGTCCATTTTCCAATTTATCATACGCTAGGAAGCTTCCTCCCAGGGTGACTGCCATTTTTCTTCTCTTTCTTGTGTTTGATCTTTTTTTTTATTTATTGTGGGTTCCTGTCATACAAAACCAGCTCAGGATCATTTTGACAAGACAAAGTCTGGGAATCTTTTGCAGAGAGGAGTTGTCTTTGTGCTTGTGCTCCCTGTCAAAAAATAGGAGTGGGGGTATCCTAATGAATTTCTTCTTTGCATCCCACAGCTCCTAGAGTCAGTGTTCATAACTTAACAAAAATAAATTATTTCACCCTTTAGATTTTTATTCCTTTTCTATCTGAGAAAGTTTGAGACAAAGTTTGGCCATAGGTAGGCAGATGAAGATGAGTTTTTATTTAAAAAGCAGTTTGTTAAGGCTGGCTCATCTAGAAGCACGAAGGGTGAGTGCCAGCACATGCAAACACCTGCTCTGCACACATGTGTGAAATGCCACACACCACTGCTTGAAAAGTTCTCTGACACCAACGATGCATCACCTGGCCCTGGCATTGAACTGTGGATCATATCCATTGTTGGCCAAAAATGTGTTTCGCATGGTTGTAGTGTTTGTATTCCACTTAAAAACCCTGTAGAAAGTGTTAATTATTTTCAGATCTGAGAAATAATTTAGTAGATTAAAAGTGTTTGCCAGTGGGAAAATGTTTTTTAAAATAACAGCAATGTTAGGAATTGTTCCCAACTCTATAATTAGTAGGATTGTTTAAAAAGCTGAAATAAGAACAAAATGTATTTTTTCTGCTTTCATATACGTAATATATTCCATTATACTGGCTCAAAATTTTAGTACCCTTAAAAAACAAATCTTAGAGACTACCAAAAAGATATCAGTAATTCAATCAGTGTAAAAAAAAAAATCCCGTTTCAAACCTCCCAGCAAATTTCAAACAGCCTGACCAAAACATATTGTTTAACCTGTGTCTTCAATTTTCTAATCCAGGAATTATGCTTCACCTGAACTTCCTCTAATACAATTAGCGTGGTGTATTTGCTGAAACATAATGCCTTTAACAGAATAATGTTTTATGCTGCAAAGCATATCTAATCTCTTCACGCAAGCCACTCTACAGCAAATCATTTTATAATATGCAGAAAATTTTTGATGTTGTTTATGTTCTCATGTTTATGAGGTCTTTAATTGATTGTAAGCTGCTCTTAAAGTACTTAAAGATGTTTTTTAAATCCTATTAATTTTTCTTGTCTTTTTTTTTTTTTCAGACTTGTTAAATATTTGCTCATACGGTGGCTGAGACACAAGATTGCTGGAAGACAATTTCAGAAAATTATTGTGTTTCTATTCAGGACATTTATGTGGGATATACAGGTTTATTGTCTTATTTAAAGTGCAGCAAGCCCCTAAATTCCCCTTGATCAAGGTGTACCTGGGACTGGAGATTTTACTGTGGGTTTGATTTCGTTTTTCTCTGCTCTGGTACACAATGAAGAGGAAAGCACATCTCAGTGCAAATGTCACCTGCCTGGATATCAGCACTTTTTCAGCATCTACTTTGCTGTAGAAGCTTTTGGGAGGTCTTAACAACCCCTGTGAGAAAGCTGATGTGTATAAAAGGGATGTGGAACAAATTTCTGCCGCTGCAAATCTTTCTGTGCTTTGAAAGATCCCTGCATTTCCCAAGTTCCGCAGTTTTATACAGGGGAAAAAGCAGAGCCACCTGCTGAGCAGCACCCAGGACCATCTCCAGCTCTTGCTCCCAGGCAGATCCCACCCCAGTTATTGCCCTCCTCCCACTCAGGTGGGAATTCCCCCCTTCTGCAGCTAGGCTGGTCTTGGAGAGCTTGCATCCCTGTGGACAATTTTGTCTTTGGCAAAATGACCCTTTTTCCTCCAAAAATGGCTACAGCATTTTGTCAGTGAGTCAAGGCTCAGAAAGAAAATAAGAGGGAAGATCAAAAGCTACCTGCCTCGCCTCTGACCTTGCCTATGGCAGCAGGCTCACCACCATGGCCAAGTGTAAGATTTGGTATCCTACATGAATATAACTTGGAGGGGACCACCTGAGTGACTGCTGGGAGAGGCAGTACACCTCTTTTCCCTCCGGGTTTCCATCAGCATCCTTCACTCCAGCTTGAAAACCTGAACTGCTCGACAGAGATGAAGCTGAGCCACGCGGCAGGAGAGGGACAGAGGCGTAGGGTGGAGGGCAGGTACACAAAGGGACCTGGTGGGTTTGTGCCAGGCCGTGCATGGGTGCCAAATCCTGCTTGGATCCTGCTGGGACAATGGGATACAGGTCAGCAAAGAGCCACGGTCCCATCTCCTTCACACATTGCCTGGCTCTCCTTGTCCCAGTCAGCCCTGGCCTGCGGCACAGGGAGAATTTCACTGTGGGGAAAACACCCAATACTATTCACTTCTTCCTTCTGGGAATCTTCATTTTCCAAAACCTCCATATCAGAAGCGAATCAGAGCGTGGGACAGCTCCACGCAGTGCCACTGAAGAGCCTGCTGCGGCACACAGCTTTTGGCCAGGCACCTTTCTGCCTGTGCCTCCATCCCCCAGCCGAGGATGAGGGAATGCTGCCTCTGGCTGGGGATGGCTCCTCGCTCGGGCTCTGCACAGTGAATTCACCCAGCAGGGCCTTCCACACCATGGCAACTGAGCATAGTTCATCCAAAAACCAGCCCATCAGTCTTGCTGATTGCACATGCCTTCTTCTGGAAACACACATCTCAGTAAAGGATTAATGACGGCCAGAATCCCATTAGGAAAGAAACACAAGTTCCCCAGCTTACTTAATATCAGGTTTCCCGCACCTGGCTCGCTGAAGTGGGACATAACCTGCAGAATATAAAATGTCCTGTTCCTGTCTTTGCCACTGACAGGCACAGAGAGGTGTGTGAGGAGTAGACATTTATAATCCAGACTCCCTCAGACCTGCTAAGGCACACACAGACCTGAAGGTTGTGCAGAACCTTCGCGGCAAGGTTGCTGCTGTGTTCTCCCGGTGACTTAGCCACTCCTGTTTCAGACGGAGATGCAGGAATGTGGATTTTTTTTCTTGGTGTTTCCCACAGAAAGGCATCAGTGAATGTTCTGCTGGACAACCCCATGAAAACCTCAGCTGGCTGAGGCATTGAAGACACCAATGCTAGGAAAGGTGTGAGCATGCAAGTCCTGTGGTTTTTCAGCATCTTTCCTCTTCTGCTGGTGCCCAAGGAAAGCTGCCCAAACCAGGAGGTTGTTTATCCACAAAGAAATTATTCCCATGGGGTTTTTTTCTCATAGCCTTTCAGCGGAATTTGGGTGCCTCTAATCTCAAAGCTATCTCAGATCAGACATTGCTGAAAATGTTCCCTAAAATGCAGCCTGAATAAGGAACAAGAGAGCAGCCTTCTGAGTCGAAGAGAATTTTCCCTGGCCTGCTTCCTGGAGGACTTTACCTGGGAAAAATTCACCTTTGGAGGACCTTATTTTAGTATCAGAAGATTTTATGCCTTTTGCCTGATGTATTCATCATTTTATAGTTACACTAAGCAAGAGAAAGTCAAAATAAATATGGATAAATAAATCAATATGGTACAAGGATGGTAGTATTTTTCTAATTTTTTCCCGAGATGGAAGAGTTTAGTAACAGACAAAAAAAAACGGAAGTTACATGCTGCCTTTTGTTTTATTTAAAAACAGATTATTTGCTTAAAAAAGTCCTTGAGTGTCTCATTTTAAGGAGTATCTATAAGTAGTTTTAACTCTTGTATCCCAAAAAATACAGGACTGAGTCTTTTGACCTACATTATAGGAAATGTGTGAAGATCACCGCACTTCCTGGAAGAAGTGTGAACTAAGTAAAGGTTAGGTCATCTGGAGAAGCACTTTCAGTGGGAGCAGTTTCTTGCTGGAGTCAACAGCCACACCCTGACTGAAGCGAATCTCTCTCTTGCTGTTCAAATACCTGAGGTGACTCTCATATGATCCACCCAGCTGCTCAGAAGAATCAATTGAACATAATTTGCCTACTTTTTGTCAAAACTTTATCCCCACCAGTGCCTCCTGCTGCATTTCCACAGTGGGGCAGAGCAGAGCCTCTGTGGCTGTGTAGTGCTGAGGTGTTCAGAAGACTCCTGCATCCAGACAAGAAAATGGGTCAGGGATGTGGCACCTCTCCAAAGACACCACCGAAAAGCACCAGAAAAGCTCCCACATCCAATGCCGTTTCTCCACCAAGCTTTATACCAGGCCCTTTCCGTGGTGAGACTTTTTTTTTTTTTTTTTTTTGAGAGAAGGATTCATTATTATTAGTGATAGGGAAATCAGGCGTGCCCTTTTCTCCACCTGCCTCCCCTCAAATCTCTCTGTTTGGTTACCTGCTGCTTCAGGGATCCCACTCTCAACCCGTGCTGATAACTAGGGGATGGCACCTTTCTTATTGAACGAGGTGGGAAAAGCAGCTTCCAGTGTCAGGAATTTCTTCCAGACGTTCAGCATCTGTATTTAAATTAAGAGGCTTAAAGCTCTCCTGAACTTTTCCAGGTTTTTAATTTTAGTTTAACTTCGGTAGCGAAGTTTTAAGCCCGGAATATCATATCCGGAGTGCCATCTACCGCGTCTTCCAGGGACTGCTGTGAAACCATGCCTGAGCCTGGAGGAGCGCAGCTCTCAGGAGAAGTTTGCCTGGAATTCTGGATGCAGGTGTTTGTGTGCAGGTAGGGGTGGGACAAACTCAGCTGTGTGCTCAGGAGCACTAAAAATAGTGTGAATGGAGGTTGTTTTTTCCAAAGGATGTGAGGTAATGTGGGTTAACCCGAGCCCCACACAGCCACTTGCTCACTCCCCACAGTGGGATGGGGGAGAGAGAGAATTGAAAGCGTTAAAGTAAGGAAACTCACGGGCTGAGATAAAAACAGTTCAATAGCCAAAGCTGTGTGTGCAGGTAAAGCAAAATAAGGAATTAATTTGCTACTTCCCATGGGCGGGCAGGTGCTGAGACATCCCCAGGAGAGCTGGGCTCCGTCATGTGTAAAAGTGACTTGGGAAGACAAACACCATCGCTCCAAACATCCCCTCCTTCCTCCTTCTTCACACAGCTTTTATTGCTGAGCACAGCATCACACAGTCTGGGTCACCCCTGTGGTCACTGCGGTCAGCTGTCCTGGCTGTGTCCCCTCCCAGCTCCCTGTGCTCCCCCAGCCGCCTCACAAGGAGGTGGGAGAAGCAGAAAAGTCCTTGTCCCTGTGTAAGCCCTGCTCAGCAATCGCTGTGACATCCCCATATCACCACAGTTCCGGGCACAAAACCACAACAGAGCACCATCCGAACTACTTGGAAGAAAATAAATTCTATCCCAGACAAAACCAGAACAGCTGAAGAGAAAAAAAAAATAAAGAAAAAAGTTTGTGCTTCTTGCGCCTTGAAGTTAATGCAAATGTGTGAAAATATAAAGAAAAACCTAGCCTTTCAATGTACTGAAAGACAAAATAACAGATTCACTTGCCCTTTAACCTCAAGGTATCTTACGCTGACCTGACACACAAAAAAGCTGTTAGATTCAAAATCCCAGTGCTGGTGAAGTGAGCTCATGGTCAAGGGAGAAGGCCAGGCCTCCTCCAGCACTGCCACATCTGTCACTCATAGCCACAGCTTTGCAGTCCCCGAGAGGTGGCCAGAGCAGAGTGCCTCACTCAGGTGGGACACCTCTGTGGGACCCTTTGGAGCTCAGTTTTAACTTGCTGAACTCAAGCTTGTCATTTGGGCCAGGTATTTTGGTACTTTTGGTAGCCAAATCTCCTTGAGGTCTAGCCCTGGGGGCTGCTGAGTGAGGCAGAGACTCTCTGATTTTATTAGGCAGCACAACCACATCGCAGGAAACATGGTGAAAATGGAGACGGCCAGGATTTACCCAAACTGAGAAGATGCAGCAGATGTTGCACAGCTGCCCCAGCTGTGGGTGAGCTCCTCAGGGTGCAGGGCACCCACAACCTCAGGGCAGGCAAAGCCCAGCTCCAGGTGAGGAAATGTGAGGAATTGCTCATTCCAGCGGAGCGAGCTCCATCTGCTGCCCAAATCCATGCGAGCAGCAGCCTTTTGCCTGCATCCTCTCCAAAACAAAATCCTATTTGCAGAGCAGGAGCAGCTGCATCCTAAAAGCTTAATTCCTATTCCTGACCATCATCACCGGGAGCCTACTGCCACCAGCATCGCCTCTGCCAGCCCCTGCTGCCCCCCAACATTGTCCCTGGGCTGCAGGGCTCAGCCTGGCCTGGGCAAAATGCTCCCCTGGTTTCAGGCTGCTGGGGAGCCCCAGTTCATTGGGATCACAGCACAACGGGGTCACAGTGTGTTGGGATCACAGCATGTTGGGATCACAGCTCACTGGGATCACAGCACAACGGGGTCACAGCATTTTGGGATCACAGCACAATGGGGTCACAGCATGTTGAGATCACGGCACATCGGGGTCACAGCTCATTGGGATCACAGTACATTGGGGTCACAGCATGTTGGGATCAGAGCTCATTGGGATCACAGTACATTGGGGTCACAGCGTTTTGGGATCACAGCACAATGGGGTCACAGCATATTGGGGTCGCAGCTCATTGGGATCACAGCTCGTTGGGATCACAGTGTATTGGGATCACAGGACATCGGGGTCACAGTACATTGGGATCACAGTGTATTGGGATCACAGGACATCGGGGTCACAGCGTGTTGGGATCACAGCTGATTGGGATCACAGCACATTGGGATCACAGCTCATTGGGATCACAGCACATTGGGATCACAGCTCATTGGGATCACAGCACATTGGGATCACAGCGGATTGGGCTCACAGGTCATC
>VZRL01001586.1:208840-279340 GCA_013397895.1 Origma solitaria | reverse complement strand
ATTGGGATCACAGTGTATTGGGATCACAGGACATCGGGGTCACAGCGTGTTGGGATCACAGCTGATTGGGATCACAGCACATTGGGATCACAGTACATTGGGGTCACAGCATGTTGGGATCACAGCACATTGGGATCACAGCACATCTGTCCACCCACAGCCTAGTGAAATATTTGCCCTGTGTTCTTGCTGCTCCCAACCATGATTAATTAGAGCAGAAGAGTGAAGTGCCTGTCTTTTGGGTAATTTCTTGCAGGCAGATCACATGGTCTGTGTAGCTATGTGGGTCTCTGGCTTTGGCTGAAGGATTGCTGTAATCCCTATAAATTCATTAACATTTATCAGCTCCCTGTTTGTGGCTTTGCTGCTCTGTCTCCCCCTTTCTTGCCCTTCTCCTTCCATGGAGTAAAAATTTATCACTGCATTAAAGCCGGAGAGCTCTTGGCCGATGAGCTGGGGAAGGAGGATAATTCTATTACTTGTCAGAGCGGTTGAGGGGGAAGTTGTGTGCAATAGCCACGGCTCAGAGCACAGGCTCCAGAAGTCCAAGCTTGTGAAACGGCATAGGGGGAAAAAAATGGGGGAAAAAAGACCAGACATGGCTGAACCCATGTTCCTGCCCCTCCTCATCACTGGCAGTAGCAATTATGGGACAGAGCATTCATTTAAGGGTTGGGCTCAATGATCCTTCTGGGTCCCTTCCAGCTCAGAGTAATCTGTGATTCTGTCATGCTGTTAACCGAACCAACAGGAAATTGGCATTTTTTGGAGGAAAAAAGGAGATCAGATGAGAATTTTTAGTGAGATCAGGTTTCTGGTATTGATAGAAAGAAGGGGTCAGCTATTAGAGTGGAGGCAGGACCCTCCCCATGGCTGGAAGTGACTGTCAGACCATGGGCCAACTCCTCTGGGCTCAGGGCTGGATTCGAGTGTCTGTCAGCAGCCACTCACATTTTGCTGCAAAGTTTTCAAGTCAGCTGCTACATCTGCTTCTCCTGGGCTAATGCTGGTGACCAGAGCCCATTTCCACTGTCCTTTGCTGTTTACTGTGCTCTCAACAACAAGCAAATGCCATTTGTGGACAGTGACTTCCCTAGGGGACAAAAGACACCTCAGTGCTCTGGCTGTCACCCAGTTATGAGTCCAACCTGGCTGGTGAAATATCTGTGTTTCCCCCAGTGTTGTGCTGTGCCAAAAATGCACACCCCGACCCAGCAGTGAGGGTTTGATAGGGAAATCTGAACTGAACATTTCTGCTCTTTTTTCAGTTGTGCTTATTGCTAGTGACACCTACCAGCTCCGTCTGGTAGCACAATGAGAACTGCCGTGTTTCTGTCTGCTCTGAGCAGGATTTGTGTGTCCTGCAGCTCTCTGTGCCCAGGATGCTGCAGCAGGTCTCAGCCAAGGTGATATTTTAGTCTGAGGGTCCCTGTTTAGCCCCACGGTCTTTTCCACCTCACAAGTTCAGGAAAACCCTCTGGCTGTTCTTCTTGGGGGTGGCAGGGGGTGTGCTGCTTTTTGCCAAGGGTGGGGAAGGATTCTAGGGATGAGGATGGGATATGGGGAATAAATGACTTCCAGGGTTGCTCTGTGAGACCAGAAAGTCCCAGCCATCCCCAGATCTTTGTTACTGTGGGCTAAAATGCCTCCAGAAAGATTCCTCTAGCCGTATTTGGCTCTCACCTTTTGAGATTTGAGGATTTTGAGGCATCAAATGCTCGGACATCACCCACCACTCACCAGGGGCTGTTTGGTGAGCTGAGGACTCCCCTGGCTGATGGCAGCTCCTCCTGCAGGGTCACAGCCTGCCACTGCTGTGCCCCAGGATATTTCTGAGCACACGCTGGCTCTTGCAGAATTTAAGAACTGAAATGCCAGTTGAGGATCTCTTCTGGTGTTTGCAAATTGTCAGGTCAGAGGCTTTGGGCTGGAGGCTCTGCCGTGCTCAGGAAGGTCGGTGTAAGAGCGGGATGAGATCTGGTCATCTACCTCCAGCAATTGCGGCTGAAAGGCTGAGGGGATTTATTTCCCAAGGACTTCTCTTGCAGCCTTGGGTATAAATTTCCTTCCGTTTATTCATTAAAGGCTCCGCTCCTGTGCTATGTTTAGGCTGTCGGTGGTTGCCTTGGACATTTAGGTCAATCACAGATATTATTTCTGTCTCTGGAGCTGGCAGCTCTCATCCTGGGGCTTCAGCTCTGTGCCTTGCCTATAAATAACACCCCATTCATCCTCAGCGCAGTGGGAAGAGGCAGTGATGAGCTGCAAGTGCTGCTTTCACAGGGAGGGGTGTTCATTTCGAATCGCTCGACCCCTGGAAGAATTATCAAGCCCCCTATTAAGCATCTTTATTGCCTTAAGAGGAATCCTGGTGAGAATTAGAGGTATAAAAATAGGCATTAGAGCTGTGGTGTAAGGCAACTTGTATTTTCATCTCATCATTCATGGGCTGAGCAAAAGTCTGCGTGGTGGAGAGTGGGAGCAAGTGGTGAACGAGGACAGGCAAAGGCAGAGCCTGAGGGGTGCAGAAACATTTCTGTTTGCCTTTAGTCCTTGCAGGCGCTGGTTTATCATACATCTGCCATTCCTGGAGGGAATGAGCCCCCAGAAGCAGGAATCTCACCCATCCAAAGGCTTCAGGAGCGTGGGTCAGGCCGGCCAATGTTCTTATTGCTGACAAATAACAGCTCCCACACCTAATCTGACTGCAGGCTACAGAGCCCTTTCCTCTGCAGGTGAGTATACTGACATTAAAAAGCCCACAATGAACAACTTTTAGATGTAAGTCCTGAACAGGGGTGTCTTCTGGTGGATGTTTGGTTGCTCAGCTCAGAGGGTTTTGGAGGCAGTCTTTTTGGCTGTAGAGTCAATAAGTAGTTGTCAATTTGGGTGGTGATCATTCTGCAGCCATTTCTGCTCCAATGGACTATGGATACAGATCTACAGATGGGGGACAGGCTTTTTTCACATTATTCTGGCTACAAACAAATGTAAAGCATTGGCTAGGAAGGGGAAATGGGAAAACTTGCAAAATTGCTAAACAACACATCAGGCAGGTGTCTTTCACTGTAAATTATTCCTACCCCAAAGCAGCAAAGATTATAAGCTCTAGGTCTTTGTTGAATCTCTTATTTCCTTAAGAGTGCATGCATATTGTTTTGTCATTTATTGGAGTCATTTTGCAAAGTGAATCCAGGGTGTTTTCACAAAGGGTTTACATTGCACGTGATTGACTGAGCTGAGTCCCTTCCAGACACTCACGTATCTCTCTGCTGCATATGTTAGAACTGAGCAGTTTTTATTTCCTTGCAAGGGAAATGAGCTCTGACAAACAGCAATGAGATGAACATCACATTATTTGGGGACTGAGACACAGGCAGGGACCAGAGGGAAGACATTTCTCAGGTTTCCCTGGGTCTGTCTCTTCTCACTTTTTTTTTTTTGCATCCCCACACTGTAGTATTTGTTTTCTACATTTAAATAATATCCCAGGCACCTGGTGATTATTGTATTATTGCATTGCAATGCTCAAAACAACAGATTACCCTCTGCCTTTAGACTTTAAACCACAGCAGTGAAGCATGGGCCAGGTTTTGGCAGGAGGATCCTGAGAAGCTGCTGGGGGGAGGATTGTGAAGCATCTGCTGTGCCTGAAGGCAGGTGGGGCAGTGCTGCTGCCCCCCTGCATCCCAGCATCCCTCCAGCTCCTGAGCTTTGCCCTTGGCCCAGTGCAGGGTCTGGTGTGCCACGCTGCTCAGCATGGGTTAATTCCCCTCATCCTGCTCAGAAACAGATTTAGCTGCAGTTCCTACTCATTGACGATAAATCCACCAATGAGAGCACCAGGTTTTTCCAACTGGTCTGTGTGTCCCCCCTGATTAGTCCATATTTAGCCATTACAATGAATAAAAGGCAGGGACATGTTGCATCCATCCTCAAAATCATCTTTCGTCCAGATGGCCCACAAAGTACATTACAAACCTCATTAACAGATTGCACCAATTAATTAGCTGATATGGGAATCACTTTGCTCACCCTGACTCCATGAGGGAGCGCAGCCAGGGAAGGACCTGCAAAACTCATCCCCAGCTGAAGGCCAGGGAAGGGATCAGGGTCAGCAACACCAGACTTTGCTACTGTCTTTCCCAAATTTTAAATGTTTTTAAAAATTTTTATTTCAAAATCTGATTTTTGAGGGAAACGCCAGTTATTTTCCTGAAATATTTAGCCACATCTGTCCCAAGCTGGGAACCATGTGTCTTGAAAAGGATCTGTCTTTCAGACTTTGCCAACAACGGGGAGCAGCTCCCTCATGGCCTTAGATGTATCTTGAGCTGTGTGAAGTTGCATCTCTTTTTTTTTTACTCCAAAGTAAGCAGATTATAAAATGGTTTCTTTTCCTCAGTCTAAAACTCAGTGCCTATTGATAAATCTGTAACGAATTTGTACTCTAGGCTATTAATTGCCTTGCAGATGTTTAACCATAGGATTCCAGTGCAGAAGAAGATCGATAGATGTTGAGATTAAATTATCCAACTGTTGCAAAACCCAAATAATCACTGCTTGAGCTTGTTTGGTTAGGGCACAGGACAAAAGTCAATTCCTTCCCTGTGGGCATTTCTATAAAATACAGTTGACATAAGAAATTATGAGACTCTGGAAAACTAGATTGAGCCATAAATATTCATCTCTGCAGTGGATCCGAGAACAATAATTTAACTTTCTTTAATGCCCAGCTCTCAGGGTGCTTAACAAACTCTCTATTCTTGGCAATCCTCAGATGTTTAACAATTCAGAGCCCCTAATCCATAACTTGGGAGGGAAAAATTAAGATTTGGTTCAAATAAACCCCTGGCTGATGGAGTTAGAAGAGTTTCACCATGGCATTTGCAATCAGCTAAAAAGAGCAGAAAAGGATGGACAAGACTGTCCCTGTCTGTTGGTGTCTATAGCTTCTCCAGATAAGCTCTCTTACCATTTTTTCCCTGCTTTTAGATTACTACTTCCTAGGACAAGCATCCCCCACAAGCATTTTCATGCCCTTGCCAGCAGTTTCCATCTCCTCTCCCTCACCTGAGCCCTCCCTGGCTCTTTTCAGCCCAAGGAAAACCTCATCCCCTCTCCTGCTGCTGAAACATCTGTGCTCAGGACAGGGGAAACCTTTCCTGGCCAGCTGCAGTCACAGGAGGATGTAGCATTCATTTATCCTCTGGAAGTGCCTGGTTTGCCCATCAGAGCCTCGACGCCAGACTGGAATGGGAATTTTGCTGTGAGTGAGTCCTGGGAGCAGCCCGGTCCCTGGGGACCAGCGGTGCCAAAATCCGTGTGTTTCTGTGCGTGCTTTCCCACCTGGACAGGGCAAACATTCACTCAGATCTGCTCTGTGTGCTCCAAGGGTCCTGCAGCACATCCTGAGCCGATTTGGGGCTCAGGTGCCTCCTTCCCCCAGAGATGGTGCTTCTCCTTCGTGTTCTTCTGCCTCACCCTGCCCCTCACAGGGGATAATGCCACACAGAGCAGGGGGACTCTCTCTACTGACCTCTCCCTTGGTTTTCCCAGTACCTTTTTCCTTCATTTCTTGCTGGCAAAGAGCTCGGTTGTTGTTATAGCAACCTCAGTGCGGTTAAGTCTCTAGAGGCAAGGTTTATAGGGAGAGACAATATATTTTATTAGACTGGCTGATAAAGCTAAAAGAGGAATATAAAAGAGAAAGAAAGGAAAAATAAAGAAAGAGGGAGAGAGAGCAGCTCCCTGGTTCCCAAGCTCATTGCAGGTCCCCAGAGCTGTGGGCAGAGGGAGCAAAGCAGGTGCAGAGGACAAGGAGGTGACACTTGGGGACTTGTTGTGGGCGTCAGGGAAGGGGCAGACATGGCACATGCTTGGCCAGGCCGACAGGACAGCAGCCCAATAGCCCAGGAGCTGCAGGGATGCTAAATCTGGTTTTGTCCGGTGGAAAGCAGCGATTCAGTGGGAAAAGAGACACATAATCAATGTTGAATCTTCCTGCCAAACACCAGCACTGTGCTGCTTTGCCTTCACTGCCCCAGTACCTTCACAGCACCTCTCAGGCGCTGGTAGCTGCACTTGTTGCTGCAAGGACCACTGTATCCTGTGCCAAATGACTCCAGTCGTTCTCTGGGCATCTGATTTTAACCTCTGGTGAGGCTGCTCAGAGCAAACCAGTTCCCCCCCAAATGGTCCTCTTGGGTACACTCCCCACCTGATGTACCAAAGGCAGCAGAAAACACTTCTGGTCTAATCCCCAGCCCCAATTCCAGCTCCTTGGCTGAGCCTGGTGGCTCTCGGCTCCTCTTCCAGTGAATCTCCAGAAGCATTCAGTGTCTCCTTGCTTGGATCCTGCCAGATCTTCTCTGCTCCTCAGGATCTGATCTCTGGCATCCATCAAAGCCAAGCCACCACTTCAAGGCGCCTCATTCCTCAAGCAGACAGCTCCTGATGGTGGTACCTCCTCATCAATCAGTCTGGGTAAAACCCACTTTCTGTATAGCTGGTGCTCACCCAAATGGGATCTATTTCATGTGCTGACTGCTGGGGAGTCTGTCATTCAGACTGTCAGTTTTCAGTTAAATTCATGGCTTGATGATAATTTTATGTAAACACTGAACTCAGGGCAAAAAGCTTTGCAGGCAGTGATGTAAGAGCTCTTTTCTTGCTTCTTGGTGTTTCCAAACTTCAGTATTGCTCAATGGGTAAGTCACCTCTCATTTTGCAAATTCTGTTCCGTTTAACGAGGCCTCTGTAACCTCCTGAAGAGAAAAGCAGAGCAGGCAATAACTCACAGCCTGTCTGCTGAAGCAAACACAAGCACTTGTAAGAAATGTAAATTAATTCAGCATTAAACAGGTGGCTCTGGGGAAGGATGGGCTTGCAAGTGGCCCAGCAGAATGATGTAGGATGGAGTCAGCTCCCCAGGGCCAAAACACAAAAGAGAAGCAAGATTTGTGGTGGCTGATTCCTTCTTTGTAAGAAGAGGGGAAGTTGCCCAACATAAGCTAAGGTAGTTCAAGGCTTCCTATATTTTAATAGCTGCAGAAAAATTTGGTTTGGTGACCACAGATGCTCAGGGATGACACCATCATTTGAGGTGGTGCTGGGTGCTTCTGTGGGCAATTTGGCCCTCTGGATTTGGCCTAAGATGGCAGGGACTGGGCTCTGGGAAAATGGGCAGGATCCAGACAGAGATGAGCAAAGAGCTGTGCGGGCAAAAGCACACAGAGAACAGGGGAAATAGCTGCTTCGTTGGTCCCTCCGTGAGAACCATCAGCAGAGCACCGAAAAAACACAGCAGGGAACATCCGTGCACCAACGGGACCTTAATCACAGAAAAGGATTGGCGGATCACACGGGAGGACGATGATGCTGTGCCCTGGATGGGAGGGCTGCAGTCTTTCAGCATTGCATTTCCTTGTCCTGCGTGCTGCTGCACACAGGCTGGATGGTGCTATCCTGTCCTGGCACTGCCTAATTGGATCAAACTGGCTCTGATTACATTTAGGGAGCTGATAAATGGCATATCTGAAAGCCACTGGTGCGTTACAGCCAAAGCATCTCTGGCTGTAGGGAGTTAATTAAAGCCTAGGCTATAAAGCTCTTTTTTCTGCTGTGGAACTCAGCTTCTGGGGGCAGCTGGAGGCGTCAGACTGAATGGAAACAATCTGAGGAGCCCACACAGGCTTACTTTCATTTAGAAGCAGAGTTATCACAGCAGTCCCAATAAACGGTGAAGCTGAAATGTGAAACCTTGCTCAGAGCTTTTCTAGAACTCATCACCAAAGCAGGTTTCACTAGAATCTGTTGACTCCTTGACACTAATATATTTGGTGAGAGTCCTTGGTTTCCACTACATCATCCTTCTGCCTTCAGAAATGTGTTTGGTCGCTCTGCTCTCCAAACCGAAGCAAAAGCTTTTCCCCGCAACAAAAAATCAGAATAAAAAATCCCTACACAAACCCACCCTCCCAGGCTGGACTGTGGCACGGTTAATGTGAACATTTGCTCTGCCATTGTCCTGCAGGTGCTGAGCCTTGGGCAGAGGAAGGTCAGGGAATTGATGCACTTCTGTCACCGCGGCTAGGAGTCTGTCGGGAAGAGTGGCTGTGTGCCTCCTGCACAAAGCACATCTGGGAAAAAGGGAAGGCTGGTGGGTAAATCACAAGATGCAGAGACTCTAAGCAGTGTTTTCTTTTCTGCCACCAGATCCTTATGTGACCTCACTCCATCTCCTAGCACATCCAGTTCCCTACCTCCAAAACATCCCTTTTGCCTGTTTATTTCTACTCAGACTCCCAGGTTTTGTTGGCACGGCTTCCTGCCATGCCTCATACCTACAGATCCTGGCGTCTCTGGGTCCCTGCCTCAGTCTGAGCATTGATGGAGTAAAACTCAGAGTGCCTGTGTTTTAAATGCCCTTAAAAATGTGAGGAGCAAGATGTACACCCTTACTCCTACTCTCTCCCTCCACCTGCTGCTTCCTTTTTCCCTGTGGAGAATAATGAGGCAAAATATTTCATATGGAATGGTCTCTCTCCTTTTCTCTCCTCAGAAACGCACTCTGCACCTGCTCGTTAATGAACGTACACCATCCCCATCGACCAGAGCTGGTGCTGAATTGAACTTTGAATGCCTTTTCAGTGCCATAGCCTCGTTAATAATTACTCCTATGACTCACTCAACTCCATGCTGCTGGAGCGCCATTAGGAGAATTGACAGCAAAATAACAGAAACATTAAACCTAATGATGTTGCGAGTGTTAGTCCCGATAAAGAGTTCCCACTGTCACCAGAGAAGAGCCTTTCCTTTTAGCAGTTGTCCCTCCCATGGGGTGTTCTCTTCCCATCTCTGGTGTCCCAGAGGAACGTCAGCTGGCTGCTGCTTTGATTTTCGGCAGTAGGAATGCGAGGTGCCCACGTGTGTGCTCAGGCAGCGATGGTCCCCATTTCAGGATAGAATCACAGGATCTGTTGGGTTGGAAGGCACACGGAACATCATCCAGGTCCAGCCCTGCTGCTATGGGCAGGGATGCCACCCACCAGACCAGGCTGCTCAGGGCCCCATCCAACCTGGCCTCGAACACTCTAACACAGGGTTGGGGCACTCACAGCTTCTCTGAGTAACCTGTTCTGGTGCCTCGCCACCTTCTGAGTAAGGGATTTTCTTCCTAATATCTAAATCTCTCCTCTTCTAGTTTTCAAAGATGTGTTAAAACCACTTCCACCCTGTTCTATCCAGCAAATTATGACACCTTCAGTTCCTGGAATGCCTCTCCACCAACCATGCCCTGCCAGAAGCCCACAGGCTCAGTTAGATTGCCTAAATCCTCGGGGAAAATACACTCTCCTGGATTTTCCTCCCTGTCTCACAGGGACAGAGGGCTGCCCACAGCCTTGCTGATGGGTGGATGGTAACTGCCATGATCACAAAACTTTTGAATGTGGCAACAAACTTGGTAGGTTCAGTAAGAGATTTTGGTTCGAGCAGGGAGTTTCCTCCATTGATATTCCCAAAAGCAGAACTATTTCTGTGGAATAGGCATTTCCTTTTCTTTTAAAAGGAAAATTCAATTTCTCTTCTCTTTTTCTTAGCCAGTTCCTCCTCTTTGCCTTCATTGCCACAAATTCCCTAATCTCGTTATTCTTGGGTGTTGGAAAAGTGTAATCATCTGAGCCATGAAATCGAAGACAACAGCATCACTTCCAGGGAGGTGACTTAAGTCAGAGGAATTAATTCTCCCAGCAGACAGCTCTTATTTAGAACAAATGTGATTTTCAGAACTGAAGCTATGTCTTTAATGAGGCTCTATGAAAATACATGTAGCCCAGAGCTGCTGGGAAATTCAGCCTTGTGCCAGAGAAATGCATCAAGTCAGGAAAACAACAGCCAGCAGGGTCATTCAATCAGTTCATCCCTCAGCTCCCTGCAGAGAAAACCCATCTCTGTGTTTCTCACCCTCACTGCTGCCCTGAGCAAGGGAATCTCCACGCATTTATTGAGTGTCTGAATCTGGCTCACCCAAAAGGTGCACTTTGAGGTTTAATTGAGGTAAGAGATGGAGTTTCCTCTCTCTCCTTCAAAGGAACACATGAGCAGGTGGATCTTCACACAACACAGGATTAAGGCACGGAATTCCTTGCCCTGGGATGTTACAGGTGTTGAGAGTTGTGGCTTTATTCTTTCCCTGGGAAAAGCTGAGTCCCTTTTTCAACTCTGTGCCTCAATACCCTCTCTTGCTGCTGTCTTTCTCTTTACCCAGAGCAGGGACTGCCCTACTTGCATCCATAGCAAAACACCAAGGGCACGGACAGGGCTGCTGGTCAGACCACATTCAGAGACACTTCCAGAGATTTGCAGCCATGAAAATCCATTTAGCCACCAAGGATGCGGCAAAAGTTTTGGGGCAGGTTGGTGTTTTCTGACAAAGGATAAGAAAGAAAAGCCATTTGTAGACCACCATGTGGGATGAAGCTGGGAGGGAAGCCTCGGGGATCTTTCCATGCTCTGCTCTCTGGGTTTACCTCCCTGGAGCAAACAGCTCTGTCACTCCCAGGTGCAGCTGTAGCTGCCAGATAAAGGTGATTTTTCTCCAGTGAACTCCATGGCCCTGTGAGAGGTTCCCAGAAAACCAATCTGGCTGCTGATTTGCACAAGCAGCCTTGGGGTGCAGCAATGTGCCCACCCTTGTCTTTGCCAGCAGCACGTCCTTCCCACATGTAAAATCTGCCTCCAAATGGAGAGTGCAGAGACCCAGAGACAGCAAACAGGATAAAGCACCAGCTGCTTGCCATGGGAGAAGGAGGATCAGCTCCTAATGACAGCATCATGTTTGCCTGGCTCAGCTGGAGATAAAAAGATGAACCATAGATCACACTGATTTCTCATGCCGAGGTAGCAACAGAGAGGGATTTGTCTCCAAAAGAAATATCTTTTCTGCGTATGTGCCAGCAAAAGAAATAATTTTTCCGTCTGACTTCATAACTTCATCAAATATCCATCTGGCACCAGGCTAAAGAACAATATGAAGTTGTATTCGCTACCACAGCAGATGAATGTGAGAAACTCCAGTGAAGATTTCAGCAGGAGAGACCTACTGTGATGATTTTGGGAGGGTACACAGGTCTCCATAGGCACAGCTCATTAAAAGCACTGTTGCAGAGAAGCCTGGCTTTTCGGATTTGACTGAAAACAGGGGGTCTGATAAGGAACTGTAGTCCCAAAGCTGCCTTTGAAGTTTGGTCCTGATGTGGAGACAGAGTTCAGCAAGATCTTTTTTTAGGGGTGCCTGGAGGATTGAGTAATAGAGCAATTCTCAAGTGTTTGGATCGGAAATTTCATCTGGAACCTGGGAAGTTTATTTCTTGGCAAAAGCACCATGAGAACCAGTGTATTCTCAGGACAGGTCAATTTCAAGAAATCAAAATTTCCAGATGACTGTGGGCTCCCTGGAAAAACTCCTGGGGACTCTGCGTGCATGGATGCCTTGAAAAACATCATCTGCGCCCCCAGGCCTGACACTCTGTGTGCTCTGAGAATTCGCAGCCGTGTGCAGGTCCTGCAGAGACAGGCTGAGGGTGATGATGAGGAGCAGATCTGCTGATGGAAACAGCGAAATCTCCTCTGCTCAGGCTCTGTGAATGAGATGGAACAGAGCCATGGGAAGGAGCAATCCTTGCTGCCAGCCCTGTCCTGTGGCTTCGCATCCCCCTGGGGACACGTGGCAGGGTGTCACTCTGAGGCCACCCCAAACTCCTTGGGGTCATCCATCGGAAATCCAGGGGTTTTAAATAAATATTCAAACCCCTCCTAGAGCATGTTTTAGTGGGGCTGCTGGTGGTGTCTGAGGGTCTCTCCCGTGGCTGCTGAAAGCTCAGCTGAGCTGACAGCATCTGACAGTTGGAGAAAACCAGCCTTTCAACCTTTAAATTGAGCACATTTGCCATGGGCTCAATGGAGACTAATGACATAAAAGCTCATTTTTTATTTTTTTTTTAACAGAGGGACTCTGCAAATGGAAATTCCACATTTTCATGGATATTTTTGGTCTTTCATGGATTTTTTTTTTCCCTCTTCCGGGACTTACCCAAGGAAAAATGCCTAATTTCTTGCACAAGACAGACCTGGAAGGTTTGTACTTTGCTGTGGACTTGTGAGTCCTGCAAAAGAATGGCTGTTACGGAGCATTCATGGAGGTTCTGAGCCAAAATCAGGGGAATAAGCCAGAGAGAAGTAAGGGCTCCTGGGAAAAGGTGAGCATTTCACAGGAGGGAAGGATGGAAGGAGTCAGCCAGCTCAGCTTAAGGAAAGGAAAGCTCTAGGAAATCTGCAGCAAATCTAAAATGTTTCAGGGATAAAAATTTCCAGGAGGTAAAAAGGCACCTTGGTTAAAAGCCATTGTTGGTACAAGGATAAAAGGAAATAAACCAGCCACAAATAAATTTGGGCTAGAAATTAGAAAAAAGCTAATTACATTTCATATAATGTTTCTGGTTTATTCTTCCAGATGGAAAGAGAAGCTCAGGTTAGTGTAGAGCAGCTGCTGTGGCAGGAATGCTACAGGCTGCAAGTCCAGGAGGATGCTCAGGCAGTGGATGCTCAGCAAACTCTCCTCAGTGCTTTTCTCTCTGGTCCCAATTTTAAAAAAGAAAAACCTTTCCAGCGAGTTTTCCCTAATGGCCAAAAAAAATCCTTTCTGAAGGGAAAAGGTTTTTATTTTACATACATTGTCAGTGGAGCCTTCTTAGCCAGCTCATTTCTCAGGTCTTTAACCAGCCAGCCTGCCTGAAATGGAGAGATTTCCTCTCATCTCAAATCACTAGGCTGCACATGGGAGAGAAGCCCTTTGACGAGGTGAATTTGCAAGGCTCTCAAATCCTCTTTATTCTCGCTGTGCTATCCCTCCTTGACTCATCTCCAAGAGACCGTGTTGGGCTAAGCCCAGGACGAGCACGGAAAGGTGACAGCACCAATCCTAGACACACAGATACAGCTCCCATCCCTTTCCAGCACCATAAATTAAATTTCATCTCTACCCAGGACTGGGGAGAATCAGCTGAAATAATCCAGTCCAGTCCTCCATCACCAGAGAGACTGAATCAGCACAGCTCACAGTCCTCAGCCACTCCAGCCCATGGTCCTGCTCCTCCTGTGTCCCTGAGAAACCAGAGGCCCACAATTCACATCTGACCTCTTCAGGTACCCAGCTGGGGGCTCAACGCACACATGCAGAAAAAAAGGGCTGAATTTGGCTATTCCTGTGTTAGTCAAAGCAATGATAGTGGGAGTCTGCAGTGGGAATTGTGTTTAGGCAGCCAGGGCTTCAAGGGAAAGTGGAATTCAAGAGGCAACATGAATTCTTAGGGATGTTTTTTCCTTGCAGCTGCTTGGGAGATCAAGCAGGAGAGTGAGGAGCACGAGGCAAAATGAACACAGACAGGATTGGGGCACACACAGTCTGGGGATAAGGGAGAAGGCAGTTGTTAGAGTGAAAAAGCAGGCAGGCCAAAGGCTTTCTGAGTGCAATTATTTTAATGTGTCTGTCTTTTCCAAATTCCACATTGCACGCACAGAAATAGCAATTTTTAAAAAAAGACTCACGCTGGAAATGCCGACTTGGAGAACAAGGAACTCTCCCTTTCTCCCACTACACAAGGAGGCACAAGATTCACAGCAACATCTGTCACAGCTGATCATGGAGGTGGGCAGACAGACAGACATGGAAATTACAAAAAGACAGAAAAAGGCAAGAGCAGGAAGGCAGCAGATGTTCTCATGGCCACCTTGCTGGGCAGGCAGGCAGCTGGGGTCACAGCTTGGTGGCAGACCCACCCCACCAGGGGATCAGCATCTCACTGCTCCTACCCCTCTGCCTTGTCATCTCTTGGTCAGCCATTGTTTCTCCATCACTTGTGGCCTTTCGAAGGGCAGCTGTGAAAAGGAGTGAGTCCAGGATGCACTCCAGACTTGGCTTTGAAGCCTTCAGCAAACAAAGAAAGGAGTTGCACAGTTACCACTTGATTTTACTAAGTTTTTGGCCCCAAGTGCTCAAAGTGCCACAGTAACCATATTCACATGGGAAATGCCTCTAAAAGATTTCCTACCTGTTTTATGCTAGTGAGGCCAGCATTTGGGGATCAAACCACATCAGCAAGCTGTTCTGCTTAATTGCTACAGCACTTGTGGGCAGGCAAAAATCACAGGAGCCTTTTTCCCAGTGCAGCAATTCCTGCATTCCAAAGGGCAGGCCGTGCTGGAGGCAAAGCTCCCCAAGAAAATGAGCTCTAAAGGAAATCACGCAGGTCCATCCACCTCGGAGCAATCTCCAGCCTCGTGTGTGCTGATACCAACCCTGCTCCTTGCAATGCTCATCCTCAAAGCAGCTTTCCGTGGAGCTGGGGGCAGGTTTTTGCCCTCTCACAGCACAGTTAAATGACTTGCCCAGGACCTGGAGGCTGTACCAAAGAACCCACATTTACCCCAGCCCACACAAACACCCTTCTCCCAAATCTGCCTCTTCTCCTCCTAACCAGCGTAGACCAGCCCTGCTCAAGCCACAGATGTAATTCCTTGATGGAGAAGGAGCTGTTGAAGGCAGCAAACTGCTGGAGTACTCAAGGACTCATGTTAAGGCTGAGTGTTCGGTTAACCTTTCATCAAGGAATTATTTCAATTCAACCTCATCCTACCTGAGCTCATTAAGGAACCATCAGCTGCTCAGTGGCTCCCAGAGTAACCAGGACACCTCATGCATGGCCTGTTCAGCGCTGTGGCTCTTCTCTCCAGCTCCCCCATGGCCACACGAGGCCCATGGCACAGCATCCATGTGGCTCTGGCCATATGGAGGTAGCTGGTGGCACAGGGGAGCCTCAGTCATGTCAAAATCCCTCCCTCTCCTCCAGCATTTCCCCTTCAGCCCTCCCACCTCTCTCCTCACACATTTCTGGAAGCTAAAGCCTCAGGGCTGTGTTGTCCTCAGCCAAGCAAGCAGATGATGCTGAGCTAAATGGGAAGTGTTATCTCCCTCTGGCAATAGGGGATGTAAAGTACTGTAAGAAAGCAATTACTGAAGGGAACCTGACATAGAAAACACAGCTCAGAAAACCTGGGTGGTGGCGAGAGCATGGACTGTTTGCTGACCCGTCTAACCTGGGGAATTTGGGGCATCAAAGGGAATTATTAGGATGCAGGATGCAAATAAGCCAAACTGTGCAGCTCCCTGCTGCAGGATCACAAATGGTGAGAATTGACAGACAGTCAAGGTGCAAATGGATGATTTCATGGAAAAGAAATCCATTCAGGGCTACTACATACAGGCACCACTTCCAGCTCAGGAAGCTCCTAAGCAATAGCACATTGGAGGCTGGGAAAGCACTTTGGGCAAGCAGCGTCCTGGTTTTCCCTTGTCTTTATATTCTTCTCCAGACCTTGCTCTCAGCCTTGTCAGAAATTGGATTCTGGGCTAGCTGAGCCATTGTAGTGATCTGGTATGGTCCAGATGATTTCCTAGTCATTCAAAGTCCCCAAAACCTCATTTAAAATGTAGAATTACCATAAACAGAGGACCTATGCAGCCATTCCTTCTCAAAATCAACTCTCCTGCTGCTGCCTCCCCACACACAGGTCCTGCCTAGCAGTGCTGTCCTTCCCCACGCTGGTCCCACATCCCACAGGCGAACAGGAGTTAGAGCCAAAGCCCATCAGCACAGCACCGTGTTCCCAGCCAGAATCACCCAGAGAAGAATACAAATCCTTGGCAGCACTAATCCATCAGATTAGGGTTTTTCCGAGGCAGAGGTGGTGTCTTTGCTTGGAACAGCTCTTGATAAATTCTCTTCTGCAAGCTCATCCCACTGCTCTGCAGACCCCTGAGCTCACGGAGCAGCCCATTTCCCACAGCAAGGATCCACTCCTGGGCAATGGATCTCACAGTCACTTCAGGAAAGGAGATGCAGTCACCATCTTCCAGCACGGCTGTACCGAAGCACAGACAGATATCTACGCACTGCCCCAAGGGGACGTGTGTCCCAGCACAAAAAATATGGGAGGGAAGTTGCCTGGCGCTCAGGACATAATCATTGCCCAAAAATTCCATTTGCAGGCTCCTGTTGGTCTCTGGTTACCCCAAGAGCTTATCCCCAAGGATTCAGCTTGACTGATCTTCCAAGATATGTACTGCAAGGAATAGCACAGCTGCAGCTCAGACTCATTAACATGAGAGGAAAATACCAGTGCTAATTGTGATCCTTGCAGTTCCTCCTCTTAGAATGGGCAGTAAAATCACCCAAATGAAGGCAAGATGGGGCAAGAATTTTCAGCAGAGGGGAGATTGTTTCACACTGCTTTTTCAGTAGCAAACACTTAGCTTTGTCCCTATTGCCAAAAAGTCTGGCACTAAAAATGCTGAAATCTTTTTGTGACTGAGTGGCAGCAAGCTGTAATTTACTGCATTCCTGCTTCTTTTATGTCCAAGAATTGCTTCACTTCTGAGAAGAAAGAGCTGTCATTTGTCAGTCCCATGTAGCCTCTCCTTCCAACTGTCACATTTCCACGTTAGACAAATTAATTCATTCCCCTCTTCCTATCTATTCCCCAAAAATGGCAGCGTATTTCTAGGAACTGAGAGTCATCTTTTCACAGCAGCATCATCATCAATTTTCTTTTTAAAACCATATAATGGGCATGTTTCACCAAAAATCTGGATGATTTTTTTTTCCCCCTGCTGTTCTGTTCTGTTCATCCATCTCCCTTAAAGTGGTTCAGAGAGACCTGGCTGCCCGCTGGCTTTTCACAAGCACTTTCCCCCCACTTCTGACTGACGGTACATTTCCCACCCATTGCAGCGCTTGGCTGGCTGCTGGCAAAAGCTTTGCCCGGGTTTAGGATGTGGCCAGGTCCCTGGGCAGGTTGAGCTGGATGGCCTCTCCTCCTGTGCTGTATTTGGCCACTGGCCCGTTGCCTTCCATGGTGAAGAGTTTGCACGCCTTGGCGTTCTCGTGGACCGGTGTGGACTTTTTGGAGGAGATGGGGGAATTGGTGGGGCTCAGCTGGACCGCGGTGGTGTCCTGCACCGTGTGCTCGCTGGTCTCAATCTCAAAGGCTGTGTTGCCGGGTTTGATGAGCCCGATGTTAGAGCCGGGTTTGGATTTTCGGGCTCCGTGGGCTGGGGGCCTCCGGCTGCAGATGCAGCAGGCACCGAAGAACGTGAAGGCCACCACCAGCAAGATGGGCCCGATGATGATGGGAGGGTTGTTCACAGGGAGGAAGGTCCCGAAGGCAAATGCTCCCACCAAAGTGATGTTGATCCCTGCCAGCATGATGCAGAGGCCACACGCGCAGCAGAGAGCAGGGGAGGGCAGGCCCTGGGGTCGGGTCTTTTTCTGGGTGGGTTTTTGGGACAAGGAGGCGCTGCTCTTTTCACTGAACATGCTGGGAAGAGTCTTGGAGGTCTCTTCAGTCCTCAGGGGGTGAATGCTGCGTTGAGAAGGCTGGTTCCAGTTTCCTTCTTCCTTGAGGTCCTGGAGAGGAATGAAGAAGCAGCTGTTAGAGCAATGAACCAAAGCACCTTCCCCCCACCATTCCTGGGGACCAACGTCTTCTCTTGGTTTGCTGGTGCCAGCAACTCAACACAAATCCAAGGCTGCCCTCAAGTCTGAGCCCTCCCTGGCTGTGGTGGTCACATGTGGTCACCGTCAGGCTGGAGCCCTGAGCCCTGTGTGCTCCACGGCTTTGCTGTCCGTGTGGATGATGCCCAAGTGAATCCGAGCCTGTGCCATAGCTGGTCTCACCACCCACACAACATCTGCCCAAAATGACAGCAGAATCCAGTGCTACCCTGAGCACCCCTCGCTGCAAGATGAGGGCGATAGATCTTTGGATGGATAATGGCCCACAATTATAGCAGCAAGGGGGACTCTTTGCTCCATGTCTCAGTTTTCCAGCAATTGAAACAAATCATCCAGGTTGCCTTTCCAGCCAGTGGGGAATAAAAGGCCCCAGAAGATGATGCAGAACATCCCAAAGAGATGTCCATACTGGAGGGCTGAGCTGACTACAGAGGGAACCTTAGAGATTATTTAAGCAGGTAACACTCAGATGCACAGTGACAGGGATGCCATCCACAGATGCTGAATGACACCCTGCCAGTCACAGAAGTCTATAATAACATGGAGCAAGTGTGATTCTTTTGCCAGCTGCTTTCTGCCGTGCATCACACCATCCTCAGTGTGATCACAGGAGACCCTACAGAAAGGCACCGGGAATCTTGTTTGCCCTGGCAACCATAAAACCAAACTTCCACAAGGTCTGTGCACAATCAACACCAGCTCCAGGGTGGAGGCTCATGGAAACTGAGATGCTGAAGTTGAAAAAGAGCCTGTGTGGGGATCTGTCTAGGACCCAAGGCAGCAACACTTAGCCCTGACTGACAGTAGCAGCTTCTCCATGGAGGAGATTATTGGATGTGATGAGAGCTGGCTTTGTGTTTGCCGTACTTGCTGGGAAGTCAAATTGCCAGAAGCCAATTTGTCAGCAGTTCACTGGTGATGTCTTTGATTTTACAGGCAGGAGAGCATTTCTCTTCCCAGCCTGATGGCAAACAATAGCAATCTGCTCTTCCTTACTCCCCTGCCTATCTCCCTAGCTTCTTCCCTCCTCTCCTGTCAAATCCCTTTCAAAAGTGTTGTCAGTGAAAAACTGATTCCGCTCAGTTTCTATGGCAAGAGCCAAGAATCACTGTTGTGCTATCAACACTCTGTAGCCACTAAATTAAAAACAAAACAAAACAACGAACAATAAGCCATCACCCATCACACTGAAACGTGCCAGTGGGATCAGCCGGGCATTTTTAACATGTTTCCTAGGTTAGAAAATTTTCCAGCACCTCCAGCTGAGGCAAACCTCTCTGCTGCTCTGTTGGGTGTCATATCTCATTTCTTTGGCTGGGGCTTTTGTTTGGACCCGAATGTGTGCAGCAATGAACTTTCAGTGGAGTTCCTATTCAGTGAGACATCAGGTGGAGCCGGCAGGGACTGGTGCATGAAAGGATTAAATCCTTCCTCATCTGGGGATGCCTGACTGGGGAGCGGTCTCTCAGCAGGCAAAGATTTTTCAGGTTACTGAGAGTGTGTGTTAGAGAAAGTGCATTTTCTCCATTAGCCAGGCTAGCACATATGCATATTTCCCTGGCAGTGTCCTTTTGTTCTGCCTGGGAACCCTGGCATGCTGATGTGAGCTTGAGCCCTGATTCTGCCTCCTTCACCAGCCCCGGGCCAGCAGCAAGATAGCTTCTGGTTAAAGGCACACAGGCACACACTGTTTTCAGACCAGCTCCTGCAGGTGCCAGTCTGAACCCTTGGCACACAGAGGCTGCAGACACCCCAGTGAGGCTCTTCCCCTTGCTTTGCCCCACATTCTCCCACTACAAAGTGCTCACCAGGGAACCGCGTGGCTTCTCGTGGTTAAAAACCATCACAGATTCATTCCACCAGCTTTCTTCCTCCTGCCTTCTCAGCACTCACCTGCTTCCCATCTGAAAGAATTCTCCCTCCTGGAGGAGCCAGGCAGCTTGGCTCCAGCAGGACACAAAAAAAGCCAGCTGCTTCTGCTCTTAGGCAAGGCATCACCAGAGGTCAGGCTGCCACAGAGATTTTCAAGAGGAACTTCAACCTGTTGCCCATCACATCTCTCAGTGGGCACCTGTAGCCACTCCAAAGAGACCGTGCTAGCTTCTGGCTGCTTTCAAGGCTGCAGCAATATCACCCAGTGTGGTCCCTGGTAGCTCATTTTCTCTGCCTGGCAATTTTTGTTCATCATTACAGATCCCTGAGCACAGGGGCTCAAGCTTGGGCAAAATCCTCCCCAGACTTCCCCAGGCTGTAAGGGGAGGAGGCTCCACTGGCAATGGTAAATCAGGGCAGCCCATCCAAGGGCAGCTCACTCCAGCAGGTAAAAGAGAACCATAACTCCACTCCAGAAGGAAAAGTGACACAAGAGAATGATCCAGCTGAGCTCACAGTGGGTACAATCACCATCAGCTTCCCAGGCATTCACGGTTCCTTCCCACAAGGACAGGGAACCAGACCTACAGTAGAGAAATAGGGATGTGGCACATAAAGACCGAGACCTCTCACAGTGCCCCATGGTGCCCCATGACTGCTGAGGGAAAAGCCACTGCCTTCTCGTGGCAAGCGACAAGGGAAGAAAGGAGTCAGGGTTGAGATCTCATCTAAAGTGTGTGAGCAATTCTGGGACTTCTTTCCACATTGTATCAGGCAAATTCATTCCCCTCTTTCTCTCTGTCACACCCTTTCCATAGCTGCGCCATGAATGATCTGCCCATGCTGTGTCCAAGGCAAAACTTCTTTCCCCTCCTCTTTGCTTGCAGCACCTCCATGGGGTAATGGACTCGCTGCAGATTCCTGCCTGGAGCCTCTCCCTTCAGCTTGGGGTCAGAAGATCTTGGAGGTCAAGCATGATTACAGGGTGAGGACATGATGTGAACACACATCACAGGGTGACTAACAGCACATAGAAGGCAGTGAATTTGGACTGAGGACATTTAGAAAGAACATCACTGGTTGCTCTTGTCTTGATCTCCATATGAAACATCAGGGATTATACACAAGGGATTCCTGCTAGGAAACCAGATGACAAGGGGATGAGAAAGCCAACAGAGCAGTGGAGGATAAAGCAAAAAACAAACCAAAGACACACAGGATGCCTTATGTTATCCTCTATCTGATAAGGCCCCACAACAACATAAAGCCCATGTTTATTCTGATTATCATGTACCACAGAAGCATCTTTGCTCTCCTGCCATCTCCTAAAGCACAGGCTGATGCTTCTCCATCCCCCTCTCAGCCACAGGAATGGGCTTGTGTGGGTCAGCTCCAGCTGCTGACCCACCTGAGGATATCCGGCAGCTTTTACCTTTCACTACAGTGAAATCATTGGCTTTAAAAATTACCAACTTTTCAGCCAAATTATTCTGTTCAAAATGTCCAACTTCTGTTCCATCAGGAGTGGAAAAGTTCTCTTTGGGCTCCTTGTTTGAAACAGCTTCCATTCTTACCAGATGGAGTGTAGGTTTCTTCTCCAAACAATATTTCAGCTTGAAATGCACTACTGCAAGCAGTGCTATGCAAAAATAAAAGCAGCACACTGAAGCAGGCATGATGGAAATCCAGAGACTATAATGATTCCTTCCAGGGGAATATTCAGCCCTCCCTATACTCTCAGGGGGAAAAAGAGAGACTTTCATCCATATCTCTGAGAGTTCCTAGAGCTCGAAGGGCATACTGACATATTCAGACAGCATTTTAGGAGCATCATTTAAAGCCATAGCAGCAGCACCAGCAGCATGTACAGCTAAGCACGCTTCCCTCTTAGTTGTAGTGGAGAGAAATTGAGCTGTCATCCTTCCACACTGTCTCATCGCAGCAGCACAACCAAAATATTTGACAGACCCCAGATGAGTCTCCTTTCTCGAGGTGTGATGGCACAGAAAAATAATGACAGTGATCAGCAAACAGAAATTGCAGTCAGACAGCTACAACCACCCCACACACACAGGCAGGCTCACAAACACACAGGCACAAAACGTTTAGCTATCAGGAGAAGCACAAGACTTTATTCCTGGGAAAAGTGCTGGGAAACTCTCCAGCAGGGCCAGAGAGAGCCTCGATGTGTGGAAGGGAGGATATTTACCTGGGCTGGAGCTTGGAGCCAGGGAAGGCGATGGAGAGAGCAGGTGTCCCGGGTTTCCCCTTCACCCTTCAGTCGGCAATGACAAAGCCATGGCTAGTCCCAGCAGGACCGGGGCTCAAAGCCCAGCTGTGCTCTGGAGGGAGAATGATCTCACATCCCTCCTCCCCTCTCGTCACCGAGCTCAGGAAACTTTGCTGGGGTGTCAGTCCTTGGCAGCGCTCAGCGGGCTCTGTGCGAGTTCGGCCGCTTTCTCCCCACTTTCCTCCTTCCCCTCGGAGGATGATGTTGCTCTCCTCAGGCAGATGGATGTTCAGCTGCAGCATCCCTGCCCCGCCGCATCCTCCTCCTCCTCTTCCTCCCCGAGCCCGCGGTCCCCAGAAGGCTCAGCCCACCGCTGTCCGGCACAGCTCACCCTCTCCCCGCTGCTTTTCCTTCTTCCTTTTCTACTTCAAAGCTGCAGCTCCCGCCCCTTTCAGCTGACAGCCGTGCCCGGAGCAGAACAGCCCCTTTTTTCCCCCAGGGAGAGCACAAACGCGGGGGCGCATCTCCAGCGAGGGTGAGCCGCAGCCGCGCTCCGGCGGCCCCGGGGCGGAGAGCGGAGCGCGGAGAGAGGGAGACACCGCCAGACGCCGAGGAATAGGATGCAGCTCGCCGGTGCTGCAGCGAGGCACGGATCTCTCGAAGGTTTGAAACGCACGTAACGAATAAAAAAAAAGAAAATGCGACCGGCGTGCCGTGCCTTTGGATGGTGGGGGGATGCCAGAGGGATGCGTGTGGGGAGTTTTTGCTGAGAGATGCTGAGACAGGACCTCCAGAGGTGCAACGTCCAGGGTGTGGGGAGGTGCTGGGAAGATTAAAAAAAACCATCCCCAGATGCAAAACTAATGTTTCAGAGCAGCAATCGGATCTATGGTACACTTAGAGGTACTTGGTTTAAACCACGCCTCATGGCAGACCCTGTTGCAAGCACAGCCAAATCTTAACTCCCATATTAAGAGGCCAGTCTCTGTTCGCAGAGTTGGTGACCATAGGGAACGTGGCAAACTGTGAGTTATGCACGGGGTGGAGTGTAGATAATTCTCCCAGAACTTAGGAGGTACTGGCACTCAGATGCCCTCGTCTGCTCTCGGTGCCCACACTGCTGTAACCAGCCTGGCTGCTGCCAGTGACAGCTGAGCAGAGGCTCTTCTCCAATTTATTGCTGAAGAATGCTGTATGAACCAGGCTGGAGCTGATGGAACATCAGTCATGCTCCCCTCTCTTTTAGGTTGTTGCTTTCATGAGAGAGAAGAGAAATGTAACAGAGGCAGTGAAAAGCAAAGGTCAAAGAGAGAAATCTTTGAGGAGGAATGAACACTTCTTTCTGTTCTCCAAGGACCACTTCAACCTGAGGATTCTTAATACAGCAGCATCCTCTACTGCACCATATTGCATTTCGCCTTACAGGTCATTCTAGAAATTCAGGCAAAAACAAACTTTGCGGAACGGGGTTCAGTCTCTGCTGAGGAAGACAACTCTGTTTTCTCCTTAGCTTGAGTAGTGCTGACAGCACACTGCTTGGCTTGAGCAAGAGGGCAGGAGGGTATCAGAAAAGCAGCACTGATCAGATGTGTTGACTGCTCGGGCTTATAGAAACAAATAACTGGGAAATTTAATTTCAGGCCTTTCCAGAGATGCAGCATTTCCTCTAGGGATTCTCTGGACCTGTAACATGAAGTTCAAAATCGCTCAGCATACTCAACCCTACCAGAAAAGTGATGAGAGAGTGCACGATGGAAGATTTTGTGGAGAAAATCTCCCCCTGGCACTCTGAGAGAGACAGTTCCACATGTGGCAGAACTGGTGTTTGGTGTTTGCCGGCTGTTGCTGGGTAGAAAACCAGAGTGGCTGAACTCATTCTTGGTGTAATTCCCCAGAGTTCAGCAGGAACACTCCAATAAGCCATGTTTATGTAGGAACAGTGGCTGTCAGAGAGGAAGAGACCGTCAGGGTCATTGATTCGAGCCCACTGCTCTCACATTGTGTAATAGCATTCATAAAGCTCAGGCTCCAAGGGGGCCAATTAATACTGAATGACCTGTCTGTTGTTCCCTAATTGCACAAAGCAGTGATGAAGAAGGCTGCTCCTGCTTCCCTTTGGTTGTTGCATGACTTTCCATCACACTTTCTTCTTAATGGTCCATAAACCCCAAAAAAGGCTTTACTGAAATATTAGATATTTCGGGCTTCACTGAAGCAGTAATTCTGTGTTTTGCATATGTGGCCCTGACAACTGGCAGACTGCATTCATGTGATTAAAACAACCGCTAATTCAAGAACTAAAATTAAAGGCTAGATTTCCCACTGGTATAAATCAGAGCAGATTCATTTCCTTGCAGAGCTTTGATAGCTCATGAGCATTCATGATTTGCCAAGGGGGTTCTGGCAGACTGATGGCTTCTAGCTTCAAACTTGCCAGGAACTGGGAAGCCCTGCCTTCTTTAGAGGAAAAATCCCAACCCTGTGCTGACTAGAAATAATATTCCTCTGGGACAAACTGTTTGTTCCCAGCTTCTGCTGAATTCAGAAATTAGCTGAAGTCGGAAATTTCTGAATGTGAGGCAACATTGCCTGCTCGCCTTTTCCCATTGTCAGCTCCTGACTCTGGTTTCAGCCCTAAGAAATCTGTCCCAGGAAATCCCAAGAAATCTTGCACCCACCAAGGCTGAGCTTCAGTGCCACCACCTCCTGGCCTGAAGCAGCTCAGGGTGGTGACTGCCACAATATGAAGCCCTTGGATGTCACACCGGTTGTGTGGGGTTTTTCTCTACACAAGAATGACTGAGAAAAGGTGGAAAGGGTGAGAATGATCCGTAGAGGTTTCAAAGGGCTTTGGTTGGGACTTATATTTGAGGAAAAGCCCACAAGCAGCATTCATGAGGGCAGCAGCAGGTCTGCAGCCTGATGCCTCAGCACAACAGGACCAAAGTGCACAGCCCATGCTGCTGCCTGCTGAACCGTGCCCATCAGAGACACAGAATGTCAGGGAATTTCTGTCCCTTAATGAGATCATTACACAAAGGTCACTGCAGAAACGTCCCCCCGAAGATTTCCATGAGGTCTCCAGATCTGGCACCTCTCTGGGAGTTTACAGTTTAATTGCCTCTTAAGAGAAGAAAATGCCAGGCTGAACCTGCTGTTGTTTCAAAGCAACTCTAAATGCCACCATGTCTGTGTGAAAGTTTGCACTACGGCAGGATCCTCACTGGCTCATGGTTCTGTGCTCTGTGCTGTCTCTGGAAATTCAGAAAAGGCAAGGGCCGACTTCTGCAATGTTTATAACATCAAAAAGGAGGCAAAAAAAAAATCGTATTTGTCATTCCTAGAAGCAGCTGTGAAATTACTATGCAGAAGATTTAAACCCACGAAGGACACACCTCCTTGTGCATTGTGTAATTACAGGACTCTACTGTGGACAACATTGGTATTAATGTGCTCAGATCCAGAACACAGACACAGCTGGACCTTTGAGCAAGATAGTAATGCCCAGCTGAGCCATGGACTACCTCAGAGCCTGACTGCAAACATGCCCTCAGGTGCAAATATGTTCATTTCTCTCATTCTCGTGGGGAAAAGCACCCACATGGTGATTTAGACCAACAGAATCTATTTCCCAGTGGAAGCAGCCTAAGATAGATACTATGGGTAAGTGATGGATTATAGCTTTCCACATTCAACCTGTCCCTGGACATGGAGACCAAACCCCTTTTGGAACAGATCTGATGCTGTTTTGTGAGCCAGCAAAAAAAAAAACCTTAATTTGTGCCTGTTATATCCACCTGATGGTCAACTTGTAGCATGCCAGACCACAAGAAATACTAATTACCAGCAGCACAAATCACATTGCTCTCACCAGTTTGGATTCCTGGAAAATCTAGCTTTGAGGGATGTCAGACTCAACATCATGAACAGATGGTGTTTCTGTCTCAAGAGGAGACATGTCCTTGATCAGTCTGTCACTGCTTAGGGCGCTGATGCTTTTGTTTCTCATCCAACAGTCTTCACCGAAGGGCTGAGGCTTTACAAGGCAGCACACAGTCTATAAGGATGACTAAGACGGGGAAATACAGGCAGAAAAGTCGTGTCACCGTGAGAGAGTTCATGTCCCTTCAAAATATCTGACAGCTTGGACACAGGCGGGATCTCTTAAAAGTTTTGTGGCTTGCAGAAACTTTCAGGCTTGGTCTGCAGTACAACAGAATATTTCTTAAACTAAGTCCTTAAATCTTCAGAGCGGCAAAAAAAGCAAGAATTAAGTGGAAATTAAAGATCAGAATTAGAAGTCCTTATGTGAAGTTCTGGAAAGCTTTTCAATGACTATCTTATCTCCTCAACTGCAGGGTGCATAAAAAACCACTGTTCAGACCCTTCTATGGCTTATCCAGATCTCACAGAACTTCATGGAAGAGGTTGCAGTGACTTCAGCAGGCTGTGAACAAGGTCTGTAGGATGCTGCCCTGAGAATATTTACCCTCTGTTAGAGAGCAGATGTCTGCCACCTCAGTACGGGCTATCAAGTTCTACCATGACAAAGCACAGGTCATTAATCACATCCTTCAGTGAAGTGATTATAAGGTCATCACGTCACACCCTGCCTAGCACCATTGTGCCTGCACAAGTTTTATTTTACACAGAGCCCGGGGAAGCATCTGTTTAAAACACTTGACTCCAACTCATTAGCTCTGCCACAAAGCCTCCCTCCTAACACACTTAATCTTTCTGCCTCTCTGTTCCTACATCGCCTTCCCAGCATCACCAGCAGACATGGTGAGCAGCATCTCCTCTGCCTCCAAGCTCCTCTCCCTCCAAGGGAGAGACTCAGCCCTCAGACACCACAAAGCAGAAGTCCTGTGTTTGTCTGCAGCAGACACAGAAAGCAAAACCCCCTCAAGTCCCCAAAACCACCATTGGTCTGTAGGGAACTGCTGCTTCCCACAGGTTTGAGGTTCCCTGCATGTGGTGGACGTGCAGCTAATGCCTTCAAGAGCAGGATCCAGAGGAGGAAAAGAAATCCCTTAATAATTACATGCCATGAAAACTGTGGCAGCTCATACGTGATTAACTCAGCAGGCTTTGGAATCAGATCCTCAGCGGAGACCAGCAGTGCCATCTATAACCCTTGCTGAGTTTTATCGACAGTAGCTGAAGAGAAAGGTCAAGTAGCCCAGGTCAAACAAGTTCCAGGTCCTGCAGAGAGCAGTCACTTCTTTCAAGCAACAGGCACACAGCAGAGGTTCCCATTTCGCCACACCACTTAAGAGAGTGATGGGATCCACAAAGCAGTGAGTTAGGAAATGTACCTCTCTCCTGTGACACCACTTCAGAGACACATCAGGAGGTGCTGGGTCAGTGGGTTCGGGGCAGAGGGATCTGGATGAGCACCACCAGCCTGTAACTCTGCCAGCAGACACGAGGAAGTGCTGCTGAGTGAGTAACTGATGGGGCAGGACAGGAGCCAGACAGAGACACCTTTCTGGAGACGCTGTTTAGTGCTGTTTAATTTTCTAATCGTTGAAATCGCACTATTTCCCTTTCCCATCCTACATACAGACAGTGCAGGCAGGGAAAAACTGCCCTGAGCATCAGTGAGACTCTGCTAACTCCTCGCCCTCAGCTACCATCACTACCAGGATAATGGGAAGTTCTGATTAAATCTGACATGCTCTTTAGCCAGATGTGTAGAGTTGAGAAACCATAGAGTGCTCCTGAAAGCAGATGTTGGTTTACCAGGAGCACTTTTCCAGCACTACAGATGTGGTCAGAGCCACACACCCCTTCTCTCATCACCTCTCAGTCTGCTTTTTGTAACACTAACACTAACATTTCATCCCTTCCACAGAGCTCAGGGACCAAATGTGCGTTTATGTGCCAGGTGCTACATAAACACACAGATGTAAGGGATTTCTGTCTCAAACAGGACAGGGAAATGGCGATGCAGTCATTTGGCAGTGGAGGAAACTGAGGTGCAGAGGTTTCCCGGAGTTTGTGCATCATCCAGAGACACAGCTCGACTGCAAAGACACTGTGAACATCCCACCCCACCCCAGGGGACTGGCAACCACCAGGTGAGGACTCAGACTCTCTAAGGTCTGCAGAAGATAAAGGGTTTCACACTTTTCCCCACTAAATCATTTGTAAAAAAGCCTGTCTGTGTGAGGAGTCACTGTTTATCCATTCCTTGGGTGGTAGAAGTGGTGCCTAGAATCATTCACCACCATTTTAAGCAAATTGGGAAAAAAATAGCCCATGTATGAGACATCTTGAAGATCAAACTGTGCAATAAACAAAGCAGCAGCTCAGGCTGAGAGTAAGAAACTGAGGCTGGGAGAGAAAACCTGGCTGGCACTGGTTTGACTGAGGGAGGTGGTTAGTGCTAAAGCAAACTGCTGGGGAAAGATCTGCAGGACCTAATGAAGGCAGGGTGGAATTGCAACCATTTCTCATGCCCAGCAAGTGAGAGATTGCCCTAAAAACACTGCAGCGTGTTTGGGCACAGGATGAACTCACCAGCCATTTTCTGAAAAGCCTGAGATGCTGCAAACATGATTAAGGAAGAGAAAGAAAAATGAATAAACCCAGCTGATGGAAAGACATTGGAAGACTGTTTCGGTGATAATATAGAAGGGGCAAAATAGCCTCCTCTGAAAGCAAGGTTTCCCCTCATCTTTAATTGATCATTATTTGCTCTAAAAGAGGATGGGGGGTATGGAAGCATTCCCCTGACTTTCTGTTAAGAGGAGGACTGAACGTTCCCTGCCTCCTCAGAGACAGGGATGGGGATCTGAGCTTCTGCTTCATGTGCATTTGCAGTTCTGCCCTGCAGCCCCTGCCCAGCACACAGAGCTTTCCCACCGAAAAAACCCTCTTCCTAATGACTGCTGTTGGTTTCCATGCAGACTTGCTTCTCTCATGCCTTGTCGGGATCTGACTGCACATTCCCATCCCTTCCCAATTAGGGTCTGAGCTGTGTTAGCAGCACCGTGCATCAGTTTTATCGTGCGTGGCACAGGCTGGGAGCACACACAGAGGCAGCTCTGGAGATTCTGCTAACGAGAGGCACCTCATTAGGTACCTAGGGGAGAGCTTTCAGCTGATGTGTTTTCCTTTGCACCCAGGACAAATGCCTGGAGCGTTCTCCTGGAGTGCTGAAAGGAGCCTGCTCACGACTGCTATCTCATTAGGTGCAGCAGCTCAGTGAATTGCCACATCTTTATATATGTCTGTAAATAATGAACCATTCCTCTTATTGCTGATTGCTGGTCCCTTAGCAAGTTTTCTAGCCTAGCCATCACCTTGCTGTCTTCCAATGAAATTTTTGGGGGGGACTTCTTGTGTGTGTTCCCAGCCTTCCCTCTCTGCTGCCCCAGCTCCCAGGCTGCCTATGAGAGAATTTGGCACTGCTTTGGCAGGGAGGAAGCTCATCAGATGGTCTCCAGCATCTTCTCCAAGGCCTCCATCCTCCTGACAACCTTCACCTTACCAAGGACCCCACATTTTCTCTGTCTCCAGGCTTTTACCACCAGCTCACCCACGAGGAAGCTGATCCCTCATCTGTGCCAAGCACTGCTCAGGGCATCCCCAGGCACAGCAGCATCACAGGCTCACCTAGGTGTTTGTCACTTTTTACCCTATTTTACAAAATTGGAAGCAAATTCTCTCCCCATCCCTAACTCACCCAGGGGGAATCTTCTGCTGCCTCCTCTGCGTGTTCAAACGGGAGCAATTTGGTGCTGGGTGGATTGAAAGTGCACTGGCACTTCCCTGTGAGATTTTCTGCTCAGTGCTGAGGTTTGTACAACACCTACTCATCTCAGTGGGAAATGCTATATGCTTCATAGAAAGAGGAAAGAGTACTGAGTATGTGCATTTTCCAAATAGTTCCTTATGCAACTGCAGCTTATTCCTGATTCAATAACATGGTGATCCCAGCTTCTGGAGAGGAGGATTAAATCAATGATTAATTTAAAGTAATTTATACCTTTTATAACCATTCAAGCTTATTTCCCAGGCCTGAGACCTGCAAGCCACGCTGGATCAATGCCTGGAAATCTATGAATATTATTTCCAGTGTAACTATTTACCCCCCATAACACAGCAACATCCTCGCTGCTAAGGGAACAGTTCAGCCCTTGGCTCACACAGAGTGCTGATTTCTGGCATTTTGGGTCCTGTTTACTCGTTTGCTCCTTCCAGGGATCATCCAGCAGGTCTGGGGATGTACAAGTGCAGTACATGCAGTACACACAGAGATGCTTTTCTCTTCTCACTCACCTCTGTGGTTCTTCCAGAGCTGCCCCTGTACAGCCTCTGCCCACTCTTGACATGGAGCCAAGGACCAGGGCCCCTGAGGTCCAAAGCTCCCTGCAGGCAAACTCTCAGGAGGCTCTGGAGCAGTTCAGGGATCAGCAGGCACTCACAAACTTGAACCCTCCCTGTGTTTGTTCTTCAACAGAGTTTTGGTTGTTTTTCCTGACCAGGAGATTTCACTGAGCTCCTGTTGATTACCACACCACCCACAGCATAGAACAGGGACTCCTGCACCAGACAGGGACTGAGAAATTAGGGAATGAGGGGATTTGCCCTTTTCTTGCTACCTCTGGCCTGAATCCCACACAGCACCTTTGGAATAACTCAGTCTCTCTGCACCTTGCTCATCCCTTCTGCAACACATGGCCAAGTGTTTTGAGCCTCTCATTCTTCCTGGCTCATCTGTCCAGCCATGAAATCTCCTGCTCTACATCTTGCTCCGAGTCTGCAGCCATCTGAATGACCAGAGGAACAGAAACAGTTGCAGAGGGACAGAATGGACAATGACCTGGTTTTATAGACAACATAAAGTCCACTCTGATACCCTTTAGTGTCTGTGTGGGGAGGGAGGAGCAGAAGAATTGACTGCAGGAGAAATAAAAATTTTAAAACAATTAATGCAACACACATTCCCTGGCTAGCGCTTGACTGGCTCGTTATGTCACAAGTGGCAGGTTTGTTAGAAAGCATCAATAAAACCTGCAGTATAATCCAGGAGAATTCATAGGAAACATTACATGAGAATTTATGGGCTTGCTGCAAAGTTTTATATTCTCAGCACTGAGGCTCATTTCCAGAAGAGAGACTCTTGGGTGGGCTGGAAGCTCTCTCCGCTCTCCAGGCAGAAGGAGAAAAATAGGGCGAGAGAAGCCTCTTTTGGGGTGGCAGGAATCTCTGTGGGATTTTGCATTATTCCAGTAAGGTAGCAGAGCATTTGAATTGGCTGCTGGTCCCTCCAAGGCAGACAGAATTGCCCCACGCATCGATTCAGATTTTGATGTGGCTTTTTCACCTGCCAGGGGAGAGGTCAAATGAGTATTTTATTTGATCCCTCCCAGCTGTACCCCCAGTCCTTGTGAGAGCAGGAGGCAGGACAAGGAAGGGCAAGAGCAGAACACCCTCAGCACAGAGCAGAGATGAACAGAGAGAGAAACCAAAGAAAAAGAGACAAGAAGACACATGAGCTGCACCATGTGAGCCTCAGTTCTGAGTGAAACCTGGCCAAAAAGATAATTAAGACCTATTCACATCCCTGACAGTTGGACCCAGCAACAGGCCAGGCATTTCAGAGCTCTGATCCTGTGAGTGCCCAGCCACAGGTCTGTGGCAAGGAGCAGCCAGGTGTGGTGGGATGGGATGACGGAGAGGTGATGCTCCGAGCCTGCACCTCAGGGTGGTCTCTCTGACCCACCCAGGCACCTGCCACAGCCTGGCTGCATCCAGCCCCAGCAGGCACCCAGAGATCCCCTGCAGCAAAGCCAAGGGAAAGAAGTCAGTGTAAAAGATGGAGAAAAATAGTAGAAGTCAGCCAAGAATTAAATACACGCAGAAAGTGCCAGCAACCACCCCTTCTGCTTGTTATCATTCCTTTTCCATTTGCTTTTCATTCTCTCAACCCACAATTTGTGAAGCAGGCTGCCCAGGAGGTATCATCTCAGAGCTGACTGCTGTGCAGGTGCTGCTTCTGGCCTGGAGCAGAGAGAAACATATCAACATCCAGACTGGGGCACAGCCAGGAAAGCTGCTCATTTCACCGAGAAAATACTGAGCATAACCCGTGTCCTGCTTCCTGCTGCTAACAGCAGTGTTAAAAATCACAATGTGGCCAGGACAGCACACAAACTGAAGATAAAACATGACAGGAGCAGGGCAGGGACACAGACCCCACAGGGCACCCACCTGGACCCCAGAAGTACCAAGCCACACTGAGAGTCCCAAATTTTCAAGGTGGGAAGCTGTCTCTCTGCTCTGCATTTTTGGAGATGTGAGTAGCAGAACTCAGCAGAGCTGATCAGAGCCTTTCACACCCTTGTTGCACCAAGAAAACCATGCAAGGCTCCATCCAAAACATCTTAGATCCTATGAATCTCAGCTGATTTTTCTGGAAAGACTGGGTGTGCCTGCTTTTCTTCTAGACTGCTCAAGGACTGACACCAGTCCTGCAGCCTGCTGGCATGTGGATTAAATAGGGCAGAGATCCTGGCTTTCCAGCAGAGCTCTTGGAGCCTGGAGAGGGCTATAGAGATCCCACAGAAGCATCAACCCCTACAAGGCTCCAGCAGCTACTAAAGCATACCACAGTCAGTATAAAACTCACACACATCCCAAGAAGATACCAGGCCTGAGAGCATCAAGCTCACACAAAAACATAACTCCAAACTGAAGTCTTCTATCCTGAAGAAAAATTGGATTTTTAAGCTTGCTTTAGACTCAGGGGGACCTGCAATCCCCAAACATAAATAACAAGATCTATTTGGCTGCTTAGATGTTTTGTGATGGGAGAAAAGTGGCATGACTGAGACCAGAACAGCTATCAATTCATTTGGAAATGGAATCCACAATAAGGTATCAGCTTCTGACATCTGCTGAAGCTTTATTTCCCCTGCTGAGGGTCCACAGACACCCAGTGAATGATACAGGTTTGACACCCAGTGCCTGAGGGCGATTCATTGTGATGTGGACACAGATTGACTTCAGGCCAAGTTGGCAAAAGGAGCCCAAGCTCCCGCTTTCCCTTTTTTCCTTTTGCTTTCTGTAAGATTCCCTAGGCTAGGCAGCGCTGCTGTATTTTAGACCCTTCTAAAGACATTCTTTCTAGCTCTTTTTCATGCTTTTTGGAGTGCAGTCCCATGTCCCCAGCCCTGCAGGCTGCCACCCCCACTGCATTCATGTCCCCAGTCCTGCTAGTGAGGCACTCACTGAGGTCTCCTAGGTCCAGCCGAAGACATAAACAGTGTGTCAGAAGCGATTTCTGTCAAACAGCCACAGCTCAGCTCACCCACGGCTGAACCCACAGAAAGCAAAGGAGCAAAGGCCACGTGGTCATTCTGCAAGCCCTTTATAAATCAGGATCCTGTATGTTCCCATGGACCAGGTACTGTCAGGTGCGATTCCCAGAGCCTGCACTCTGCAGAAGCGTGAGAAACGCTGTTTGTCTCCTCTTTCCCCCTGATTTTCAGTGACACAGGACAGATTTGTGGCCAGCAGTCCCCATCAGCTCCAGCCAGAACAATTCCTTTGGCTGTAGGTGTGAGGACGGGGAAGACAGTTCTGGAATTAACCAACCACTCACCCCAGAACAGCATCCCACCCCATCCTGCCAGTCCTGAGCTCCGAGGGGCTCATCACCCTCTTGTGCCAGCATGATTCCCTTCTCTCTTCCCCACCCACAGCCTCCTTGAACACCACATGGGTCTCCTTTCCCTTGCCCCTGCACAGACACCACCACCCTGCACCCCTGGGCTGTGAGAGCAGAGCAAAGCTGCCTGGGGAAAGGGTCACGAGGGAGAGGAAGACTTTGTGAGTGGTTTTGGCAAAGATCTGCCACCAGAAAGCAGAAGATGGAGACAGATATTCATCACCTGCTGACCTGGTTTGTCACTGATTCAGAAGGCAGGAGCTCTTCCCAAGACTGCAGCTGACACATCCCACCTGGAAAGCTCTGAGTTTTTCAAGTGATTATTTCAGGATGAAGATGAGCTGCTGTTTGTCTCTGTAAGTCGTGTGAGAGCAGAGTGACCCAGTGTTTTTCACCCACTCTCCTCCTGTTTTCGTATGTCATAGGAAGCAAACATCAGCTCTCTGAGCCCAGACAACTTCCACTCAGGTTTCACCACCAACTAATTATTACTAAGGGGTAGGAAATAGAAACCAGCCTGGGATCGTATCAGACGCAGGCTAGGAAAATTCTCAAGTTCATCTTCTGTAGTTAAGCTCCCTCACACAAGCTGAACAAGGAAGATTATTAAAGATAATTGTTATTGCGATTTTGAGCCAACAGAGACAGCTTGTACTGGGAAGGACAACACATTGTGCCTCAGAAAACCTGCTGTAAGCATTGAATTACATTTGCTCAGAAAGGTATCAAGCTGAAAGACTGAAAGGCTAGAACCTTTGGTTCACCAAACAGCAGCAAAACAAAGAGAGACCTGAATGTCCCTGGAAATGGGGAGGATGAGGCAGAGCAAAAACAAATGTGACTGCACTAAATCTTTTAGACACTGCTAAACCAGAGCTGCAGGAGGAGTTGAAGCCAGGGGCTGCAGCAGTGAGGGATAACATTTAGGATATCAAAAATTACCTTTCCCTCGCTTCTGATGAGCAAGGCCAGCTCTGCGTCCCACACTCAGGCCTTGCAAAGGTTACTGGGGTGGGCACGACCACTGTGGTCAGTGCAGCTGTGTCTGCTCCTCAGGACAGGATCCAGGTCCTACAAGAGGTGCTGGCAGGCAGCTTGGATGTGCCACAAAGAAAATCCCCCTGGCCCTGTTTTATATGCTGAGATGAAGTGACTTGTGCTGGATCTCATCACTAGGCTGTAGTGGGGCTGAGGACTAAAACTGCTCTTTTTCCAGCCATTCTCCCTCACCCCTATCACACTGATAAGGTCTTTGTCCACATTTTCTCTCCCTGTAGCAAACCGTATACCAACAGATCGATCTGAATCTGCAGCTTGTAAAGACACGTAAAAATTACTGCATCTAGTAATGTAGAAAAGTATGTGTACTGATCCTAATAATGCACCAAGCTTACCTTGGGGCAGCAGGAAAGTCTTCGCAAAGCCCTTCTTCCAGTCCCAAAATCTATTTCTACTCTTATTCCTTAAGGCACAAGTTGGGTGTGAGGTTTCCTCATTCTGGGGAGACAAAGATGCAACAGCAATACAAGGTAAGGTGCTGAAGAGAGCAGGCAAACACAAGCATTGCTGACCTGCCCACAGCACACATACCTTCCTTCCTGCATCAGCTTTTGCCAATTTTACAAGTGACATTTAATTCATGAGAGATTTTATTTCAGGTTTTACTAGATCTGGCCCCTCCACTTGTTTCAGCTTTTGCATTACCTGTCAAGATGCTCAGAGCAGAAGAGGTTGAGGTTCTCTGATAGCTCCTAAGACCCCCAGCCAGTCTGGGAGAGAGGTGGTGTTCTTTCAAGTTTTTAAGAAAATTGGCTGCCAAGCAGAGAGGGAGAAATGCTCTTGCTGAAGAAAGGGCAACAGTTGGCTGCTGTTAAGAAATATGGAAATAGATAGAAAACGTGAAGGTCTTGGCCAGGTCAGACTGAGGCTGCACTGCAAATGCTCAGTGCTAGGACAGCCAAGGATTGCATCAATAGGAGACAGGAGCTGGCACAGGTACCCTGCACTCCCTCCAGCCCCCGCCCCACGGCAGCTCTCATTGGGAACCAGCCCCCCTAAGGAGACCCCCGGGGCTCTGCATCGCTTCGAGAGTCCTTAAGAGCCCATAAATAGAGCACTTGTGCTGAGAGACAGCCCATCCCTCCCACTCAGAGCTGCCCTCTCCTCCACACTGCGCAATGAAGGACCTTGCCCCTTGGTGCTCTATCTTCAGCAGCAGGGCCCTGGTGACTGGCAAGGAGGAAAAAGGAACAAACAGTGGTGGGAGCTGTGTGAAACCTGCAGTGATGCAAACCTCATGAAATGCTCTCGGGGTTTGGGCTGAGCAGGAGGGGCTGAAAGGAGGAGGAACAGCAAGGTCAGTAAACAGCACAGCTCATCCCTGGAGCCAGGGGGGCTCTCCGCAGCCCAAGACTCCTCCCAGACCATATAGAGGAGAACCTCTTTAGTGCAGAAATTGCTTTGTTGGAGCGAAAAAGTGGCAGTCCCATTGTGTTAGGCTAGGTAAAGCCACCGATTGAGGTCGTGAAGAATGGATGTCCCAAAAAACCATGGAGACAGAGGAAGTTTAATTATCCCATTTCCTTCCTTGAAACTGGAGGTAAACTGAGGCACAGTTCCCAGGACAGACATCTGTGTGCACAGCTCAAGTTAGGGGTGTTAGAGAAAGTAAATGTGCTCCATGCCTCAAAATCTCAAAATCCAAAGAAACGGAATACGGCTTTCAGTGACTGCATTTTTAAAATACTTCGGGTATTTTATTACATTTCAGAAATCACAGCACGTATGTTCTTGTGCTGTACAGGCTTGACCCCTGTCAGGCCTCCAGCTTCTGTCTGGAAATAAAACAATGGGGAAAATCTGCATTCCTCTCTGGAAACGTTCCCACAAACAGCAGCACAACTTTAATTAATATAATTAGCACTCATAATATATTCTGTTCTTACAGCTGTGTCAACACAGACACCTCGACCTATACTGCTGCCTCTCTGCTGTGAGCTGGGACATTTTGTCCTTTTTCAGCGTGTTACGCCACTGCCCCAAAGGAAGTTCTTCCTAATGGGTTTTTCATGGGAAAATCGGGACAATGGAAGATTTGATGTTTTGCAAGGTTCTCTGGTTTAGAAACAGCCTTGTAGGATCCAGTCCTGACCCTGCTGCTGAGAAACCCCAGGCTGTTTCCCACTCCCTGAAGTGGACAGGCAGGTGCCATAGTCTGCATCCCTGGAAAAGGCTGCAAGAAACCCTGAGCTGGGCTTCCAGCCGGGAGGGCTGAGGTGTGCTATCAGGCAGCTTCACGCATTGCTAGACAGATCAACAGGGATTGATTTTCATGAGCAAGACAGATACAGAGAGCTGAGGTGTTATTAAACTTATTTTCCACTTCCCCTTTGCAAAACACCCTGCCAGGGTCTGTGGGGTTTTAGGTTGGTGGGTTGTTCAATCTGTGACTGAGCTAGATGTTCCTAAGGGTAGCAATTTTTTCTGGAGGTGGGGGTTCAAAATACCTTTGTCTGGGAGACAGAGACAAAAATGGCAGGGAACAATGGACAGGAAATGTGGGAAGAGTGCAGGCAGAGGCACCCCCCAGACCTTCCCTTCTCACCTTTTTATCACCAGCGGGCTCACAGCTGTGCCCTTTGCACCAAAAGATGCAACTTTGGGAACGCAGATAGCTCTGGAGTAAATTCTGAGGAAGGACCAAAGATGCAGATTGAAAGACAGCATGAATATGTGCCCGATGGGCAAGAACAAAAAAGACCCATTTACCCCTGTGGAGCACACAGACTCACAGCAGCAATCATTAACTGCAGCCGAGTGTATTATCTCTTCATGTGCTCTTCTCTGCACACCCAGCAATTCATCTCATCCTACACCTTCCAACATCCCAGAGCTGGGAGACGCAACGAGTGACATCTCGCACCACAAGACATCATTAGTCTGACTGCATCCACTCGAGGCTGTTTATTTTTCTTCAATACAAAGCAGAAACATTTAAAACCTTGATGCACAGTCATGAGAACAAGCGAGACGAGAGCCCAGCGCATCTGACAGTTCCCCTCTTTTGTGCACTTTGCTAATTTGTGCCTGCTGATGTTATGTGACAATTCTCCCCCTCATTAGCAATTACTTATTAGCCACGGAACTCACTCAGTCTCCTCTCTGATGCCCTGTGAGATCCTGGCTGTTCCCTTTCCCAAGGGGGCAAATACGCCTTTCACAGCCTCACTATCCCCTAGACCAGACCTTTTCCCTCATCCTCCTGCTCTTTTTGTTGTTGTTAAGAAAAAAAAATTGAAACGAAAATGCAATTGTTTCTACCAAGAGATGGTGTCAGCATCTCTGAAGCTTTTATGAACTAAACGTCAAAGAGGATGAGCCTGTTGGGAATGGGAAGATATCACTTGCTGTCATCAGAGGACCTCTTGGGAAGAGCTGAGCCCAGAGTGTCCCAAAAATTAAGAGCACAAATTGATACCTGCTCCTTTGCTTCACAGAATCTGTGCGTCATATGAAGTAGGGGTAGCTGTTACCACGGTAACTAATCTAATCTTTATTTTAATTTTTGCTGTAGTCAGATCACAACGGATAGGAAATAGCTGTGCTCAGAATGAGAGCAATTGTATGTACAAACACATGCACAGAAAACATGCAATTGCATGCGTGGCTGTAACTGAATGTGAAAAAAGAAATCCTTAAAATGGGGAATATACTTTTTGAGGAAACAGAACCAAATTTGACTCAACCTCAGAGAAACACAGAACAGAGATAGGTCCATGCACAGCTGTCATGTGCAGTGTAACTGAGCCAATTGCTGTCCTAGAGAAAGGGCAGTGCACAACTTCTATACCTTCCTTTTGGAGAAGCACCTTATCCAATCCAAAACTGCCTGTCAGCTCAGTCTCCTTCCCTTCTTCTGGAGCAGAAAAGCAGGGAACTCTCAGTTGTGTCCTAATACAAAAGCTCTCATACCAAGCATGTTCCCAGAGATTCAGGTATCTGCGTGGTGTCCTAGTTTTGGCTGGGGTAGAGTTAATTTTCTCCCAAGGAGCTGGTGTAGTGCTTTGGTACAGTGGTTTGGATTTAAGATGGGAATACTGTTGCTAACTGATGCTTCAGCTGTTGCCAAGCACTGCTTACACTTTGTGCTTGACACCAAGTCAAGGCCTTCTCTGCTTTCCCTGCCACCCCTCCAGCCAGGAGGCTGGGGGTGCACGGGGACCTGGGAGGGGACAGCCAGGACAGCTGACCCCAGCTGACCAGAGGGACACTCCATACCACGTGGAGTCACGCTCAGCATGTAAAGCTGGGGCAAGAAGAAGGAAGGGGATATGTTTGGGGTGGTGGTGTTTGTCTTTCCAGGTTACCATCACACGTGATGGAGCCCTGCTCTCCTGGGGATGGCTGAACACCTGCCTGCCTGTGGGATGTGGTGAATTAATTCCTCGTTTTGCTTTGCTTGTGTTCACAGCTCTTGCTTTGCCTATTAAACTGTTTTTATCTCAACTCATGTGTTTCCTCATTTTTACTCTTCCAATTCTCTCTCCCATCCCACGTGGGGGGAGTGAGCAGCCCTGTGGGGCTGAGCTTCCCACGGGGGTTAAGCCATGACAGTGGTCACCACACCAGTACCACTTTAGGCCACTGTCACCACCACAGGCTGCCAGCAGGACAAGCCAGATCCTCTCCTGCTCTGAACTGAGATAGTTTTCACAACATCATCAACAAAGCTTCATTGTTTTCCATTAACTTGTTTTCATCAAAGGGTCCTTTTGCCATGACTCTTGAGCTGGCTTTTGTTTTGTTGTTGTTTCCTTTTACCTGGAGAGCAGGATTTTCCATTAAAAGCCATTTTCCATTTCCCAGCCAGAACACCACATTCTGACACCTCTGCTATCACTCCAGATCTGGAGGGCAGATTGCCAATTTGCATCTCAAGGAGACAGCACACAGCAGCACTCATCACCAACAGGACCCATCCTGAAACATCCTGATTCAAGAACAACATCAGCTAAAATTCAGCCTGTGTTCTGAGCCTTGAGACTGCAGGAGGGTTGTGCCATGGGTGAATCAGACAGGAAGGAAACAAGGAATAGGAGGTCTTCTTCAGATTTCATAAAGGCAACAAATCTCTCTGCCTTTTCCTGACAGCCCAGCACACATGAATTTCTTAAGCTGCTGACTGCCAGAGGTTGGGGGTTACCAGCTGGAAAAGTACAGTAATTGCATGTCTTCTCTCTACATGTCCTCCTGGCCCCTGACTGAAAAAGGATCCAGAGTTACACAGGATTCAGCGTGACCCAAAACAGCCCTTCTGATTCTCAGCAAGAAGCCAAGATGTTCCAACATCCAGTTTAGAGGATGATGGCATCATCAACCTTTCCTTCAGCTATTACCAAGCCAGACCCTATCTTGAGGGCCAAATCTCCTGTTAGCGCAGGAGGAGGCAAGACAGGAATATGAAGTAAAAAGTCCCTAAAGATGAAGTTCTTCTTTGAAACATTGACTTAATTTAGGCTGAGGAGAGAAGTGTTTAGGAAGAGATGGATGTTTGTGCCTGGAACAAGAACAAGCAGAGGAAGTAGCTCAGTAAATTATATGATTTTAGGTATTTTTAGTAAGGTAATGCAGCAGTAAGAAGAAAACAAAAAAGAGAGAGCAAGAAACTACAGAAATCACTTCAGCTTCAGCCAGCTACTCTGGGATCACACTGGTGCGTCAAAGCAAGTTCCTGGTCACCACATTCATGGGCAAGAAGAATAAACCCATTCCTCTGATCCCACTGTCCGACAGAAAGCCTAAGCCCAGAGTGGGATCGAGCACACCCCATCCCAGTGGATTTTAATCACACCCCACCGAAACATGCTCCTCTTTGTCCATCTGCTCCCAGTTGCTGCTGGGAGCCCTCCCATCACCTCTGATTGCAAAAACAGCAGCTGCAATTTAATAATGTGGAGACACTCTCAAATGCTCGTCTTGGCAGCCATCTGGCTTCACATCACACATATCCCTGTCAGGCAAAGCAAAGGGTATTTCATCTCCTGCCGCCAGGAGCTGAAGGATGGACTAAGACACGAGCAAGACTGATGTGAAATAGGAGACAGATTATAACCGAGAAGCAGCAGGGCGAGCGTGCTCAGCAATACAACCATCCAAACAAAAGGGGATCTGTCTTCCAGAAGCAACAATTGTGAGTTTGCATTCCCTGAGGGCCCATTTTGAACAATGCTCCACGAGCTCTCAATCACTCTTTTTGTCTATTTTCTCCTCGTTTTCCTTACCATCATAATTTTTGCACATCTCAATTTCCCTCCTCCAGGCTTTGAGTGCAAACAAACAGGACAAGTCAGATCTTTAGCTGTTCTAATTTGATGCAATTCCCTGGATGTCCATTTAGCAAGGTTGATTTAACTCAGCCTTGTATCTTCAAAGGACCCTTTAATAGCAATTACTGGCCAGATGAGTGGGATTTTATTTTCCAATCAAGCCAGGTTAGCTCAATTCAGAAGTGCCAAGTTTTTCCCAGCTGTGCCATTCAGCTCAGAGTTCGGCATTTTGTGCAAATGCTGGCAACACAACAGGAAAGAAATGAGAACACAAACTTCCTGAGATCAGAACAATCTCTTAGACCCATGTTTGTACAGTAGCTCCTGTAATTGGTACCTTGCCATCTGTGACGTTTTTAGATGCACATTTTTAGGTCAGTATTTGAGGTAAAATTCTCTTGTCAAATTAAGCATCTCTTCCTACATCCACTGGTGACGATTTGACCCCAAGATCTAAGATGAGTATCTTCCCTGCATTGCAGAAAACATCACAATGTTAACAATGTCAAACTCAGATGCAGCACTCAGTGTCATTTTAATTCAGCTGCAGAATTACACTGGGCAAGAATTTGAGATGGTAGTTCTGGTCTCAGGCAAGCTGCTGCCTTGAGGGAAGACTCATCTGAGCCACATCAGCTTGATTTTCTGCCTGCTCCCCACTTGTGGCACTTACTGGACTGCAGAGGAGATGAGGGACCTTGCAAATGTCCTCCCTAGTGGGACTTCACCAGAGCTGCTGAGCCCTGCTCTGGTCAGCAGGGCTGGGCATCCAGGAAAGGACAAATGCAGGGAGGGCCATGGACTAAAGTGCTCACCTGAAATACGTCAGTGTGAATCTTGGTCTGAGCAAACTCAAGGCACAGTGATGCCAATGTCATTTTAAAGGGGATTAAGCAATGTGCAAAAAAAAGCATCACATACTTATTTTTTTTAAACCCCATCTCTGTCACGTGGACCGTAAAACACCCAGCTTTTTAAAAAATAATAAACTTGGCAAAGAAAAAAACCCAACTTTCTATGCAAAGCTTTATTCATTAAAACATGGCAAGAAACAGAGCTGCCAACAGCTACACGTACACTCATCCTCTGAATTAGGTCTCTTCAGCAAGTTAACATTCTTTCTCCCATACAGCTTTCCTGCTTGCAGATACGGAGACAGAATGAGGTTGCAAAGAGATTTTTATTACCATCACTTCCTTCCACGCACACTTCACTTTCACACTTTGTTTTCCCAGGCAGGGCTTGGGTTTCTTTTGTTCTGTTTATTTTTTTCTTCCTCGTCCACTTAAGTAAAGACAACAACATTTTGTTCTGTATTTCCACGGCTCTTCCATGGTGATTTGTTATTAATGCTGGGTTTGCAGTCAAACGACTGGAAAGATAAAAAGCTGGCAAGCTGCTTCCCTCATTAGGGAGCAGCTCTCAAGCACTCCAGTGCCAGCCTATTAGCTGAATTATTCAACAGAAGAAAAAACACACGACAAATAAAAATAATAAAAAGCTACAGGACTAGGGAGGGAAGGGCCGTTCATCGACTTTGGTGCTGTTGTAGAAGTTTGGCAGCATTCCTCAAAACTCATTTTGGGATTAAACCCATCTAAGGAACTCCAGCAAGGCTGAATGGCTGCACAGCAGCAGACAGAAGCTGGCATTCATAATTCAGATATAGGACTGCATTGTTGCTGTCTTGAACTGATAATGAAGAAGCCCAAGGGGGGAATATTTCCAAAACCATAATGTAAGGGATCTGTTTGTGTGCAGTTTGTGAGTAACTGGTGGTGCTGGAAATCTTCCATATCCAGCCACAGGCTTTAAGCATTGAAACAACTCTCCATGAGGGGTCACAGTAATAGTCTCTGTGTGTGTGTTCTTATTGTGTAATAAATTGTGTGTAATTCAGGAGAGCTCAACCACCCATGGCAGAGGAGAGAGTTGCCTCGCATGTGCCAATGGCAGGAGGAGCTGACATGTGGCAGCTTGTGCCACAACAAAGCTGTGAACTGGACCAAAAACTCTGATGGGAAAGTCGAGATCACCAAGCATCTGTTCTCGTGTAACCTAAAAAGAGAAAGTGCTTGATTCAGGCACAGAATTAAGCAGGGTGGTCAAGACCCTGAGGATCCTCATATTGTCAGGGAACTGCATGAAAGTGGGCAAAACTGGGGTCTCAGTCTTAACTCCTGAGGGAGATGACTAAGGACAGCCTCTGGTGAGAGATTTCGTCCAGCTGGGAGGTAAAACAAAGCTGGTAACCTGGAGATGCCTTCAGATTATGGACAAAATCCTTCCCTGGAGCAGTCAGTATGCAGACTGGATGGCACAGAAGAGAATGGACAGGGGAGAAGGGTGTGAATTGAAGCATAAACAGGGACTGTGTGATTTAGATATCAACTGATTATCAAAAGGAGGAGGAATTTGGACTTTTCAAAGCAAAAATATTGAAAAACTGGTAAGAAAGCCGAAAAACACGTGTGAGATCTCTATCTTCTCTTACAGCCGTATGTTATTTCCTGTGCTAAAGAAAAAGGCACTGAGTTTTAAAAAACTTGCTAAGCTATAGGGACCTGCTTATTTTAATTGGTATGTGATATTAGAAAGGTGAAACCTGAATCTGGAGGACAGGAAAATATTGTCCTTTAGCTACAGCAGAGCCTGGAAGAGAAGCACTGCTTAGGTAGCAGGCTGCCACCCACACAACTCATTCCCAGGCAGGTTCTCCCTTCCACCCAGAAACACTGTACTAATAGATTTGTGTGTATTTTTGTGAGGGGATTGGTCATACATATGTTTTGTGTAAAAGTAACTTCAGTGATATGAGCCCCTGAGAGGAATCTTCACAGACGCCAGAATTTTTTATGCCATGGTTGTGCTGACAGGACAGGATCTAACAAATGAGGAGAAAGCAGGAACAATGGAATTCATCAAGCAATTAAATCACTTTAGCTGATGACCCAGACAGAAAGTCAGGCAGTGAGGTCTGGTGATGACACTGAGCCCTCATTTAGAAGAGGACCAGAATATCACAAGCATGATATTAAAGAGCACCTCAGTAATGTAACAGGGCTGAAAGTCAACAGCAGACAGCCCGGCTCTTAGGGAGCAATTAGAATTTTTGCTGTGAAAACTTGACCTCTGGTCTATTCTTCCCAGAGGGGAGGAAAGGACTGGATATGCAGAAGCAAGTTAGTGGCTGCAGATACCAAGACACCAGAGAAATCTTAGCACAGTTGGGTGAGAGATTTCTGTGGAGCAGGGAGGCATCAGGGCAGTGTGTAAGGCACTTAGGGCACACAGCTGGAACCAGAACTGGGGGGAGTAAAGGGTTCAGGGTATTTACCTGGACACGCAAGGGCTCAGAAGGAATGTGATTACAAGGAATAACATTTAGAAAAGTAGAGATATTTACAGTGGAAGATGAGGTCATTGCATGAACTAAGGGGTAGAGAGTGGGTACAGATGTGTTCAGATGGTTCCTTCAGGCTCTCGTCCAGCCTTCACAACAGCCCAAACCTTTCATGGCATCTGGACAGGGCTTTGAAGGGGGGAAAGGCAAGGAGCCCTGACTCCCAGCACACAAATTGAGCTAGAGGGCTTACTGCACTTCCAGGCCTGCAAAGAAGGGAAGGGAAGCCATGAGGAATAGGCTGAACAGATGGAGCATCTTGGAGAAGCTCTGGTGCCAGCTTTGTGTCTTCCCCAGAGATGCCCTAGAATCACCATCCTTTGGGATAATGTGTGGAAGGAAATCACACCAAATACTAACAGGATCACTTTCAGGTGGCAGTGTTTGGAGAATGCTTGCAGTGCTACAGCTGATATCTCCATGCCAAGTTGTCTCGGATTAGAGACAAATATCCTAGGTGGAAGGCACTCTGAACAGGTGCCTCCCCCACAGCAAAGGTTTCTTGCACCCCTTCCCCCACAACACAGAATATCTCAGCCTAAAGTGGGAAGAACTGTTTAATTAACAGACCACACAGTGGAAAGGGAAAAGGGGAAAAGGGGTCAGAAAACCTGAACAAACGGCTGATGAACTTAGTGTCCTTTTCCTCAGGCGTAGCTTCCCCTTTCCGGGGGCCCCGAAGGGGTTAGGTGAAGTTCCTCTGGTGGCTTCCTGGACGATTCTCGTCCGTTGTCCTCTGGGGCTCCTCAGGTTCTCGGATGAGAAAGCAAGTCGAAGAAAAGGGTCCAAAACGATGAAAAACAATCCCAAGGAGAAGAAAATTTAAAAAAAAATCCCAAACCCAAACAACAACCACACCAGTAACACCAACAACCAGCCGCAACAACTACCCAAAAAAAAAAAAAGTAAAACCAGTGTCCCTTCCTTCTCACTCCCCCATAAGTGAGCCAGAGAAAAAAGTTTCAAAACATCCCGTGCTAGCAGAACTTTCTCCCAGCTGCGGGACACCATTAAAGCTACAAAACCAAATTTTCCAGTCAAGTATACAAACAATAAAGAATACAAAATATCATTATACCACCCCAAAACACCAGTCCAAGTTGCCATCTAATTTCCTAAAAGTCCCCCCCATCACTCAATTTTTTTTCAGAATCAAAACCAAAATGGCTTCAAATACTTGGCTGAGATTTTTGTAAATTCCTACACAGAATCAACAGGGCAGGAGAGGAACAGTTGGTGCTGGAGAATGTATGGCTTTGGCATTGATTAAAGTAAAGGCCTTGCTGTTGCACACACCTCGGGCAATGCTTTTGGCAGTAGGAAGTGTGCTGACATGGTTCAACAAAGGGTGATTAATCAGCAGCCAGTGTAATTGAACACTCCGACTGCTGCTCAATTAATCTGATCACTTCCCCTATAAATTCACAATGCAGCCTGTGACTGCAGCAGACCTCATTGATATGCCAGCAAGGTTTCCAGTTAGGATCAGACAGACTGTTCTGGCATTTCCAGCCCAAGCTTTAGGGCTGTGCTCATGCCACCAGCACTGATAGCACTGCTGGCTTCCTGCAATGCAACTGCATGGGGAAATCAGCTGCTCCAGCAGCATTTTTGGTGAAAAATAGCAGGATGAAGGCCTTCAAAGGTGCCCAAGCTGTTTTAGACCAAAAATGAAAAGTAGTGAGATAGTCAAACCTTGTAGGGCCCTCATGCTATTTCCTGCAGGAGTTGGAGCCTGCAGTTTCAAGTAAATGCTCAGAACAGGGCAGTTTCACAGCTGCCCTTTCCTGCCTTGCAATGGATCTGAGAGCAGGTGTAGGGATGGGAGGGATCACGCTCTGTGCTGATGAAGCACCACAAAAATGGCTTTTCAGGGCTTTATAGCGCTGTGAGGCAGTTTAAGGTAGGTCATGAGGAAAAGCTGCAAGAGGATCTAGAGCTGCTGCAGGAAGAACATCAGGGTGAAAAAGAGGGTGAAACAGGGAAATGAAGAGTAGGAAATAGATAAGGCAGCTCTGCTTTCCCCACAGGTAGCCTGGAGCTGGGTGCAGGCATTATGATTCTTCAGGCAGCTGACAAGAAAAACTCTCAAGTCCTGAAGGTGATGACTTTGGGCAAGGGAGCAATGAGGGAAGTAAGATTCACACCCATACACACACACACACAGTACTGACTCAGAACTGGCCACAGGACTCTGATCAGATGTGCTGCCAGGTCATAAGCTTTTTTCTGGGTCGAAGAGAAAGCAGAAATATAAAGCATCTGACTTCAAGCTCCTCTGTACCCTCTGCCCTGCAGAGTCCTTGTCCTCACCCTGCTTCTTGCTTAGCCAAACATTTCAGGAGGCCCAATTCCTCCTTCCCTCCCAACCCCAGGCTGAATCAGAGCAAAGTTGCTGAACTGGGGCTGCTTGTCAGCCTGCCAAACTTTGCTAACCAATCTTAGTGTGAAAGCAGCTGTGACAAGCAGCAACAGAAAATCTGGTGTCAAATTAATTAACTGGAAGGGACCCAGCAAAGCACTGGTACCATGGCTCACTCACAACCACTGGATGAGTAAATTCTCACCCTCCTCAGTATTACAGACGTTGGGCTGGCTGCAGAGTCCAATTCCCTGACCCAGCCCATGCCACCAAATCCTCACAAAACAATTTAAAAATGAAGCATTTCAGAAGGGAATTTGTGCCTCAGTGACATCTCCCTCCAGACCTGACAGAGCTTTTTTTTTTTTTTTTTCCTGAACAATGGCAGTGAAATGGCACCATTGGTTTTACAACTTTTTTGTTTTCTTCCAAGAGAAGTGAATTTCTGTGCTGATGGCATCTGGCAGGGGTAACTAAACACACACATTGCAGGGAGGGAGGGAGGGAAGGAAGGAATGGTGAGGAAGGAAGGGAGGAAGGAAGGAAGGAAGGAGGGAATGGTGTGGAAGGAAGGAAGGCAGACAAAGGAAGGCAGGCAAAGGAAGGAAGGCAAAGGAAGGCAGGCAAAGGAAGGAAGGCAAAGGAAGGAAGGTTGGTTGGTTGATTGTCAGGCCTCTCAGTTACCATGGCAGTATGTTTCCATGGAAGCCAAATTTGAAGCCTGTTGCTGCCACTGGAGTGGCCCAAAGAAAATTATTAGTTTTGAAAATTAACAAAGCTACTCACTACCTTGAAAGCCAGCCCACCCACAGCCCTCCAAATAACAAAGGCATCTTTGCATGCCTGATAAAGGATTCAATAAACATGTGGGGAAGGAAGAGAGAGCAGAAAAAATACCACACAATGAAAAATAGGAGCATCCTTTTATGCAACCAACAATGCAGAAATCACACTGGTAAGCACAAGGCTGAATGTGCCTCATGAAATATCACACATAAAGGTCAGCAAAATCCTACAGAGCATCCTGTGTCGCTGGCTCCTGAGGGGACTGAAGGGGGGTGCTTTGAGACTAGAGCTGCTTGGTTACCATTTGTCTGAAATTAGTTCCCCATAAATCATGCTGATGGCTCTCCCTTGGTTTGCTCATACACCTCGTAGGAAAACCTTGCAGAGGCAAAGCAGAATTTTCTTGTGGCTTGCCTAATCAACACTAAAGACCAGTTTAGCTGCTCTGATGCTCTCCTTGCTGGTCAGAATATCTTTCTGAATTCTTGAAAGCCACTTTTTGCATTGCCAACCCCGTTTCCTCACCGAGAAAACATTTTGCCACAGTTTTTCAGAAGCCAGGGAGCCCACATAAACTGCCTGGTGTAGTTTATCATCTGTAACTGAAAAAAACCAAGGTACAGATTCAGCCCTTCCCAAAGGGGAGGCATTGAGACTCAGTGATGAAGCAGTCACGTTCCACAGGCTGCCAAACAAGGGACTTGCAGGCAACACAAGCAAATCCAGCACGACCTCAAAAGGGCAGATCACAGAGTCCTCGATTTAGTGACTTTCCACCTAGAAGCAAGCGCCTTTTCCTCACTGACATGAAAAGAGCATCATGAAGGCCTTCCAAATTAGACCCTCTGGGGATAACTCACCTGAAGAATGCTGAACTCTCAGTGAAAGCTAAAGATCAGAGGGAAAGATGCAGTTGTTGGAGCATCAGCTGAATCTGATTCTTGTTCTGAGGCAAAGAAAGATCTAAGACCTGCCCCACTGAAACATCAGTCTTGTACCCCTGCCAGAAGGTCTTCTGTGCTCTCTGCTACCTCTCGTGCCCAGGGGGAAAAGGGAAGGAGAAGCAGATCATTCTAAAGCACAGCTCACCAAAAAGCATTTGATGTGAATGTAGCAGATTTCCTTTGGAAGAAAGGCGAGTACAAATAAAGGGCCTGGCAGCTGTTTTGGGATTCCTGCTCTGCTCAGATTTCACTCAAGGCATGAGCTGCACAGAGAACTGGGGAGTGCTGCATCCCATACCTCTGGGAAAACAACCTTCCCCACCCCTGAGCCACAGACCTCCAAAGAAACGAAAAAATTACTCTGCAAGAGGCACTCAGAACTAGCCTACACATGAGAGCAGAACAATTGGCTTAACACCTCTTCCCTGCTTGGGGCACTTTTCTCAGTTCCCAGAAAGAAATCTGAGATCAGAGACTGATAAATAAAATAAATCAAAGGAAGAGGGAGGTATGCCTAGTCTTCAGAGACTTCAACTGTTGTAAATCCAATGTCATGCAAAGAAGTAATTCTCTGTTCTTCCATGTCACCAAAACTAAAGAAGAAAAAAAACCACAAAGAACTGCCAAATATGTTAAATACATAACTTAGGGCATTTTAATAAAAAAAGCAAAATACATTTCATCATTCATTGGCTGGCACAATGTATAAAAACCTTTAAATAACAACTTTAATATTAGTCACAAAATACAGCATGTTTTATAAAAATAGCTGTATGCACTGATATTACTGATAATGTAAAACCACTCTGAATAGGCCATGCAAAGACATTCAGCTTTGACCTTTCCATTTCCAAGTGCTTGTCACATCTGCTACTTTATTCCTTCTCACTCTGCTTGGGAGGGTTTTGTGCTGGCATTTGGGGGCCTCCTCCTCCCAGCCTTGCACACAAAGCCCTGGCAAAGTGTCTCAGAAAGGGCTGACAAGTTAAGGTGCATCATGGGCATCTTAGTGGCCCAATTTTCACAGCTTATGTTTCAGAAAGTGCTCAACATCTGTGTCTTTCTCCATGGACCTCCCTTTGGTCACTTAAAATCTTCAGCTTTTCAGCCAAAACCCTTCCAAATTATTCTTTTCTCTGTTGCACCACAGTATTGAAACTGGAAGCAAAAATCAAGACACTCAGCCTGAGATTACTGCAGGAGGCAGAATTCAATGGCTGCAGCACCACTTTTTTACAGCTGTACCTCTGCTTTTGGCATTTCTAAATTATTCACACACCAAAATTCACTGATGTCTGTCCAGTCACATTAGGAACAGCAGGTAGGACACAAAAAAGGTCATGGAGAAATACAAATTTACAGAAAGGAAGGTTTAGCTGAGGATAGCATTAATATGATAAAATCCCACATTAATATTAAAACCCCCACTTAGTAGTAAATATAAACTGTTACATAAACAGTCTGTTACATCTGTGGTTACCAGATTTAAGAATGTAACTGTTTGAAGGGGACATAATGGACACCAAACTCCAGAAAATTAAAAAAGAGATGGTATGGAATACATTATACCTAAGAGCAAAGACATGTCAGACAAAAACCCTACCCCCTCCCAGTTTTCACCCCACACGCTGATGCACAAATTATCAACATAAAAAAAAACTACAAGGCTCTTTCCATCTCAAGAATCATGAGCAATCCCTGCATCTTTACAGTACCATCCTCATTCCATTTAGGTCCAACAAAGGTAATGGGGACAGAGATCCACCCAGTCATCATCTTCATTCCTGAGTCTACAGAAAGAGAGGAGGGCACTGTTGATTGAGAACAGTCCCTACTGCTGACACAAACAGCAGCACCTCCACAATGTGCCATCAAGGAGAGCAGCCATTGGTAGGGAGAGGCTTGATGCTCTGCTAGGCAAAGTGTGGGTTTTTTCCTGATGTTTTCAAGTTTGCATTTTAAACTGTGCTCTTCTAAGAAGAAAATGAGGAAAACTTAGTGATTTATCACCTCAGATAATACAGCAGCAAACTCATCTTCTGCAGTTTAAAAAAATCAGTTGAATTATCTTAATGCACTAAATCTGACAGGCAAAAAACATTCCCATAAAAAGCTGTCCCCTTAAAGTTACAAGTCACATCACAAGAGCAAGCTCTTAATCAAAGTGTCAGAAGCAGGGCAGCTTTTATCAGCGCTGCGAATCCAAATAACAACACAGACTGATCATGCTCCCCATAGCAGGAAGATTAAAAGGCTTTATGGGGAACTGGCTGGAAGTCAGTGTTTTTGGTGGCGTGTGCCATGGCCCTGCGCTTGGCCAGGCGGGATTTGGAGGGAGGGGACAGTTTCATGGAGCACACGGCGTGGGCAGCGCTCTCCTGCTCTGCGCTCAGCTCGCTCTCGTGCTGGGACAGCTGCCGGTTCAGGGCTATGGCCTCGGCAGCAAACAGGGTCAGGTCCTTCGTGCTGCTGTTCCTGTCCAGGGAAAGAAAAAGGAGGAAGCAGTTTCAACACTGTTACTTCACCCATTTGCCCTCACAGCAGAGGATCTATTTCCAGGCACCTCTATTTCTTCTACCAAATCATTGATACAGCAGGCAAAATGACCAGTTAATACTGGCATCTATCCTCACTCAGAGGACCAGCAATACATGAAAAAAACAGCCTGGGATTTTGGAAATGGCCACAGTTTTACTCCTCCTTCAGCCAAGGACTTCTGATATAAACCCAGGAAGCCACCTGAGATGTCATCCCTAATTTCTACATGTTCTCAAAGGCTGGGCACATGGGGCCATACTGCTGGCCTTCTTCAGAGAACTGCAGTCCCACTATAACTGCACCTCTGGCTTAAGGAAATACATTTCTGATGGGAAGAACCACCTGGAATTGCCAGAAGCAGACACGGAAATAGAAACAGATGTAGGATTCAGGCTCTCTGGCATACAGAATCTCCCAGCAAATCACTTCCAGTGAGGCTTGCCCTGCTCACAGTAAAGAGATACTGTGATTACCACCAACTACAATGAAAATCAGATCCAAGTCTGTGGTTATGGTGATTATTCACCCATCAGAAAGCAGTCTCTTTGGGTAACACATGCCTTTATGCCTTTTCCTCCCCCTCCTGGGCAGCAAGCTGACAAAACCATCGTTATAGCCTGTCTAAGATTAACACTGCACTGCAGGAATTCCCTCTAATGGTTTTCCCACAAATAAGCAAGATTAGATCATAAAGAAAATTCAGAGCTTTAATATTTCTGATGTTCTTAACAAAATTAGTGCTGCACATTTATGAAGTTCCATTCTCAGCTAGGGATGTTACCTCCTCATTTGTCAACTCCTCCCTCTCACCCATTCTTTCAGTAATTATTCTTGGCCAAGTTTACAGATGTTTAGAAAATAAACCCTACCTTTGGAGAACTTGAGGGGTAGGCAATCCCCTTTCAGGAGCTTGCTAGAAGAAGCAGTTCAGAGAAGTTAGTTACACATTAGCAGCTGGGAACCAAGCTTTCCCAAGAGTGACAAAAACCAGGCGACTACCCCAAATCTTTACAATGAACCGATATTGCACATAAACTAATTCACTGCGGGCTTATAAATCACTGTTTGCTTGCAAAACATATTTCATATTCTGTCTCCCCTCACAAGAAGACTTCACAGCTTGCAAATATAAGACTACAGCTTTGGAAGCTCTCCAGAGGGTCTATTCCTTCTTTCCTGAACTGGGAACTGAAACAAAAGAGGACACTGCTGCTCTTTTATAACCACATTTACCAGCATTCTGCATTACTGTATTAACACACTAATTTGTGTACTGCAGTGCTTGCTATTCACAAGAAAGCCATTTAAAATGCACAAAGCAATAATTAAACAAAACAAAACAAACACTTAAAGGCTGACATATTCATCCAAATATTTACCACTCAGAAAAAATAAAGCCACTGTGTTTCATTTAATTAATCAAGATACAGGCACTAAAACACACAAGGACTCTAATAAAAAGTTCAGAGACAGCGAAAAGCTTGTTTATCACTTTGGAAGAAAAATAACCTGCAAAATAATATAAAGAGGGATACATACTCCTTGAACCCATGAATGTTGCAAAACTTGAGCAGCACTAAGTCGTTCTTTGGCATCACAAACCAGCAGCTTTGAGATGAGATCTTTGGCCTCAGAGGAAATATGCGACCAATCCTTGTCAGGAAATTCATACTTGCCTTCCTGAATGCTCTCAAAAAGCTTGTTCTAGTAAAGGAAAATTTATTTAATTGAAATACACTGCGACCAGAAGGTTTCTCAGGTGAGACTTCTCACTCACTTGAATTCACCTAATGTGGAGGAAAACAAATGAAACCATCCAGTCTCCCTATGGAGTCAATGGAGAATGACAGGCAGCTCCAAAGAGAGGTTCAGCGCATCCTAAGATGGACACAATACACTGTCTGCTGAAAACACTTTCCCCCACCCCACCCATAGAAGGGCAGATAAAATACTCAGGTTTTAGAAAGAATAAATTCAGGCCCTGCATGGTAACTCTCCCGGGGCTCAACTTTTATCTGAGGAACTGCAGTGACTACCACTGAAACCAGAACAAGGATTACAGAATAAGGGAGGATTGCAGGGTGGGGGGAGAGGATGAGAAGAAGCTCTGAGATCTCACAACTGGAGGAAGGAGAGGCAGCTGCCCAACCTTACTTTAGAAATTCAATTTCTATAATGCCACCCTCACTTCTCAGTGACAGATCTCCCAGCCAACTACCTGCCAGGGTGAGGCACAGCTCTCCACTGCTGCCATTATGGTAAGTCCTACACCCAGAGCTCATGGGAGAACTCTGCACTCCCCACATGGCCAGGACATGGACACTCACCTGGCAAACTCTGCAGACTTCTCCTCTGTCCCAGCCACAATCTGTGCCGCAGTTGCCCACGAAAGGGGGGTAACCACTGAGCATGATGTACAGAATCACTCCCAGGCTCCACAGATCACACCTCTTGTCATAGAACGTGGCCTCCTCCATGAAGACTTCCACCACTTCAGGTGCCATGTATTCTGCAGAGCCACACTAAGAAACCAAATTCAATTAAGTTTTCAAAGGGAGGGTCACATCAAAACAAGACTCAGGTTTATCATTTTCCACTCTTCATACCAAGTGGCTTGGTCTAAAAGCAGAAATCAGGTATCAGTGACTACTGATGTTCCTATAGGTCTTTAGCAGCACCATAAACTGTTCCATATGACTGTGAACTTTTAATCAGGGTCATAACATTAATTTACATCTTTCAGGTTTTTAAATCTTATCCATTAGTTATCAGACAAGTGTATCAGGGAATAGAATTCTGTAAGACTTCTGCAACACTGTCAGATTTTTCTTTCACGGTAAATGGCAAAAGCATAGGACTGTAGTTTTTCAAACTAACATGTATTATAAAGCCACACACTGATTACAGAGCTTCTGTTCTCCTTAGCTCACTGGCTTAGCTTACAGAACCAAAACATGGGAAAATGAACACAAACATGGGGAAATAAACACAAAACTAAGGTTCAAAGTCTGCCCATAAGCACACAAAATTATGCACAAAAATTTTCCCCATTTGACTTTGCAAGAGATAAGCAGGACCCATGCATCACTTGCTGGCCAACAGGAACATTAACACTGTGAGCTCCTGTGCTTTTGTGTATTTGTTCTGTCACTGGGAAAGCAAGACAATATTTATCACACATACACTTGCTTGAAACGAACTATTCAGCCCTGGGTGTAGTGGCAGAAAGCTCTTTGGAAGCTCTCCTCTAGAGGTAAGAAAAAATGGTTTATGGTAGAACGAAAGAAAAAAAAAGCACAGAGCCATAATAGGTCTCTCACCGGCGTTGTTAATTCAGGAGTAGTTATTGGAGTACATGCACTGTTCAGCTTCACCCCACTGCCAAGATCAAAGTCACATATTTTCACTGGTGATATCTAAAAAAAACAAGAGGTAAGGAAGACTCGGATTAATACAAAATATATGAATATGTTTACATATGAAGTAGAAAAACCCAGGATAGAACATGAGTCCCTATCAAGACGCTTCAGTCTCTTACAGCCACCTTCCACTCATTGCACTCACCTGCCCTGCCCCAGCTGCACCACATCACCAACATCTCATCCTGCTACATTATTTTTTTATTTGGTTAGGCAAGTGGCAGTACACATCAGGGCACTTTGGAAACTGGTCATACAATGTGACCAGCTGGCCTTGAAATGCTGTTTGTCCATCTGGGTACTGGCTCAGAACAGATGAGGCACTAGGGTGTCACTGCCATTCCCTCTCTAAGGGCAGCGGGCTTTTTATCTCTTAGCCAGATGTTCACATTTTCACAGTTCCAAGAAGAATTCAGTCTCTTTTAGGCTTTGGTTCTGTTAAATTTAGATGAAGTTCACTAATGGGTTCAGGAGTTTTCAAGAAGCGAAAAAACACAAGGACTGTTTTTGGGAACCAAGTTTAAAAATGCAGTTCAGAAAGTTAAGAGACTAGAGCAGCACCTTTTCTGGAGACTCACACAGGATGTTTTCAGGCTTCAGGTCCCTGTGAGCAATACCTAAACAGAGAGTACAAATGTTCATTAGAAAGGATACTCCCTTGTTTTACTTCTCATAACTTCCTTGTATTAGAAGGTGGCCTAGGAAGTATTCTAGGTCTGAGCATGCTACACACACCTGCCCCTCTTAAATACAATAATTTAATTGTAAATCTAACTGTTAAAAGTCACTCTTGTGTCCTGCTATACCGTTATCATCCTTAACCGTACAGGAGAGTCTGTTAAGTAAATAAGAACCTGCTAACACCAGAATTTTTGTTAGCCCAAATTAATTATATTCCTTAAAACCAGCTTATTGAGATGACTGACCTGTAGGAAAGTTTAATTCTTTACACAGTTTAATGAAAATATTTTTGTGCCTTTTACAGTAAAGTTCTTTCCAGATGGATCAACTGGCTTGCTGAACTCCTACCAGCACAGATTGTACTTGAGGCATTCTCCCCTGCAAAAAATTCCCAGAGTTCCCAGATGAAAATATCCCGTTGCAGTACAGACTCATTGCTGAAGCAAATGAAAAATTAAAGGTTCAGTTGGAGACACAGAAGAAAAGCTAAAGGAAAACAACCAAAGGGCTTCTTCATTCAACTGCTATCAGAACAGGCAAACCTAACAGGGAAGCACAATGTTATCCATGTAATTCACATGCAAAGGTGGATGTGTTGTAGAACTGTTCTTCAAATGCCAAAATACACAGTTTCTGGAAGTTCTCCATTTAATATCATCAAACTCTATTGGAAGGCAGAACATGAGAGGCAAAAAAAATCAAACCAATGAGCAACTTCACTGTAATTTAACTTCACTCTAGCCTTGATTTAAAACCTTACACTCTAAGGACACTCTATGCTACTTCAGAGTACAAGAAGGAAAATCCCACCAAGCTCTAGGCAAGGGAGTTTTAATGTCTTTTTTCAGCACTCTCCACAGCACATGGCTTAAAATATAACAGCAGAGCCCCAGTCCAAAGGAATCAGAGTGTTCATGCTGATGTAATGAACATGGTTTTGGCACAAGAGATGGCACAATGAACCCACTGAGGTGGCCTTTGCTGGTATTTACAATGCCAATGAAACTCCCAACAGTTGGCTTGGCTTGCAATGGGAAAGCCAACAGTGTCTTTTTGTATTATGGTTTGAATTCAAATGTCTGATTATGTAGCATTTGATTTTGCAGTTGCAGAGCACTGAGAAAACAACTGCCCTAGAACACCCCTCCAGTAGATTATTAGCAATAAAGCACACACATCTCAAGTGGGTATAAGGCAGTATTATCATCCAGCTGAGTTTTAAACTACTCCTGGCGAAAGAATTAGCTGTCCTCATTCCAATTTTTTTAAAAGCATTTAGCTATAGCACTTCACCATTAAGCTGTGCAATAAAACTGCTTTAATTTCCTGTTTACTTTAGTGCTTTGTATCCTACTTACTAATTATTTTAATGTCACACGGAAGAACCATAAAGAGAACAATAAAATGAAAAGGGGATGAATGTTGCTGTAGCTGATTCTGCAAGCCATGTCCCCACTGTCCCAGTTCATGGCAAACAACAAGAAAGCAGATTGCTGCTCTACAGCCATTTTAATTAATCACCGTCTTCTTGTTTGGGGAAAGGGGAATTAAAACCAAAAGCTGAGAGAGAACTACAGAAAGTATTAGCTGAGTTGATGTTAAACCTCTTGAATTGGGCAGCTGGACTTCCAGCTGTTAAGAAACCCACTACAACCCTAGCATATCAAATAAGAATTTTTCCATATATTCCTGTTCCTTATTTGCCCCCTATCTCAAAGTCAAAATCTTCTACACATAGGTATTCAAACCTTCTCTGAAGGTTTGAAGCTGAGTTATTACATCGACAGGCTATGAAAATTACCAAAACTCTTAATCCAAACTAAGTTTGGGTTCACATTCAAATTAACTTCTCGTGACAGTCATGACATGTGATAAGATCCATATTCCTCAGGTTTGCCACTTTCATCCCTATGCATGGCTACACTTTTCTTTTTAATGAGTCCAACCTGTTGAGGTACCAGTGCTGTGATTCCAACTCAGCATATAAACAGTCCTGTGACTTAAAAGTACAGACTACAACTAAACGTTTATTGAACCAGGGACAGTACTACCCAGCTTAGGCAGCAAATGCAGATCTGCTGAGATCTACCAGGCTAATCAGAGTGGCAAAAAGAAAAAGTGTATCAAAATGAATAACCAATGAACAGTCTCCAAATGCATGCCATTTTATTCACAGGTAGCACTGTAACACCAATTGAAGCTGCAAGACCAGGTAATCACGGCATAGGAAGGACTTCAAAGTATCCATCACATTCAGCCCAAAAATATATTCTGGGATGACCATAATACACAGAAAGTTTGAAATTTAAATAAAAGTATTGCCAACTTGAAAAAGCAGCAGAAAAACACTTTAATATTAAAAAAAATCTCTACAAACATAACAGCTTTTAAATCTAAGCAAATTCCAAACAAATTGAGGACACCTTCAAATAAGGACTATGGTTCATTTAGGTCTCTCAATTTAATAGTGAGAGTCTAAATGTGAGGGCCAAAAGCTACTACAAACCAACAGGTCCTGTAACCTACAGAAATTCTGATTATTTACAAAAAAGTAACTCTGTTGACCTGAAAGAAGAAATTAAAATTATATTAGATCCTTTCCGAGTAACCTTTATATAGTGTCTTGTGTAACAGGAACAGACTCAACCCTAATGTTAACTCTCCTTGGATGCTAATTTAAGTTTTCTTCTGGAGAAGGCTGTACCATCTTAACACAGTCAATTACTTAAAATACTACAATATGAAAACAGTATCATAGAGGAAAACAGCTCAAGTCATCTGGCATTGCTTTAAATGGAAACACTAGCAAAAGCTGGCTACTTACAGATAAATGTGCTTCATAACCCAAGTGTACAGTATCAACTAGTAAAGATGGAGGCAGCCTTCTCTTACCTTTTGTATGAAGAAAATCCAGAGCAGAGGCAATGTCTCTCACCACTTTGCTTGCTTCTCGTTCATTGAAGTGCTTCCTCTTCTGTATATGGGCCAGGATTGAACCTGTCAGGGTAAGAGGTGAGAGGGAAAAACCTCAGTATGAATGCTGAACTAGTTCCAAGTATCATGAATCCATAACCTCATTTTCACACTTTATAACAGACTTTCACAGCAGGCAACTTCTGTGGAGCAAAGAGGGGAATGACTAAGAAGAAAAAGGCACAACTGAGCAGCTTTGCCACTTAAGTGTGCTAGAACATAATTTTCAAACAATGCAGCTCTCTAGTTTAAGCACAGCATGAGAGGCAATCACTTTTTACTGCCCCAGGACATGACTGGTCTGTTTTCCACACACTGTGACAGCAGAGATTTGCCAACAGTACCAGCAAAACTCAAGGAGATACATAAATATTTCAGCAAAACCCAACCTACCCCAGGGCATGGGTGGTCACGCTCAAACTCTCCTTATTTTCTACAACGTCACCACTGAAACCCTGCACTGAAAGGCAAGGATATATGTTTTGTGCCTCAACACTATCAAAGTAAAAAGACATTCAACCTTTAAATATACATCAAATTTCCCACTGGCATCAAGACAAGGCTCTTACAGTGACTTAAGGCAAAATTTGCCCAGGGATATAAAATCTGACAAAAGACTTCTAAATTAAAACATACTGAAGGGCTGGTAGCTTGCAGGCAGAGCCTCACTGGCATCCCTTTAACAAAGAATAAAGGGAGGTTTGATTCCTTATCTTCTTTAAGTGAATTCAATCAATCTTCTCAAAAGATTTAAAACCTCTTTGAAAAACCAATTACATGTGGTCCACAGAGATCTAAGCCCCCTAAGTAGTCTTACTGTTCCCTTCTATTTTCTTATTCAGAGAGGTTTGTAATTTGTAAAAGCAATCAGGCAAAGAAATTAAAGAAGTAACTGCCATTTGTTATTAGCCCCAGATACTCAACATTTTCTGTCTCAGGTGATTTCACTTTTATTCTTCAGTTCTAGATGTGGAAGGAAATCTCCCATTGGGTAATTCCTATTCTTATACCATCAATGCTATTGCCACTCCTCCACAGTGAGGATTCAGAGAGGGAAGAGGAAGGACATTCAAGAAGAAGAGAGATGGACAAAAGACTCCTCAGATATGGCACAGCCATGTGGTGTCAGATGGGTGGAGGAAGGCCACTTTGGACCAGGTTATTGGATTCCAAATAAGTTTTCCCCTGCCAAAATCACTTTCTAGTTTGCTACAGATTTCTCGAGGACATAAAGTTCAAAGGGATTTCCTGGTACAGTTGTTCTTTGAACCTTTAGAAAACAGTAACAGTTCTTCAGTTTTTCCGTTCCTGTTGAAAAAACCCCACACCTTGCAGGAAACAATACTGAGCCACCTGAAATGCTCATTTCACTTGGCAGGTTTATTTGAAATTACCTTTCTGAATAGAGCTGATGTCCAAACTCTCTCAGGGAAGAATTATATCAATGAAAATATACTCTACTGACTTTATATTCATCCCACGTAGTGAATTTTCACAAAGAAAGAGTAGCAGGGCACTCCTGCCACAGTTGTTCCTACCTCTCCAGTACTCATCAGAGAGAAAGCATTATATAGCACCTCTCAAAATGCATTTCAGTGTGAAAAAAAAGAGGAAAAGACTCTTAAATCATGCAAGTACAAAATAATCAGCTGGATTTTAACTCTTTCAATTATGGAAAGCTGTCAGAAAAGGATATTAAATGGATTCTGCATATCACAGTGAACTGAACACAGATAAAAGAGGAGCAGAGCTCCCTCAGGTACAACAGCTACCAACAGGTAAAGTTGCAAATGGAAAGCCCAAATTATGCTCCAACACCGTAAGTAGTACCAGCCTCTGAGACTGGAGATACAGAAGTAAGGCTTCCATTGAAGATTAATGTTATTCTAGCCAGTCACACCACTCACATCAGAATCTGTAGTGCATCAGATCTGACCCTTAATTCCCATTAATTCTTTCTTGAATCCCACATACCTAACACTCCAAATACTGATTTTTTTTTTTTAAGAGAAAACTAGCTTCAGCCTTAGCTGACCCTGTAAAAACAGTAACTAGGAGGGCAGGAGTAGCATTATTATCCTCTCAGCAGCCAGGCAGGTACATTGACAACCACAGACTCACAAAGAAGAGGGTTAACTAATGGAAAAATGTGAAATGAGAAAAAAGACAAATGCAGATTCATCTCAATCAAGCCCTCTTACAGCTAATTTGTCAGAGAAGTCTGTGCATTAAGACAAAGTGTTATGGGAAAACACAGTGAAAAGATGAAGCAATTTTGAGGAAAGTTAAACAAAAGCTTTTACTCAAGAAAAATACACATCCATCTCTTTTAAAAATAGTTCTGCATCTATGCAGAAAGAATTTGTATTTATTGCACATATAGTTTGCTCCTGGAAATCTTCTTGATGAGAAACAATAAATTATGTTCTCTGGACAGCAGGATACTCCAGCAGCTCAGTTTTCCTTTGAAGGGTTTGCCACATTAAGCCACGGTTTTGCACAGCCATGCAATTAGTGGGTACTGTAATTATACTCAGTGCAGACAAATGGGAGAAAGTCCACAAAGTGCTTGCTGCAGCTTTCTCACTGCCCAGGTGAGTGGGAAGTGCTGGAACCCAGTGACCACTCAGGCTCACTTGATGGGCTCTCAAACACCCACAAGCACAACTGATCCTCAATAACAGCAACCCCAGGCACAAGCAAGATGATTTTCATAACAGAGTTCCATGAGTTTCAGGAAATGAATCCAATCCTACATCAAGGGAGAACTCTACCACAGTATATAGATGCTGCACTAGAATCATGCATAATACCTGACATCCCATGTGCCTCCCCTTGCCTGAAGGTACTGTGACCTACTGACTGTATTTCAAACCTTCTGCTTTAACAGAGCTGACGTTTCCATCACTCAGCTACAGAAAGGGATTGCAAATGCATGACCAAACCCATCAACACTCAAGAATACCTATACTTTAAGTTTTGTGGAATATTTCCTCTTCTTATCTTGAGATTCTCAGCCATTTAAAACAAGTTCTTCACTTACTACTTTAAAAGAGGTAAACAGGAGACAAAATGATTGAATGAATAAAGGCATAGTTTCAGCACAGTACCTCCTCGCAGCTTCTCAAAGACCAGGTAGTATCTTGTGTCATCTTCAAAAAATTCGATTAACTCCAAAATGTTTCTTTAAAAAAAAGAAACAAAGAAAAAGAAATAGAAGAAATAAGCACAGAGTACACACAGAGCAATAAAGATATGGATGAATAACTAGGAAGTGCCAGGAATAACCTGCAAGCACTAGTTAAACAAGTTGCTTTGGTTGTCTATGGCATTAAAACCACATTTCAACTCACACTAAAATTTAAGCACAGGAAAGAGGCCAAACACCACACTCAGACAGGATTGTGAGAGCTCTGCTACTGCTCAATTGACAGGAAGATAACTGGTAATAGGTTGTATTTAATAATTTAAAACACTGCATTTGTGCTGAAGGCAGAAAAAAAAAGGAAAAAAATAATTAAATTGGCATTCTTTCTCTCTGGAAATCACAAAGCAAAACACATAGGGCTCAAAGGAGACAGACATCTGTCAACAGGATATTAAATCCAGCTCCTTAGTTGCCATTTTCAGACTAACTCCTCTTTAGCTCATGTAAATTCTTTGTAGCACAAACACCTCATCTTCCTTTGAGGATGTCAAATGTGTAAGTCAGAATTTTCTACATTTAATGATAGAAACCCCGAATTCTGCATGTGGTCCTGAGAGCTTGAGTTCTTCATCAGTTGTGTACTGGATGACCATATGCTCTCAACCTCACAGAGAAGAAAGACATGGTCTGCTTCTCTGTAGCACAGCATAAACCCATAAGTTTGGTAAACAAGTTGGTTTTAAAATTATTTTTGTATGTTATATTAAGTATTTGTTTGAAAAAGCTCAATATAAGCTGCACCACTGGAATACAGACAACGGCTGTTGTATATACATTCTAGATTAACAGAGACATCTAAAAGCAGCTTCAGAATTGGCTCAAACCCATTACAGAGCTCCCAGAACATGCTGCCAGTGCCTGCACAGCTTTTCTTCCTCTTCAGACATGAGTAGCAGCTTTACAGTTGCTTCATCCTGTGGCTACATGAAGTCAGCACACATCCAAATGAGAACTAAATTTGCTTTTTGCTGATCTAAGAGTTCCAGGGCAAAAGCAGGAAGGCTGACACAAGGAGGACAAACCACACATCAGGGAAAGGAATGGCAAGACTTCCTTTCCACAGCAGCTGGTATCAGGTCAGCTTCTGCTGATGGTGAAATCATAGGGGAGAGTGTCAAAATGTTAATTCCTCATCTGGACAAAAGCCATGCATCACCGAAGCACGATCAGGCTACACCAACCTGGCTGCTAGTTGAGTTATATAGCTTTTAATCTGTAAATAGTTTCCCTAAATTTCACAGGTAAAAGAAGAGGAAATTCTTATTCTGAATAGGTCAAGTCTAAATTTCAACTGTTTCTAAGGAAACTACCCACAAAGCTTCTAACCTTGTCACACATAAAAATTTGAACAAAAATAGTCAAGACACCTTAAATAAACAAAGACAAGACTATACTTACTTGTTACCCTGACACTGGTACAGAGTTTCTATTTCACGAAAAACCCGACTCCGACTATGCCCAGCTTTTTTTTCAATGATCTGTGAAAAAGAGTTAAGACCTGATATTTGAAAAATTACTGCGGGGACTATGCATGCAGCACTGGAATTACGTAACTGTTCCAAGGTTTGAATCTAGGGCATGCCCACTAGAGAAAAACACTCCACCTTTGTTTGTTTGTTTAATTTCTCATCTGGCATTTGTTTACAGAATAGAGCTCTGGAAGGCATTCAAAGGACAAGAGAAATTAGGACAGGAAGAGAAGAAAGGAACTAAATGCACACGTTACACAGCCACTGACCAGTTACCACACACTTCTTGCATCATTTTAACTTTGCAATGTGCAGAACAGGATATCCTTTTGAGTTCTAACAAAAATATATATGATAACCACAAATCTGTAAATGAGCCCTAACACTTTACAATGATATTACAGAAGATTGGCCTCTATCAAAGAACAAAGAGACAGCTTTCCATGAACCCCTGGCAGTAACTGATGCTCTCTGAACTCGGAGCAGCACCCAAAAGCTTGCGCTACTTGGTAGGCCATGCTGGATAATGATTCAGCGTCTTCTTTCATAAGAGACAAAGGCAGGACTACAACCAAACCAGGGCATGAGAGGCAAGCTTGCCCTGAGTGTGGGCAACCATCAGAGTGATTTGCTGTTTGTGACTTCTATCTGCAGCTGATACACCAGTTCACTCTGGAGGCACAACACTTAAGATGACAGGTTTTATTAACAGTTATAAAACAGGCTCATTTCAAGCATCAAAAATTTCCTAGGTTTTGCTATTCCCACTCTGTTGCAGGTTTTCACTGAGATACTCAGAGGGAGAAGACACATCACAGACAGAAGTGATGCTGCTTTCACTCTTCACTTACTTTCACTGCATATTCTTTCCCAGTTTGGAGACTGACAGCACCCTGAACTTTGGCATATGCTCCCTCACCAAGCAGCTCAGCCGTCAGCTTGTACAAGTCTGCCAAAGAAATCCAGAAGAAAGGACACATGCATCAAAGCATTTTAGGGAATAACATCAAGACAAGATCTTTATCTGATAAGCACCCCTCAGATTTATTTAGTATTAAAGTAGATATGCCAGTTTTAACTATGATTCATTTTTCCCCTCCCTCTTTCAAGTTCCAGAAAGATTAAAAGTAAACTTCATTACAGCATCAAAATTACACATTTGTTCACACTAGAAATGTTTTATATCTCAGTAATACCTAGGACCTCAGACGCCCTCTCTGTCTTCATGTAAAACTCAGAAACAATTTTTTCAGGTGGAAAATAATTCACTCTTTGATCAGAAAATGCCTATCATACATAATTTCCTTGCAGAGATAGCGTTTTAAGTATAACAAACTTGAACATTTAAACCTAGAAGAATACGATCACCTTTATTTGCAATGTACCTTCTATTGCTACTTGCCCACTAAAAAGTTTTATACTGCTCAGTTTTCTAACTGAACTATATTTTACTTACAAAGCTTCACAATATTTGTGTTCACATCTATTCAATCAAAGCATTTTGACATCAGCACTGTTCCTACCAAAAAAACAATGTTTAGCTAAGAAAACTGAGAAAAACAACAGAGGCAAAGCAGACCATTAAAAGCTTATAAATTGTCACCAACCTTCAAACTTCCCAGGGACCTGATCTGTGGCTCTGGTTCTTTTTTTCTTTTTCCTTTTCCCACTGTCTGCTATGGGGACAGGCTGACTGCTGACCATCTCTGTGTGGCAGAACATAGAGGTGACTTTGACAATCAATTATTTTAGGATAAAATACAAATGCTCTTGTGTGTTTATGCTCTTATCTATCCAAAAGTTTTCCTGCTTGTCTTCAGCACAAGCTGCCACCTCTCCTCCAAATATCAGAGGAAACCTAAAAAAGGCAATTCGGGTGCCAATTGATACCTCTGGGGAGGTCTGATAAATGTAAAAAAAGGAGGAAATAATAATGCATTTATACTGAATCCTTATCTCACAGCACAGTAAGCCAAAGCACAGAAATAACCCGCAACAAAACAAGTGCCCTGATACCAGACGGCACTTACAGCCCTCACAAGGGCACTCTGAGCTATTCTGCTGTTTTACAAATAGATTTTTTTCACATCAGCTCAAGAAAATGAGCCTCCAAAACAGCAGGAAGGTGTGGGGAAGTTTCAAACCACTCAGTGAAACAAAGCAACCACAGGAGTTAAGATATCAGAGGAGCAATCTATGTCAGTTTATGCTGCCAAAAGTCCAGAAAGAAAACCATTTCTCACAGAACCATAATGTACCTTTCTGAACCACAGATCAGTGGATAATTTATGCTCCAAAGCAAGAAGTGTTTATGGCATTTAGATTTTTTTTCATACATTACTAGCTGCAGATACTACAAGAGCTTAGTCAGAGATAACAATTCACTGATGCAAGATAATATGGCAGAAAAGAACACCTGCATATTGTTATTGAAGGCTTCAATAAAAACACTGCCATATATGTACAGCTAACCTATCTCCAAAAAGATTAAATGATTCCACACTGAGACACTAAGAGGGAACAATGCACACCAGTCACATCCAGCCAAGTTTGCCTTAATAGTTTAAAACCTCACCTCAAAGTCTTCAAGGCAGTAGCAAAGTGCAGCTAAGACATTTTACAGCCAGGAGAAATTCCGACTAAATTCACTTTTAAAGATCTTGTACTACAGAAAAAACTAAATCCATAGAAATAGTGTAATTAAGAGAATACTGGCATTGAAAGAGCAAGTCCCAAGAATTTCTGTCAATTCCCTTTTAATGAAGATTATGAATAGCAGTTTTTCTGCCTTTCACTGTTTCTAAAGTACTCACAAAACATGGAAGCACCAAGGCAGAAAACATTACACAACAATCTACCAATATATGAAATACTTTTTCTTTGCTCCATTACATTTTTCTTGTTCGTATCTGTCAGTAATAGCTACTATGAGTGTCACTTAGAACCCACATGTCTGAAAATTTAAGACAAGTGTTATTTTGAAAGACCTTTCTCCTTTAACAACTTACTGAAACACTTAGAAACGTATCACTCAAAGCCTCAAGAGCAAATCCTCATTTTCATGTCTGAGGCAGAATGTGTTCAGGAATCACCATGATGGATGTCATATGTGATTTCTTAAGTACAGTAATATCAAGCACATTTTACCAACTTCTAAAGAAACAGCTTCTTTTTAACTCAAACTGATACACATACGGTTTCAAGCTGCACAAGAGCTGATAAGTAACAGACTAAAAATCAGCAAAAAACCCAGGATGTGAATCCCATATCTTAGCACAGCTGACATATTTCTTCACAACCAGCTCCTGCACTCTACCAGCTGGCTCTGATACTTACAGTCAGCTGTTTAATAACTCACTACATTACTTCAATTCCCTTTAGTCTGACTCAATTCCTAAATTACAGAGAATTGCTTCCCTGAAAACAGGAAGTTCACTAGTCATGTATACAGAAACCAAATTGCTGAAAAGTTGACATTTTTTTAACCTGTAGTCTTGACTAAATTTGCCATCAGACTAAAGCATGAAACATTTAGATTCTTATTACTGTATTAGATTCTTATTACTTCTCTGGTCTGCTATTTCACATCATTGTGTAGCTCACTTCTGCCAACACAGCTTATCTTTTAAAGGTATCACAGCTTCACTCTCATTACTCCCTTTGTTGAAATGACCCAATACTGAAGTAACAGCCAGTACTACAGGAAAATGCCTTTTCTCCAGCCAAAGGCCTTAGAGGTTTTTCAAGCTTTCAAATAAATGCTTTTTTGCTGTGACTGCATAACCAAAAGAGTTTCTGGTGATGCTGAAGGACAGTGTGCCTCAACCATGCAAAAAATGCTGAGGTGCTCTGCATACTGCAGGAGTGCTTCTGGTGACAGGGACACTGTGGGCTCTGAAGCAGCTCACCCTGCCAGACAGAGAGCTCAGGGACTGGATGGACTGCTCTGCAGGAAAATGGCCCATGGACGTATCAGGTCCAGGATGAATACCTTCAAATTCTGATCGGTCCTTCTCCAGTCATGTTAGGATTATTGCTTACAGGGTAATGTAACCAGTAAAATCTACACTGTAAGTAATATGAGAGCAAGTTTCTGTCTTAGCTGCAGTTTTGTTGAAGCCCCTGAATTTTATTACCGTAACTTAGTGTTGAGGCAATGTTTAACATACACATTATTCAGAGCCTGTGTGAGAAGGTAGTTACAGCCTTTCCCTCTTGCTGTAAAGAAAGCTTGAAAACAAAGCCATGAGAAGAAAAAAGGGAACAATTACTGCTAGTTTCACTTCATTCAGACCTTAAGTTGTCTTTCATCTTGCTACCATATATGAACATGCAAAAATCCACTACCCAGACCTAACTCCCCTCTCATTCTAATCTGCTTCCCAAAGGAAGGAAGGGTATATTTGGAAGAGAAGTACATTTGTGTAACAGGAAGCACTTGGAGAACACAGTAGAGATGCCTTTTTCTATTAAGAAGAAAATACCTTGTTTGAGCGCGTGAACTCAGTGGAAGAAAGCAGAGTTGAGGTACCACCAGTGCTTCAAAACTGGTCTTGCGTAAGCCAGGTTGTTCTGCAGGTCAAAAGAAACACCATCAGGTTATCTTAAAAATCAAGAAAACATTGTTACATATATTCAGATAGTGCCCAGAGCCTAAAGACATTGCAAGGACCTGTTGTGCTGGGCTCTGTATGAACACACAGCAAAAGCACCCCCCTACAATTTCAATGGAACAAAATGAAAACAGATTTCAGTGTAGTCTTCCTCCCAGCTCAGTGTCTCACATTGTCTTTGGACCCTCCCTTCTTCATCAACACGGACTCCTGCAGATATCCAGCTCATAATGGAATATGAGACAGTCAGCAGGGGCTGATTCTACAAAAACCATCTAGTTGCAGGAAGCTCAGAACAATCCAAGCCACCTTTATAATGCAACTACAGTGACTGTTTGTAATGTTTCACATCAAGAGAGATACAATTTGAAGAGGAAGAATGTGCAGTGTTTTATGACAGCCCTGTGTCAAATCAGAGAGATTATTTTATACTCATTCCGTATTAAGTATATTAATTTCAAATTGTAAAATGTGAATATTCTTACTTAATCTTTGCACTAATTTGCCACAATTAATTCTTAGCTGTCAGAGTTACCTTCTCATTTCACCTACAACAAAACTTTTAGTTTCATTTAATCTGCATTATCCTTGAAGGGAGAGGAACTTAAAAACATTGCAACATTATCTCAATAATACACAGGAGCATTAACATTTTAAAATGAACACCCAAAAGTTCACAGGAAACCCAAGCAATCCAATTTCATGAAAGAGCAAGTCTGACAAAAATTATCAGTCCAGCCTTATCACTGCATTACTGTAACAACTCAGAGTGTCACAGCTGACACCACCCATCTGAAACCCTTCGTGCTGGGGAAGAGGTTACAGCAACCTTTCTCTCTACCTCCATACCTCCCTCTGCCATTGCCTCTGTCACACTTTCAGAAGATCAGTGTCACACTATCTGCTGCTTGCGCAATTTGCGGAGTAACTTTTCAGTTCTCCCAGCTAGACGCTTCCCCTGCAAACTGAGTGGGGGTTTTCTGAGGTATGGAGTCAAATCCTCCAGCAATAGCACATAAAGCTATTTCAAATAGGTTCCTTCCACCCCAATTTATTACTTCACCAGGATTACTGCTGGGGAAGCAGGGAGAATCTTTATGGTGAGAGCACACAGCATTCCTTTCCCTGTTGTGTTGGAGAAAACAGCACATTTTGACACACATGCTGCAGACATGAGATCTTCTGAAAACAGCCTGTGTTTCCCGAAGCACACATGCATTTCTTTAAAAGTATTAGTTATCATTCACAATAACAGCAAAAGAACTGTTATCATCCCCACTGGAAAGACAAAGGCAAACAAGAGAAGTATCCTGAGCCAGCCAGGAGCTGACAAGTAAGGACAACAAATGAGACTGAAGGTGGCTTAAAAACACACTGTAATCTCCTTAGTTTCTAATTCAAGGACAATGTGTCTGCAAGGCAGCCACATGGACGGCACGATATAATAGGGTGTATTTCACAGGGCTAACAAATAAATGCGAATGGCGAGCCCTGTCAGGAACAACAGGGCACACACACTGCTTATTGCACTAAAAATCATCCTCTCCCCTTCCACATCCAGCAGAACAGTCAAACAGGATATTTAATGCCACTGACCACTGGCAGACAGTTCATATTTAAGACTTGTCATCACAGGGCAGTAGGAACTTAGCAGCAAAGTTACTTTAAACTCCATCCCACACATTATAAATGAGAAAACTCCTAGCAATAGTTCTTTGACTCAACTACTTAAAGCTCCTCCAACCCCTAGAACGCTTTTAAATTAAGGAGATATAAAGTGTAAGGAGGTTCTGAGAGCCCCTTTGCCCTCAAGCTTTTGCCAGCAAGCTGTTTACTCTCTTCTACATCTGATAGCATCAACAACTCTCAGAAGACTGTCTCTGCATCACCAATTAGGTCCTCTAATTCCCCTCAGCTCCCTTGCCAATGAGAAAAACTTCTTAGAAGACTTTTCATTTTGTACAGATACAAGAAAAACATTTCCTGCTCTTGCTCCACACCCCACAAACGATCAATCAGATAATCGCATTTGTCACTGGAAAAATAAGCTACACAACATACACCCGTATCAGCAAGCAGCCTTGTTTGGAGATGTTAATCTAACTTAACATGTTTTTTAACTTTGAAGCAAGACTGATTTTTCTTTATTTTCCCCTCCTCTGTGCTTTCAACTCTAAAATTAAGTTATTAAACTCCACTGTATTGTCACATTTGATGTCACCTAAGATTTGTATCAGTGTTTTAATGTTTGTTACCAGGAAGGTACTGGAAGGAGAGAGGAAATTCCTCATAGCAATAAATACCTTTTTTGAAAGCATTATGGAGTACTGGCACAGCATTCATATCATGAAATAATGTCACAGAAGCACGTTGGTTGAAGAAGACTTTTAATGAACCAAGAAAGGTTCAAGTGTAGAAGGCATCCTGCTTTACCTGAAAGGCTGCCAATACCAAACCCAGACACCTTTAGACCTGCAGTGAAAGAGGTTCAGCTCTGCAGGAGTGCTTTGCCTTGCTTCCATCCAGCACCTGAGAGGCATGAAGAGAAGCTCTGTTTAAGTAAACAAAAAGACAAATGATAGTTCTTTGAAGTTATCAGAATATACACCAATCTTCCCAAATCAATTGTGAGACATAACATTGCATGATGAGGCTTTTAGAAGTGGTCAGCTTGTAAATGGAAAAAAAAACCAAAAGGCAGTGGCTTATTTCTAAACAAACCAGACACTTCATAGACAAGTGACAGTGGAGTCAGGGGAATTAGGCTGATTTTTGGCTATCGCAAGTACTGCTGATGCCAGCAGCCGAGCTGTCACCCAGGGCTGTCCCGCTGCTCCTCTCGCCTCAGAAGGTCACCCTGCTCAAACTAACACCGCTAAGTACACTTTAGGCAGATCTTCAGCATTCCTCGGGGTTCAGAGCTCTCCCCGTTTTAAGCCAGATGAAAACCACAAGAACTGAAAGATTTCTCGTGATCGCACCTAGGAACTGATTCATTCGCCTTTGCCCGCTCTTCTCCCGCTGCAGCAATGTCCTCAACAGAAAGCAGGTGCCGCAAGAGTGTACACTTACCACTCTTTATTGAAAACCGCACTATGTACGAAACACAGCACTTAAAACCTTCGTGAAATAAATTTCCAGCTCCCGACACGAAGAAACTCCCGCATCCCTTAGGGAGGGCCCCCAGACCCAAAGCTGCCGGAGAGCTGAGGCACCCTCCAGCCGGGTCCCCGCAGCCGCTCCCAGCGCCCGAGCGCTCTGCCCTCCACACTCCGGACGAGCCGCGGGAGCTCAGCGGCTCCTGCGGGGCCAGACCGCGCCTCTCAGGACTCCCCTCCCTCTCCTCCCCTCAGCTGACCGA